>OZ022500.1:39261438-39451010 GCA_963989385.1 Ctena decussata | reverse complement strand
CTGGTTTTTCAAGCCTCTCCGGTTAGGTTGTCTTTGACAGCATCAGCTGCAAGATAATTGCAAATCAACGTGGATGACATAACAATATTAAGACAGTAAGAAATGGTCTAAAAGAGCGTTGCATAAGATAAAACCGCCATCGCCTTTTGCATTTCAGAGACGTATCGCTCTTTTACTGACGTCATTTAAGGATGTCCGCTGGTGAAAATCATTTATTCAAACTTTTTTTTACTTTTGTGTTGTTTCAATTCTTCCATCAATATGTAGTCCAAAAACGCAAAATAAAGTATACGTTAGTGTGGATTTTTTTTGCAGCACATGCCATGGAAGCTTGTGAGGGTACCCGGCCATTATGAAATTTTTGGGCATAATATAGAAATATTTAACCATGTGTTTAAATCTTTGAAGAAGAGGAATCAGTTGATTGAATAATAATTACATGCGTTTTCCTCTGACGACCACACAATGTTACATTGATTTCAAGCATAATTTGTACACAGTCTTTTGTTAATTTCCAAAAAATTAAAGAAAGTGTTACCCCACCCCCTTGACTTTGGCCTATTTTTGAAGCCATAAAAATAAGCCCAGGCCACTTTCAAAAAAATAGCCACAGAGGGTATTAGCACAATGTTTCTGTTTATAATATTATATTGCAAGGCTCTTGTCTAAAGATAATCAAGCCAAAAATAATGTCCTGAAACACTCTGTTATTAAATAGCACTTGAGATATATTGGTATTATGATATCTTCTCTTCTAATTGAATTTAAAATTAATTGTGGAAAAAAGGCAAAATATTGACTAAATAAAGATATTTCGTTTAAAATTTGACTAACCTGACACAAAGTTTATTATCAAACAAGTTATTGAAGATTTTATATTAAAATCTATAAATGCCTTGGCAAAAATGACAAAATTATCCCTACCCCCATAACAATGTAAATTTTTTTGATATTTCGAAATGCTGCGCCAAAGTGATGAAAAATAACAGAAGCAGATTCTAACTTTTTCTTAAACTCTGATACTTATCGTTCAGACAATTATCTTCAGGAAAATTGGTAGAAAAATATAGGTTAGTGTGCAAATAAGAAAGAAAACTTGAAAATTTTAAGCCTACCCCCTTTTGTTTTTGGCTATGTGTAAATTAATGGAGAACTCACGGCTGCATCTGAGTTATCTGTCTAGTCCGATGAAAGAATTTTAATGTAAAACTGAAAACAGCCATGTTACTCTAAAATTATATAGCCTTTTCATAACCAAAGAGAACTTCATAAACAACTAATTGGATCTTAGGCTAATCGACGCATATTCTAAGCCACCCCATGTAGAAAGAATGGCTGCCTGTGTTGGTAAACTATAATATGTTTCTTTCATGTTTATGATGAAATCATTTCAAAAGTCTATTTTCTTGACTAGATTTCAATATATTCTTAACATGCATACAGAAAAATATGACAAAAATAAGCTGTTATATGGAAAAGCAGTTTTAGTATGGTAATTACCCCACCCACTTCGGGACCCACTTCGAGACTTCAACTGATCTGATTTTAACATGGCACACACAGTCAACGTAAATTTCTTGCTCAATCTCTGGTAGGTGTAAATTTACATATGCATAAATGCTCTTGAATGCATGCTCATTTGTATGATTTGACTCAACAGTTTTTTAATTTAAATTTTACATTAGGGACGAGTCATTTATTATGGGGGGGGGGGGGGGGGGGGGGGGGTCGGATTTTTTTTTGTGGTGTACTGGGCGGGGAGGGGGGGGGTCGGAAATAAAAAAAGCCTCAGAGCAGGGGGGGGGGGTCATATATTTCATTAGGCATATTGGGAGGGGGGGGGGGGGGTCAGAATTCATTTTTAAAAATTTCTCAGCTTCTGGAGGGCTTGGGGGATGGGGGTTCATAAAAAAAAAATGTCATCAATCTTGGGGGGGGGGGGGGGGTCGGAAAAATAATTCTGGGGAGACTAGGGCGGGGGGTCGAAAAATTTTGGTGCACCGTATGAAATGTACCCCCCCCGCCCCACACACCCACCCACACCACCACCACCACCACCACCACCACCTGATAATAAATGACACGTCCCTTATTTCCGAGCTTGAGCAAGCATGATAGGGAATGGAAATAAATAAATAAAAGGTAAAAAAGTCAGTCTGAATCTCTTAAACTATCTGTATGTGCCTTAGATTCATTGATACATGTAAAATAGTCTTGGATGCAAGATGCATGTAATATAAGCGTGACACTCAACAGATTTGGTAATCTACATATTTTCGAGCTTTGGCGAGCAAAAGTGTGAGATTGAAAGGGAAAACTACATAATGTCACATGAACGAATGCATACGTTTCTTGGGTCTCATTGTTCCAGAGGATTAGTTCCCTCTTAATGCAGAAAGGATTATAAAATGTTCAGTCAGCGTTTGTTTGTTATTGTTTTTCTAAGATATTCTAAATATCCCCCAGCTTGTATGCTACTGTCGGGTAGCATTTTATTGTTTTACCTAAAATCTTTTGAATCATTGAATAAGCCAGTGTAATGAGCAGCTTACACGGGTCAACAATGCACTCGATTTGGACCACTGCCCGAGGAAAATACATAGAAAGACCTGTCGTGTTGAAGAGAAAAATATAGTTTTGCGTAACGTTGAACTAAACTGTCAGTTCAGTGACGTCACAATGACAAATTGGCACGCGCGCATTAATTGACTGAGCGGATACTATGGCTGAGTTCGCATCAAATGCAACAAATCTCTCTACAAATTAGATTCAATAATTTCCACGAAAGCTAGTGTATTTTATAGTAATGTTGAATTTCCCACAGCGTGCCTCGGTATTGGTCATGCTATTAATAACATGGGAAGACTGAGGCCTATAATGCATCATACAGATCTACATCCCACCCCTACTACGCCAACGCCTAGACGCCCCGCGCACCTCGAGACCTACACTGTTCTGTATCCTTTTTCTCAAACCGTTTAGCCATTTAAATAGTAGAGCGGTCAAAATATCTAAATCTTAAGTCCGAACTCATTTAATCGAAATAAACGTCGACAAATCCGAAATGATTAGATGCAAAGACATGGACCCAAAAACAGGAAGTGTGATCAGGTGCTCGCGAGTAGTAAGCATCGCCTGCCTATCATAATACACCCGCCATGTCTATATATCTGATGGAAAAGTCAGTGAACATGAACGTCCGGTAACTCAACTTGTTAAAAAGAAATGCCGTGCCTTGTTGCTTGCGTCAGCCCCCCCCCCCCCCCCTACCTCCCCCTCAAGGTGTGTTGCTGGAACAGACCCCCTCCTTGTGTCCGAAATTAAATAGTTAGGTGTTATTTTCAAAACCAAACTATATATAGCCGTCATGTTCCAAAACGAGTAGAAAAAATATACCTACAGAGACTCAGAGATTGGACAAAAGTGTTTAATCAAAATATTGCCGTTAACTTCGGTGCATTTCCACTTATGCTGACAAATTGATTATCTGAAAAGCACAACATATACCATCATGAAAATTATATTTATATTAAGATAAACGATATGCAATGTAAAAGAAAAATAATTTTGTATGTTTGTTTTCTCTAGTTGCGAAATTTTTTATTTATAAAACCTTGTTTCCACAGACGTCTATTATTTCTGTTTGTTCAAATACGCATAAATGATAAGCAATAAAATCCATACAATTTTAAGAGAATTTGAATGGGGGCCAAAAAGGGGCCCTTATATATATATATTTATTTTGCCCAGGTCCTTTACCACAAGAAATCTAATGCTGAATGCTCTGTAAAGCTGTTAATAATATTTAGAGCTTGTAGGGGCGAAGTACCCAGCAGTCAAAAGCAATTTTGCTGATGACAGCACCTGGAGATTTGATGTCACAAACGCAGACATTAAATTTACTGATTGGCATGATTTCATAGATTAAGTCATACAGTTCTACTGGCAAATTATGATTTTTTTTTTCTGGACATGAAGCACGCGATTTTTTTTTTCGGTAAATGTTAGGAAGACAAGTTTGATCGAATAGAACTAATCTGAAAATGTCTGAGTACAACATGTAATTGTGGGGGTGGTGGGGAGGGGGTGTCTGAGGTAGCCCCTCGACCCCCAAAGCTGAAACTTTTTTTTAACGTAGACGGATACAAAAATTCTGACCGCCACCCCATATGCCTAACAAAATATATGACCCCCACCCCTGCCCCATGGCTTAATTATTTTCGATTCCCCAGTAGACCACCACCAAAAAAAAAAAAAAAAAAAATCCGACCCCCCATCCCTACTGAATGTACCCGGTCCCCCACCTAGTAATAAACACAGGATACAATCGATTCCGCTAATTTTCGCTTCCTGTAGAAACGACATTATAACTGGCTTCCGCCGAGACTGTTCGCGATCTCTTGCTTCCCACCGAGACTTCTGTACATGATAAATGGCTTCCTGCAGACTGTCCGCGTGATTCTGCTTCCTACCGAGGTTCTCGGCAGGAAGCAGAGTCACGCGGACAGTCTCGGCAGGAAGCCATTTTTCGAGGACAATAGTCCCTGCAGGAAGCAAGATAGTCTCTGCAAGAAGCGAAAATTGGCAGACTGGTTTATACCCTGTGAAAAATGACTTGTCCGTAATAATCATGTCGCTGTGAGCGGGTAACATCAAATCTTTTGATTAGTAAAATACAGTATTAACCTCAAAATTTTGATATGGTGTCGGGTCTCAAGAACATAGACTATTTTACTGTGACCTGCTTTCGTAGAGGACATTTGGAGCAGCCTGAGGCGTGCACTTGTTAATGAAGTCTAATGTAGGCTTTCAGCGCATTTAGTTCACTATTGACAGAAACTTCACTCCACCACTGTCACTCTGGTCAGTTTTTGCGCTTGAATGTGCTAGCTGTCTGTTGCAGGTGCGCGAAAAACCACTTTCTAACTGATACCAAAGTAAAATTAAACACTCCACTTAGCAATTCACTAGCAGTTTCATATGAAGTCAGCTGTAGATTCTAATTGACAGCAACATCACACGTCATCGTTACGTGTACCAACGAACCTAAACAAACCAGCTGCAGTGTATTTGCAGAGATGAGAGAATTTCAGCCGTATGCCTAGGACTAGGCCTGCGTTGCAGAACATATTAGCTGAAGTAAGATTAAATCTGTCAACAGGCATATTTTTATATCATGTCCAGCCCTCAGTCTCATTAGAGCTCCTTTGGCGTCTAAGGGATTTGGCCTCTCGCGGCCAAATGTGGGTGGGGTGTATGGGTTGCGTCAACTTATTCCGAAAGTCGTAAAGAAAGTCGAATATTTTGTCAAGTAAAACCAGAGACTGTCTGACGGATGGGATGCCGGATGACACAGAAACTAAATGCAGTGTGGTTAGAGCTCCCAAGAATATATTTGGCAAATTGTAAAGGCATAGTGAAGCGCCTGGTGTGCAGTCAAATAACGACATCACGGGTACGTTGGACCCAATATCTCTTGAGCGAATGAAAAAATGGTAGCGCTCGAATGAAAATTATACAACAGCATCCAAAGTTTTCAAACAACTTAGTGATTTTATATTATTTCTTAATTGTAAGACGGCAAAATTACGACAGCCGACATTTGACATTCCGAACAGTTGTTGGCAGTTCGCGTTGCGCAGTGGTCTCAAATTTGTCACCAGCGGACATCCTTAAGTAAATGATACTAATAAACTGCTTTAAATTTGATAAGTTTCAAGCATTTTGTTGTTAAATAATATGAAATTAAGGCACTGCCTTTGTGCGAACACACTCTTTACGGTCCTTGAAGATCTTTGGTGTGGGTGAAGTGCTACCCTAGGCTTGTAGTTTGGTTAAAATTGGCCCGAGTGGCACTCATCTGGATAAGCAAACTGTATTTTATGCGATAATGGTAATGGTGACGTCCTTGAGAGATCAGTGCAGCTCGTGTGACATCCATGCTGCACTAAAGTTTTTTCTCGTGTGACATCCATGCTGCACTAAAGTTTTTTTTGGAAACTTATGCGCCACACCCCGCGACTGCCATCATGGTCAGTTACTGACCGAGTGCAGTATCGAGAGAAAGAAAGAAAGAAAAAAAAGTAAGGCAACTCTGATGCTAAAGGTCCCGAGTTCGAACCCGGGTAACGGCGTTTGAATTTCGGTGTCCGAACACGCTTCCTTAATGTCATTTGCAGGGATGACATTAAAAAAGTGTGCCGTCCTTCGGATCGGGACGTTAACTGGAGGCCCCCTGTGCAGGGAGAGACATCCCCTGTGCAGGTTAAAGATCCTTTTCTTAGGGAGCTGGTCTTGAGTTGGAGGGGGCGCAGAGATGGGATGATTAATTTGCTTTCTCTGGAGATGTTTCACTTTAACATTATATAAAGTAAGTAAGCCATACACTGTCATGGTCAGAAAGTACATCACTTGCATCACTTGTACCGGATGTTTTTATGTAAATGTTTTGTACTCTACTTGGTGTCAGTACCTGTATTATATTGAACTGGATTTAAGAACCGTTAATTGATTTGATTTGATTTGAAGACGTTGCTAGCCGCCAGTACCCATGAGCGACATGAGCCTCATTGTTCGGGAAAGGGCATCACCAAGGGGGGTAATGCACTGGAGTAATGCATAGTAGAAAAGAAAGAAGAAAGAAAAAAAAGTTTAAGTAAAAAAAAGAAAGAAAGAAAAAAAAAACACCTTATAGTGTTTAATGCTGGTTTTGCAATCCTTAAGACGGGCTTGAACGTCATGCCAGTATCGGTTAGAGTCTGAATTTTAATGTCGAAGAAGAACCGCAGTGCCCATTAAGAAAGAACCACAGCAGACTTGTTCGGTATGCAAATAGAACGGAAACATATGTAAGCCCGCCTTCCTAAGGTGTCCTAATGGTCTGCTGTCACAGTATTAAGCTGCTTTGTGTTAGTGGTGGGGTGCACTAATCATCTAGAAGTCCACACTTTCCTCAGCGATCTTCACTATTAAGAGGCAGGGGTTCAACCGTCTTCAAAATAATATTATCGGAAGTCAGTCCTGCTGCCCTTTCTCAGCAAACCTAATATTCCGCAGCTGAGAGACACTTCAGATAATAAGTGTAATTCTGGGGATTAAATTATATGGTGTTTAAAATTGTACTCATGATGGTTGCTTTGATTAGCAAAACAAAGAATTCGTTTTTGTATCTGATTGTTATTTATTCAGTTCCAAAGATAATTGAAATGTGCTAAAATATAGATGTTAAGGCTGTGTCATAATTATTTTACGAAAATAAGTCGTAGAAATCAACTCTTTCATTAAAGTGTTTGTTAACACTGGGTATACACACCATTCCTGCTCCATTCTAGCCTAGGTGGGCTCTCTGGTGCGATCTCAGGTGCGCCGTCATTTCCAATTAACATGACGCGCCACGGTACGGGGTTTTACCTAGGAACTCAGTTCCGGTCTAGACTAAGTTCCGGTCTCGAGCAGACGACATAACAACCTCAAATGAAAAACGTTTACAGTTTGAGCTATTCTTTCTACGAACATATATAATAGAAACGAGAATTGTTGTAGCGAGAAGTATTTAATTTACATTTCCTTTATAGAGTGATTGCAAAAATAATTTTTTGACTCGCAAAAATTCGATAAGAGCACTGGGTTCGTGACTAGTCTCGCGATAACTTTCGAACTTCCGGTTCTCCAAGATGGCCGCAACCATGATCGTTACCATACATTTTAACTGCCTAAGTATATAGGACCAAAACTGATACAGTAAAGCGAACATACTTCGTGTATTCGCTATTAAACACTGTCATGTGTGAACGGATCAGCAGCCAGCAATAAAAAGTTGAAGTTTTTAAATCCTCTCAGTATAGTACAACACTTGTTTGTGTCTCATAAATGTGGGCCAAAAACGTTACCAAAGTCCTGACTTCTCTACAGGAATTCAGTGATAACCTTGGATGTGCCAAGCGAATTTCGGTTTTACCTTCGTTACCAATGACTAGGACCACAGGCTCAGAATACACGTCAGAGTATTGCTATAGAAGCTACACCATTTTCTGAATAAGCTCTTCAAAGACTGGTGTTTGCATGCGAAAAAAGCTGTCCCTACTTGACAGAATCGAGCTTACAGTCTTATCTGTAGCTTCGTTATATAGGCGATAAAACATACCTTCTCTTGACGCACGCAGACCAGAGCTCAAATCTGTGTCACAGTTTAAATTTCGTCTATAAACAGAGATGGAATTTAATGAAATTTTCATCGTTGGCGAAACCTAACGACTCTACAAAGATGAAGACAGCATTTCATCTTCTGGTGCTGGCTTCGTGCATAGATAAGATGCTTTTGAAATGATATATCGGAGTTTTCTAAAAAATAGATTCTAAGATCGATAACTAACAAATTACAGCAGTTAACTGTTTTTACATTTAACGTGCCAAAGAGCAGACGACAAAATTTACGAGCAGTCTCATTTGAATCTGCAAATTCCACTGTTTTTAACTGTAAAATATGTACTAGTTGGATGAATGCGATTTTAGTACAACTGTAGTTCAGTCATATCAGGACGATTGGAGGGTGAAAGGCTGTGTGCAGTGGAAACACATATGGCAAAGTTATTTCAAGCAAAGAACATTTGCCAATGAAAACGACATTTTTTAATAAAAAACCGACGGTTTTCTCATTAGCAACAAATTCAGAAAAATAAGAGTATCTAATACTAAGTACGAAATGACAAAATTGTTTTGTGAACGGAATTGGTATAATTTACTCATGATACGACTTATTTGCTTCTTCTCATTTATTTATCTATTTATTATTTTATTTATTTATTTATTTTATTTGTATTTTTATTCATTTGTTTAGCTATATGCATGTGCCAAACCTTCTGTAGCCAAACCGCGGACTGCAATCATGGCCACATCTGTGTAAACCATGTGTGTGAGCCGAGCAACCATTGTTCAGATACAGCATGTGCATATTTTTGGTCATGCCCAAATGGCTACATCGGCCAATGTGGCAGCAATGGGCGGTGTACTTGCCACCGACACTAGGTAAGCTTCCGGGTTAGTTAGCGCTAGTAAATATGGAGATGTGATCCCCATTAGGCACACAACCTTGAATCAACCTTGATTCAACGTCTTGACGTTGAATCAGGGTTGATTCAAGGTTGTGTACCTGCTAGGATGCTGTTAATCAATGCCCATTATGACAGATTTATAGCATGCATAATTTTATGTAGCTGTTGTAGGTAGTGCTTACCGGACAAACGCGGCCGTTTACCTGTGAAAATCGCCAATAAACAGCATGGAACTGTATGATACGGAAGCGTAATAGGATCAGGAAGAAAAACATTTGCTCACATATTCACTATTTATTGACAAGTTCAACAAATATTATTTATTACCCCTGGTCCAAGAAATACGACACACAAAAGTCTGTGACCTTAAATACGAGGTCAAGGGTCTGCTAAACCTAATCATCTTACTGACCAGTCAAAATTATAAATCCAGGCAGGTCTGAATATATGTCATTATTTGACCTTTAAAACAGAGGTTGAGGTCAACGAAACTTAATACAATCTTTGGAATGTCCCGGAAATATATCTTCAAGTTTGTTGCAATTCCCCCGTCTACTATATAGTTTATTAGGTACCACGTTTTTAGTGAAAATTAAGCATATCCGAAACCTCCTGTGGCCTTTAAAACAAAGTCAAGGTCATCAAAATCTAATAAGCACAAAATTTCCTCCAAATGATATATCCGTGCATGTTGCTGAAAATACACCGTCTGGTACATGAAATAATACGTGTACAAGGATTTGTCATGCCGACACTGATGCCGATGCCAACCGGCAGTTTGTCGCCATTCATAGTGGTTGCATAATATATATAAAAATATTATACTTATTTGTATGCAATCTGTAGAGAATACCGTCTGTACAAACCTGGAGCATTTTTAGTATAAAACGAATTTAAAATATGATATAATTGTTAATTCAAATTACCCCGCCCATTTACAGATAATATTGGTCAATCAGACAACAAGTGATGTTGTACATGAAAAACAATTTGATGTAGTACATACAAGGTTTTGTCCACAACCTGGATAACAAGTTGATTTTAATTGCGCCGAGTGGCTGTACAGTACATATATCATGCAGTGAAGAAATGTTGAAAACAGTCATTTTCCATTTTCAGGGTTCAGGTAACTCTACAACGACTGACTGTAGAAAAGATAGCTCACAATTTCGTAATGTCCTTTATATCTGCTATATATTTGTCGAAAATCATAATAGTTGGTTTATACAAAAATAAGAATTGTGTTTTATAGGAAAGTCATAGGAGGAAAATAGCTGACATTAAGGTGTGGCTTATAAGAGAGTACAGAGTCAATAGTTTAGAGTAATTAAAAAAAAATAATAATGCATCTGCTATTTTGTCTATATGTGTCTGTGGCATAATGTCATGACTGATTTCGCCTACTGTTTCTAATAACAATAACAACATTTCTAAGATGGCAGTGTAAATTATATGAAATTACCCCACCCACTTGTATCATGCATACTTCCAACAGCTCATTACCTGACACGTACACTGCCAAGAGAAGTTATACAAGTTTTGGTGGAAATCTATTCTAGCCATGAATCGGGTCTTATGGAGACCGGTCCTTTATTTATAGATTTACTTAATGCTCATCTTAAGGTCGTGTTTCAAAGGTTTCATCTGGTAGAAGAGAATTTACAGGTTTCCGTTTAAGCATATATATATTTGTATAGACCTATTTGTATAGGTCATTCAGAGAAATCAAGCTTAACATTATTTCAAGAAACTTTTTTTTTGGGAGTGTAGTGGCGCAATCGGTTAAGCTCATATATCTGAATGGCTAGGTGGAGTTGTCGTAGTCGGCGTGGGTTCGAGTCCCAGTGGGTACTTCTTCATTTCTCACCTATACAATTTTTTCGGATGTACTTGCATCAGTAAAATGGTCCTTGACCGGAATATCTGTTGAAGTTTGTTAAATCTTAAATTTAATCATATAATATTTCCAAGCTTCAGTATCGTATGATCAAGCTATTCCATGTATATGTACCTGATTGTGTTAGCACAGCTTAATAAAATAGCCCTATCCGATTGGTCATTCAGAGAAATCAAGCTTAACATTGTTCCATGAAACTTTTTTTGGGAGCGTAGTGGCGCAATCGGTTAAGCGCATGTCTCTGAATGGCTATGCGGAGTTGTCGTAGTCGGCGAGGGTTCGAGTCCCAGTGGGTACTTCTTCATTTCTCACCTATACAATTTTTTCGGATGTACTTGTATTAGTAAAATGGTCCTGGACCGGAATATCTGTTGAAGTTTGTTAAATTTTAAATTTAATCATATGATATTTCCAAGCTTCAGTATCGTATGATCCAGCTATTCCATGTATATACCTGATTGTGTTAGCACAACTTAATATTAAAAAGCGGTATCTGATGCGTCATTCAGAGAAATCAAGCTTAAAATTGTTCCATGAAACTTCTTTTTTGGGAGCATAGTGGCGCAATCGGTTAAGCTCATGTCTCTGAATGGCTAGGAAGAGTTGTCGTAGTCGGCGTGGGTTCGAGTCCCAGTGGGTACTTCTTAATTTCTATGATTGGTGCTGTGTCTACGACAAATGGCGTAGAAGTGCTAAAATGACAAACACAATAAATTTGTACTCTCTGACAGATGCACATAGTAAAACATTGCCAGAAAACATAAACTGTTGCGTGTGCCACTTTGTTCATTTATGTAGATAGGCTGCATCAGATGTATTTAGCCTGTTCAAAACATGTCTACTATTTTATCTCAGTAACCAGTATAAGCAGTGAAATCACATATTTTGAGGTGTAGGATAAGAATACTATCGGTAATCATCATGCATGTGATTGTTCCAACTTGTAGCCTTATACAGATAGCATCGGCTGAATGCAATAGTGTTCTATGTCGTTTTCGGAAAACCCGAGAAAATTGGGTTCGAAGTTGGCAGTCCTTAACTTAGTTTGAAAACCTCATATCAAGGGGTTAGTGCAAGACTAGTCTAATTCCATAATTTGAAACTTTTGAGGAGAAGTAAAAAGACTTATTGTAACAGTACATAAAATATTTATATGAAATTTGACACATTTTCTTAAACGATGGGAAGAAATGCATACATTTTTCAATTTTGTTAAATTCAGTTTTTGTGACCTAGACTACTTTTGCGCTGAAAAGTCTAGTGCAAAACATTGTCTAACTTAAGACAGACTACTTTTTCCAATGCACGAAATAAGTACATTAGAATTAAAATTTTAACATTTTATAGTTAGAAGGTAAAAATACAATAAGCATGACCTGTTGAAAGCTATTTAACGACTTACAATTTTTTTAAAAAGAACAACTTATGTTATAGTTCTTAATTAGCGCAAAACTATGCTGACGTCAAATCCATTTTTATCAGCGCAATACTAGTCTGTCTCAAGATAGACTAGTCCTTGCACTAAGAAAATTGTGGAAAATATTTTGAACTGGCAAATAGTCCATGTTTTACTCCTGAAAAACTACTGAGCACTTGAGTGTTAAGAAACCATTGTACACAGAGCTAAAACGGTTAGAGAAAATAAAAAGAATTAGTATCTAAATTTATAAAACTGAAAGCTTACTAATAGCCACTTCTCCATAGTATGTCCACTGAAATCAAATTCCTCGCATTATAGTTAGACTAGGCTTGCATTAAAGATTTAGCCCATTTGGCGCATAGACTATTTTTAAATTAGGAATAACAGCATTTTTTTGTGCAAAAACATGTATCTTAATAATTTGTGCAAATTACATTGTGAGTTAGCATAGTCTTGCATTGAGCCCTCGATAGGAATAAAATAATTGCACCGTAAATGATACAAAGCCAAAACATGCTAAGTTTAAAAAAACATTGTTGAAAACCAGTTTATTTACGAGAAAGATGAACATTTTAGTTTGGACAACGAACGATGTGTTTAAAAAATCAGCATGTTTTTCAATAACCCGGAAATAGAACAATTTTATGACCCATATTCCATTTCCAGCGATGCAGTGTTTTCTAATTCAAATACACATATATTTTCCAAATAGACACAACAAGGATGGCTACTTTTTTCTTTTATGATGTAAATTGAAGTATTTTCCTTTTCTCCTCATTCACAAATAGTCACTAAAATGGCATTGAAGCAATGGGATTGAAGGGTTTGGTTACGTAACTTCAAAAGTCACGTGATTAAATGTTAACAAGGATATTTTGATATCAAGTTAATCAGGAGAGACCAGAAACAGCGTATGAATGTCACTACTTGACAAAAACACCTAGGAATGGCTCGGCAAGCCTCGCCATTATTACGCTGATTCTCTAGCAGGCACATGACGTTAAAATGATGTCGAACTGACGTCGAAGCGACGTGATGACGTCGAATCGACGTCAGTCCGACGTCATTTCGATATCATGTGCCTGCTGGGTCTGTTCTCGTCTTATAAACTTGATATCAACAGGCACTGCCATGGTTTACTATTTATCATGCACGATTAGGTAATTTAAGGCACAAATAGCGTCAAAGAAACGAAAAGAAAACGCTGTTTTCTCGGGAACTTGCTGACGTCGCGAATGCTTGGTGACGTAAATCGGTGTCGTCATTTGACAAATCGAACTTTTATATCACGTCCAACGTAACTGAATAGACAGTCGCTTTCAGATATCGCTTCTAAGGGCACTCCCTGATAATAATCGCAAGCACAGTTGTAAAGTGACATGATTCATACACCATGTACACGAAACTGTTTGCCAATAGTGGAAATTAGATGAAACTGCTCAGCGTATTGTAGCCTAAAAGAAAATACATGGAATTTTTCGAAGAAAACTGATAATCAGATATCTTGCTGGAAGTTTGTAATTGTTTCTAAACAAAGAAATGAGCCACGACACGACAAAACCAACAAAGTGGCATGTGCGCCCAGCGGAGACTTATAACAGCCTTGGCGCCCGCCAAATCTGATCAGAGACTCCGCTTGCACTTAAAGTGTAGCTAAGGGTCTGAGCTACCTCAATGCGGACAGTGAAGACGCTGATCAGACTGGGCGAATGCCCAGGCTGATCTGAGTCTACGTTGGGCGAAGTTGCCACTTTGTTTGTTTTCTCACGTCGCGGCTCATTAATGATTATGTTTAGTCAACACACCGTACATTCGACCTTTAACATTTTGGTAGAATCCGGTCGGGTACGGAAAATACAGATGTTTACTGAGGCACGTGCCTTTTCGCGGGTGAGTTATTTTCTTTATTTTTTCTACTTTATGCATGTATTTTGTGGCAGATAGATAGTTGTCGTTTTTGAATGTAATCATGTATATATTTGCATGCCATCGTTCTTGTTTTTATCTGCGTTACTGACGAGAAATTTCACAAGAATATGAAAAGGATGGATTTTGCCATCGAATTTTGTCTTTGTAATCTTAATTTCTCCTAGAAGTAAATAATTTACAAAAATATTTTGATGTTTTTTGGTAGCCAGATATCTAAAGCAAATATAAATTCATAAGTACGATCACGTTGATTGATAACACTTGAGCAAAAGCGGCGTCTTTCATACCATATGAAATTTTCACGTATACGGGTCATGGCAGTCGCTTTCTACGGAAGAAAACGGACGGATGAAATACATTTCGATACGGGGTATAGCAGTCATAATGAAGTAAAACGTTTTGCAGTGTTGGCCGCAGGTGTTGCACAGTTCACTACTATTTCTGTAGTGCACTTGTTTTCTTCAACATTTTGAATTGATAAAGCACTATTTTGTCATAGCACATCTTTGCAAGCCAAGGATGCCTTAATAAGCCTCGTTCACACGGGCAAAATTCCTGTGACCAAGTAGGTTTGTCATAGAAAAATGTGCTCGTGTGAATGAAAAAAATATGCCAATTTAAACTTTCATTGTTAAAGTTTCTGTGACAAAGAAACTTTGATCGTGTGAATGAGGCATTACGTACCCTTGGCCAAAGGCATATTCGTAAATCGAGTTTCCCACTGCGCCATTTCTTGGGTGCGAACAACATCCATCACAGCCAATCAAATTATCCGTAACAAAATATTTTCCGCATAATAGGCGCTTTGTCGATAGAAAATATCGTGATAGACGGACACTCGGCGCCAGATGTGTGCAACTATAGTTACGCACCGCAGAGCCATTTGGGGAACGTCGTTACGAGAATTGAAACAGAACAGAACAGAAAACATCGTGGATACCGTTAACAGTTACTAAGCAGGACGGCTCGATAGAGCTGTTAAACCCAAAACAACCAATCAACAACCAAACAGGAGTAGACGGTCAAGATTAACCAGTTCATCAGTGTTTTTGAACGATCATGCGAAGTTGTGCAAAAACTGTGTTTTGAAACAGATCTTCTGATCTAAAACTAACAGGCCGGGGAACAACTCGCTGCAGCCAAAGGGCGGCGCTGTGGGCAATCTGATTAGCGAATAGGTCGTCGGCAAATTGTAAGGAACAAAGTGAACTTAGTACCCCTGGCTAGCAAAAATGATCATAGCAGAGTTTTCCTGTATATATCAAGAGAAATTTGTTGTTGATGCGTTTAGGTATCGCATCACTGGTTGGTATCAGCAATGATCATTTTATGCCCCCTTCGAAAGATGGGTCGTATTGTGTCGTGGCGATATCCCTCCGTCTAGTTGTAGTTCGTCCGTCTGTCACTTTAACTTTCATGTCCGCTCCACGTCTCCTTGATTATTGCTAGGATTTTTGTAAACTCAAGATTACCCTCCTGCCAAGAGCTTTAGCGAGACCCAGTGTAGACCTTACATGTTGCAGGGTATTTCATCGGCCCAGTTTGATCAGAGTGTTCGCTGTCCGCCCTAAGCTACCCTTTCAGTGCAGAGCGAAGACTCTGATCAGACTGGGAAGATGCCATGGCTGATCTGAGTCTACGCTAGAGGCACATACATGTACCACTTTGTTGGTATTCCGTCTTTAGGAGCGTTGAACTAATCCCGCAGGCACAGAACGTCGAACTGGCGTCGTATTTACTTTGATGAGATATTTTGACGTCGCATCGACGTCAGTTCGACGTCATTTCGACATCCTGAGCCCGCTGGGAAGGCTTATGTATAGTCCAACAATCGCCTTTTATCTTGGATTTGAGCTGCAATGTTAACTTTCATCTGCC
Source organism: Ctena decussata (assembly GCA_963989385.1). Taxonomy (NCBI): domain Eukaryota; kingdom Metazoa; phylum Mollusca; class Bivalvia; order Lucinida; family Lucinidae; genus Ctena; species Ctena decussata. Next base: position 39,434,836 of record OZ022500.1, on the reverse strand, counting down.
ATCATCTCAGTGCGCACGTACTAAATTTGTAGTCTTATAATAACATTTGAGAGAATTCCACCTTCTAGCACCTCAAACACACCTGGTTAACTTTGTTTTCAAGGATGTTACGAAACTAAAAAGAGCTGAACATTACGAAACGTAAAAATCATAGTTACAAAACGACGCAATCTTCAGGTCGTTTGGTAACTATGACTTCTTCGTTTCGTAACAGCTCATTTTCGTATCGTAACAGCCCTTGTATATACATAGTTAACCAGGGGTGTGAAAGGTACTCGACTCGATAGGCTACCTTTCACATACTACAAGGTGGATTCGGCGATCTCTTGATCTTTCAACGATTATTGTAAGACTTAGTGCGAGCGCACTGAGATGATGGCAGATGAAAATTAACATTACATATTTTATTTTTGTGTCGAGACCGAATATAGGCGTTTAGTACAACAAATAAAGCTAACGCTCATAGTGCCAGGAATTTACGTCGTGCTTAGTCTTTTCTTCTATTTCCACGTGTCCAGCAGGCAGGCACATGACGTCTTAACTACGTCAAGCTGACGTCGATACAACGTAATAACGTCGCATCCACATCTGTAGGCGCCTTTCGGCGTTTTAGGCCTGCTGGGTGATATATAACAAAGTTAAAACTGACTCCTACTATGTACTAATCAACTGACTGATTTAAAGAATCATTTAAAGTAATAAGTATGAGATGATTATGAATGAATGAATATTGTATTTTCCTCAAAATTACAAAAACCAACTCCTGTTAGAAAACTTACCCAGCAGGCACACAGTATCTTTCACTCAAAATTAATCATTGTTGAGTCAATGTCATTCCGTCAAATCAACGTTGATTACCTGCCAGTGCAGCTGGGCGTCCTTGGTGAAGTCTTTACTGCTCCCCGGTGTGTCAAACGAACAGTGACTTCCAGACTTGAGCGGTTGTGCAGACAGGTCTGACTCCACACCCAAAAGTGCAGTTAGGTATACATGTATAGCTTCATATTCAGCAAGAATATAGTATTGTTCTGACATATACGACTAAATTTAAAAACCGTGTGTGCTTGGTTACTGCAGACTGGTCTTGGCACTCTCAGCTTTTTTTTCTGACTTGATGTAAACATGGACGGACGGACGGACGGACGGATGGATAGATGGATGGATTGCAATTTTAAATCAAAAGGTTTGCTATTAAACGTAAACACTCATGTCAAGAAACGAAAACTGAGGTGGTTTGGTCGCAACTCAAGGTCCTCTGGCTTAGCAAATACAATTCTACAGGGCACAGTGAAAGGAAAAAGAAGAAGGAGATGGGAAGACAATATTAAGAAATGGACTTTGCTAGCTCAGCTAGGGCAGCTGAAGACGAGACTAGGTGGAAAGGGATTGTTCAAAGTCATCTGTGGTGCACCAACGACCTTGCAAGGTTATGGGATAGATTCTAGACTAGACCAGCTTATGTTCATATCAGCTTAAGCATCATCAGTATTTTAGTTATACCGGGTTGTCATATATGTGATTTCTTAACACATGAAAGGAACTCCGAGTTATGCATATCCAGAGCATCATGTGGACATAATCAGATTGTTCAGGCTTTGCTCAGATCGGCTGTGTATGAATCACATGATCATATCGTCCTTTTACCTTTTAGAAGACGGTGCGAAGATATTAGATGTTTGCCATTCAGTGTCAAAACCGAGCTGCTCACATGAAAAATCGGTAAAGTAGCATGTGCGTGAGTTGTTATGCATACTTGTAAGATTGAAAATGCCTAGCCTATTGGTCATCACAAATAATGAGACATTCCATTCTGACACACAACGTCAAAACAACGTTATACATAACGACCTGGATGCTAGGTTATGACGCTATACTTGCGTGCGACCAGTGGTGGCCGCGTACCAGTGGTGGCCATTTGCGTTCTGCACTCGCAGTAACGCATTTGTTGTGTCTCAGATTCGGCCATTTTGTACAAGGTAACAAAACAAACGCCCGCGAAGAAGCTGGGTAAAATTCTCTGCCTGGGAGGCAAAAGGTAAACAATGTCACCAGGCTACCCTCGTATCAACGTCATTGCCTTTCCGGGGAACTACAACACTTAACACGTACATAAATAAATACAGAAATAAACATGTACTAAATACTGATTAATGTTCATTTATCAGGAAAAAGGTATAACCTGCAACCAACCTTCAAGAAAGCATCTAAATTCTTGTAAATTACAGCACACGTGTAACAATTATTTATGTATGTTTTCGATGTAATACGTAGCGTGTGCCTAGTAACACAATATGTCGGTTACAAGATAAAAAGGTGTAATAAAAAACGGCCACCACTTGTAGCCTGCCAGTATTATTATCTATACAAGGTTGTTGTGATGTCATAATGTTGCATTGACGTCGTCACAAGGTTTTTTAGAAGCTGTATGCGTGCTAAGTTAAAAGAAGAAAAAAGAAGATTGTTGTGCAATATTCGATCTTTTCATGCAGAACATATTATGCCGTTGTCAAGTAGCAGAAGAGAATTGCGCATGACGTAACAGCATGCACATTCTCCATTCAGAGCATAATAGTTCGGCAAGTAGAGCTTCAGGTGGATGGGTATACACTTCCAAGGGAAACACCTCTGTACTTTTCATTTGGAGTAAATCTTTAGGAAGGATTTCTTTCTCTGGGAAGCATAAAATTCTCAAAAAAATAAATAAAACTCCTGTAAAACGGCGGGAAACGTTGATAATAAGCAGGTGAGCAGATAGGTTTAAGCTAGAGCAACAGCTCTAAGTCTTTCAAGTCGGTTACAGTCTTTAAGATTCAACCAGGCCCCATGGTTATGAAACTTTTTTTTACGCTCAACTCTGCTGAGCATGTGGATACCCAGACTGATCTGAGTCCTCGACAGACACACATGCCCGATAAACACACAATGTTCTCAAATTGGGGAGTGATTTCAGCAGTCGCTGTGGAAGCTGGTTAGACACGGATGCGCCGGCTGATATGTCTCTGGTGGCAAAATACTTGGTAGACCGAATATCTGTTTTATTTAGATTTTGAGCCTCGTAAATTTAACGGCACTTCTGAGTTTGAAGATGTATGTGACATACAAACCAGCTTGTTCACATGCGGAATCTAAGGTAATTGGATACAGGTTTTCAGGTTTACAGGTTTTGACAGGACAGGGATCTCCACCTGTCAGACGGCCCGTTGTATCTGTTGAGTCCTCGTCTTTGCTTCTTCATGGTGTTGAAATTTGATTTATGTGTTTACCGTGATGATTCATTGACGAGTTAGAGGGTTACCATGCGAACCGAACAACCAACTAAATGTTGTTTTGTACCACTTCAGATACTGAGGGTGAGGTTGGGCCTGTAAAATCGATTTAAGCCCCCCAGTAATTCATTAATGACCGTTCCAAGGCGGTAGTTCTGTTGTGGTTCTCTGTTGCCTGTTTTTGGTGTCAGAGTTTCTGTGATGTTTTACCTTATGTATGTTCTTATTATTTTTGGTTCGGTTTGGGTTGCTGAGTGGCCACCTTTTGGGAACAAGCTGCTCACTCGGTTGGCCATATGTTCTCTGTATCTTGATTATTTGTAATCTTAGTTGTTTCTGTCAGAGAGTAGCTTTTCCCCCCTAGTAGTTTTTCCCCCCGGAAAAATGACTATGATTTTTCCTAGTAGAATTTCCCACCGGAAAAATGGCTATATAGTAAAATTTCCCCCCGGAAATATGACTATATAGCCAATTTTCCCAGGGGAAAATCTACTATAGGTGTTTTTGCATAGCCGTTTTCCCCTCTATAGTGGATTTTCCCCCTGGTAATATGATTGCAGGAAAATACGCTACATAGTGGAATTTGCTCCTTCTCCAATCATAATAGTGAGGTGAAACAGAAATACGTGTATCTGTTCGTAAATCATCGATGGATAATTGTTGCTAGAACCGCATGCGTGTGTACATCAGTTTGATTTTTGTTTCGGGGAAAACAGGCAGGCATTTTGCTTTTCCATGTTAGCCAAAAAACGGCTATGAGTGTACGTGGTTGTGTGCATAAATTTGTATAATTTTGTGTTTGTACAATCGTTCATCTGTGCGTGCTTGCAGCGGAGTGCCTGGACTAGTGGTCGCCTTTCATGCAGGAGTCGTGAGGTCGACTCCCATCGTGACACACTTCCGATTATTATTTTCAATGCAATAAACTGCCTGCTTAATCAAACATGACTGGACAAAACACCCGTTCTTACATCTTCCTGTAAGCTTGCATGCGTATGTGTACCTATATGGGAAGAAATCGCACCTTGTTCATTTCTTAAAGTAGTAATTATTGATTATTATAAAAATACGGTTGCTAAATTTGCATATTGATTTTTTGGAATTAATCACTTTTATTACCTTCGTCGAAAAACCGATGCATGTCTAATGCGATTAATTCCGTGAAATGTCTCTGTTCCATTACGGTCCGTTTCGTTCCGTTCCGAAAAATACCAATAGCGACACAAAATTCACTAATAGTCAATTTCCCGGTGGGGAGAAAAGGGACTATGGGGGAAAAGTGGCTCTATGAGGTCCGGACAATCCACTATATAGTCGTACTTCCTATAGTCATTTTCCGGGGGGAAAGGGGGAAAAACCACTCTCTGACAGTTTCCAACTATGGTTTGAGGGCTGGATTTGGATTTTGATTGTTTCAGTTCCTGGTCTTTGCATACTTTTTACTTTTCAGCCATTTTACAAGGGAAACCATTTTTAAGACTTACTGTTTGATTCACTGGAGGATAAAGCCTTCCAAAATGGGATCAACTCTTTCAAAGATGGAAAGGGATATAAAAAGGAAAATGTCGGTGTTGCTTCCCCGGAAACTCCGAAAGTGTACCTATTTACCTAAAGACAGGTTTTTTACAAGGGTCGTTCCCGATGTGAGCCAGTATGGACATAAGTAATAAAGCAGTGACTAGCGTTAGGGCAAGTAATATCGCTCCCGGATTCTTCAATCTTCCTGGGTATGACAGAAATATTGTTTGAAAGTCCCTTGAATCGGAAATCATCCATTGAATACGAAAGTGAAAGTATGATAAATTTGTCCGCTGATGTTTTTGTATTATTCCCCGTACATGCTCGAACTTACGACTGAAGGCGCAATTCAACTCCCACATGGAAACAACAAATTCATTTAAGTGCCTGAGTGAATGAAAGGATGCCTGAATAATTTACTATTACCGTACGTTATTTATAACCCTGCAGGCACGTGGCGTCGTAATGACGTCATAATGACGTCGGCCAGACGTCGATGTGACGTTATGTCACATTGACGTCAGTACGACGTTATTTCGACATTTCGACGTCATGTGCTCACTGGAACCCGATCTTATAATTAAGAATAATTATGAAAAATGTAACACCTGGCCACGACGCCATTTTTTTCATGACCAACGAGGCGGCCGTTTTTGGTTGATAGTTTGATATGATTGTTTTTTCCCTTTTCCTATAAAGGGAGGCGCCGTAGTCGAGTGGTTAGAGTGTTTCGGGTCACCGGAAGGTCGTGTTTCGCAGCTAACCGTCGCCATCCGACGACTGGGAAACTCTCTGCATGTCAACCCAGCAGTAAATATTGGTACCTTTTTCGAATCAGGGAAGAGTAAGGCAACGAAAGGAGAGAGATGGGCTCCGCCTTTCATCAGCTATGCAGTGGGTCTGTAACCCCCAGTGCCCCTACGGCTTTTAGGGCTATGGGAAACCTTTTACCTTTTTTTCCTGTAAAAGGTTCAGTTTCATACAAAGCTAAATCGCGCATTAGCTGTAACAAGTTTTCATAATATTACAACAAAAAAAAACTTGTTATCGAGCAAGTTTTGTCAGGTTTTGAGGGCAGGATATGGGATTTGATTGTACCTATTAATTCCTGATCATTGCCTGTCACAGGGACTCGGGTCATATGGTCTGTTTCTTCGATCCCAATGACAAACGATCCGTTTGTACATGAAGTACTTCATATACACCACCCTGTACAAGCGGATTCTTATTTTTCATTGGGCTCGAAGAAACAAAGCATATGGCCAAGCCTCTGTGGTTCTCATGTTTACTTTGACACCAACTGACCCAATCGTAACACTTCGGCCAATTTCGTATCCGCAATATCGAAGATATCGCCGAGTATGTCCGATTGCAATTGCCCCTATGAAAGATCACACTCTAAGATGTCATGCATTAGCCTACTTGTGAGTGTCGAAGAGTTTGCAATTTCATAATATGAATTGGTTACTGAAATACATGCACAGCTCATAATGCACAAAACTTCTAAACTAGTATTACACAGAGAAATCAATAAAACCTTACCATCGAAGTGACTCGAAATCGAAATGGCTGTGACCAAAACATGCAGGATGACGTCACACGGTGACGTATTTCTGCCCATTGCCTTGAATTGACAGTAGATGAGCAAATTCATGTACCAACTCCTCTTACAAACCTTACCCAGCAGTCACACAGCATTCACTCCACATTGAAACAACGTTGATCCAATGTCATGCCGTTGAATCAACGTTGTCTATGTTGATTTCAACGTTGTATGCTCAGTGCTTTGGTTGGTAAATGTCCTGAACTGGGTACATGCAAAACATCGAAGACATTCAATCTGATGAGTGGACTCTGTGTATGAATTACATGATAATCTTTTAACCTTTTGAAGACAGTGCGGAGATGTTTGAGGCTTGCCATTTAATGTCAAAACCGAGCAGTGCACAAATAATAGATCGGTAAAGTAGCATGCGCGTGAGTTGTTACGCATACTTGGGAGATTAGAAATGCCTAGTAAACCGGTTGATCATCAGAAATAATGCGACAATTCACACTGGCATAGTGCGTCGAAACAACGTTGTAACAATGTCGACCCAATGTTACGACGTTTCACTGACATCTATACAAGGTTGTTGCGATGTCATAACGTTGCATCGACGTCGTCACAAGGTTTTTTTAGTCTTACGCTGTTTGCATACAAGTTAAAAGATTGTTGTGCGATATCCGCTCACTTCATGCAGAACATATTATGTTAAGATTAATATCCGAGTCTATTCGGAAGTATCTGGATATTTTCATGTATATGGCATAGGTATCAATTAACAGTTACTTTGTGTTAGTCTATCATATTTAACGATGAAGTTTGAGGCTGATATTAGCGTCAAAAAGGAAGTGCAAGTTGTTTTAATTTGCTTACATATGTATATTGTAGTTTTTTGTTTAGATACAGTTAGTTTAAACACATCTCCGCTTTCTTTTGTGGACCTTTCAATCATGTTTCTATATAGACAATATTTGAATGCTTACTTTTATGTAATATTTGCCTTTCTGAATGTAAAATTTATAGATAACGATGGAATCTCATAATATAATTAAAATATCAAGTTCTAATGTACGGGGCCTGAACGACTTTCAAAAACGTAGAGACGTATTGCATTATCTCAGACAACAAAAATTTCAAATCTACTGCCTTCAGGACACACATTTTACTGAAAGCTTACATCCTTACATAAGTACCAAATGGGGAGGCGAAGTATTATATAGCTCGTATACATCAAATTCAAGAGGGGTCTGTATACTATTTAATAACGATTTTGAATATAAAATTAGGAGAAGCAAACATGACGCGCATGGTAATTTCATCGTAGTTGATTTAGATATTGAAAGTAAACGAGTAACTTTGATAAACTTATATGGACCAAATGAAGATTCACCTGACTTTTATGTTAAAATTGCAGAAATTATTGAAGAATATGATAACGATACGTGCATAATTTGTGGCGATTTTAATTTAGTCCAAGATCAGAATCTAGATACCTATAATTATTTTCATATAAACAATCCTAAAGCCAAAGATCGTGTGTTAACAATTAAAGATGATTTTAATCTAATTGATCCCTTCAGAGAACTATATAAAGAAAAAATAAGATATACCTGGCGTAAATCGAATCCAATAAAACAAGCAAGACTGGATTTTTTCTCAATTTCTGATAGCTTTATGCCAAACATAGATAATGTCGATATTTTGCCTAATTACAGATCCGACCACTCAACAGTAGTTCTATCCTTTCATATAAATGAGTTTCAAAAAGGCACAGGCTTATGGAAGTGTAACAATAATTTGCTTAAAGATATTGAATATGCTAAAAGTAAAAAGTATGCAAAGACCAGGAACTGAAACAATCAAAATCCAAATCCAGCCCTCAAACCATAGTTGGAAACAACTAAGATTACAAATAATCAAGATACAGAGAACATATGGCCAACCGAGTGAGCAGCTTGTTCCCAAAAGGTGGCCACTCAGCAACCCAAACCGAACCAAAAATAATAAGAACATACATAAGGTAAAACATCACAAAAACTCTGACACCAAAAACAGGCAACAGAGAACCACAACAGAACTACCGCCTTGGAACGGTCAGTAATGAATTACTGGGGGGCTTAAATCGATTTTACAGGCCCAACCTCACCCTCAGTTTCTGAAGTGGTACAAAACATTTAGTTGGTTGTTCGGTTCGCATGATAACCCTCTAACTCGTCAATGAATCATCACGGTAAACACATAAATCAAATTTCAACACCATGAAGAAGCAAAGACGAGGACTCAACAGATACAACGGGCCGTCTGACAGGTGGAGATCCCTGTCCTGCCAAACAACCCCACTGGAAATCTGAAGCAAAAGAAGGTCACCAGTTGAGCCCCGGTGGACCAAGCAACAGACAAAAAGGCTCCGGTCCCAACCAACTAAAATATATAGCTTTAGGTCGGGGCCATCATAGAGTCTGACGACCGATCCCCCGGTGTGCAATTAAAGAGTGCAGCAAAGCTATCAACCGTGATTGGGTTAATCACTAAGCATGCAGACTGTCGCATAACATTTAAATTATAGCCAATACGTTTGTGACGTATTATTATTTTAGTTTAAACAGTATTTTATTCAACATATAAACATACACAATTAATTCACACATGGATAACATAAAGGATTCGATAACAAGCTAACTAGCTTATAGACATCGTCTCCTATTTAACTTGTATTTGCAACGATATATGAGTGCATAATATTTCTAAGCAATAGCCAATTAAGAAATGTTTATATGAACATATACATTAATGTACTAGGAAAATTTTGATGTGAGAACAGCATTCAATTAGAATGAATCGAACCATATATAAGAAACAAGCTTAGTAGAGAGAGAGAGAGAGAGAGAGAGAAAACAAACAAAAAAACAGATGTTCCCATTCATTTCCGTTCAACCTCGTGTCTCAACCGCTTCCCGACAAAGATGTACCATCAGCATAGCAGCAAGAACAGGTCAATTACATATGAGGAGTACTGAATCTTCCGGACTGGATAATATATTTGTGCACGCAATCAAAAATTTGTTTGTTCTCAAAGACGGAAAGGGCTGGATTACCATTAGTCAATGTCCTTACTGGAAGATGAATTACGGTAGATAATACTTGATTTCGTAGTTGCAGATAATTTGGACAATCATACAGAAAATGTTTTACTGTTTCTGTTCGACCACAAGAACACGTTGAACTGTCAATTATATTTTTCCTATGAAGATGTGATCGTAGAGAGCTGCATTCAAGGCGTAATCGCGTGTGATAAACTTGAGCTGTTCTGTTTCCGTAGTAGTAGTAGTTCGGGGGCTTTATTCTTACATCGTATAAGTTTTTCTTAAAGTCGGCAAGAGAAACGCTGTTCCTAATTAATACGGGTAAGTTATTCCATGCTCTAACAGCTGATGGGAGAAATGAATTATAGTATAAAGTAGAGTTAGCATGAACTGTAGAGATATCGTTAGAATTGCGAAGAGAATATTGTGACTGATCTTGAACAAGACCTGGTACTAAATGGTTAAGATAGGCAGGTGCAAGTCCATTTACCATTTTATAAAAGATTATGAGCTTCTGTTTCTCGCGTCTTGACTCAAGGGTATCCCAGCCTAAGTAATCGTAAAGCTTGGCAATACTACACAATTTTGTGGCTCCTGTAACTATTCTCATGGCCTCAATTTGGATTGATTCAAGAAGAGTCTTATCTTCATTAGTTAGATTGCACCATACTGCTCCGCTGTATTCAATAACCGGCCTTATAAAGGAAATATACATTCGTTCGAGTGATTTTCGGTCAAATTTAAATTTGAAAGCTCTCAGAACATTTACACGTTGCCAGGCCTTGTTAGCAATTTCTGTAACATGGTTGTGCCAAGTTAGACCAGAAGAAAAGGTCATGCCTAGATGACGATGACTATTCACTTCCTTTACAATAGTATTGTTCATTACAAGGGGTGGGTGATTGGGTCGTAAGCGTTTTCTTGAAAATATCATTGATTCGGTTTTCAGCGGATTTAGATCTACAAGCCATTGCTTTGCCCATATGTGAATATTCGAAAGATTGGAGTTTAATGTATTTGCAGCAGTGTTTGGGGTTTCAACAATTACGTACAAACTAGTATCGTCTGCAAATAGCTTCACCTTGCAATTTAGATTTTCTACAATGTCATTAATGTAAATTAAGAATAACAAAGGGCCTAAAATCGACCCTTGCGGAACGCCAGCAGGTACAGAGAGATAACTAGACATTTTACCATTCAGGACAACTCGCTGTTCTCTATTTGAGAGATAATCTGAAAACCATTCAAGAAGATTACCCGAGATTCCAACTGTTTGAAGTTTATGTAGAAGCCCCTTATGCCAGACCCTGTCAAATGCTTTGCTTATATCTAGAAAAACTACACGCACTTCTTTGCCAGAGTCAGCAGCTTCACAGAATGAGTCATAAAGGTTAAGTAGTTGGTATGTAGTGGAATCTCCTTGAATGAAACCAGACTGATGTGGAGAAATGATCCGGTTAGTTATGCAATAGTTGTAAACATATTTGTGAATAGAACGCTCCATTGTCTTTCCTAGTCCACTTAGTAAGGATATTGGGCGGTAGTTATTGGGTAACTGGTTATCATCCTTTTTATGAACAGGAATAATATTGCCATGCTTCCATGCTTGTGGAAATTTTCCTGCAGCAATAAGTCGATTGAAAAAAATACTTAATGGAATTCTAAGTTGATCAGCCCCTTCTCTTAAAAGACGTGGGCTTATTAGATCTGGACCAGATGCTTTGGAGACATTAAGAGAACGTAAAATATCATATACATCAGTAGGACTAACGTAAATTGTGTTAAGCTGTTCATACGGTGGTTGTGTAGGTTCAGGAAGGCTTGTGCCGGTATCATCAAGTTGTGACTGTGTAATGAAAAAGGTATTAAGTATTTCTGCTTTTTCTTCTTCAGTTTCATAAGTTTTATTATTATAAATTAGAGGAGGAACTGAAACGTTTTTCCTGTTTAGATGGAGAACCTGCTTAGACAATCTCCACCAAGTTTTGATATCATCTGTTTTTGTTGCTAGAATAGTAGCTATACGGTTTTCATAATTGGTTTTAGAAAGTCTTACTTCATTAACAATCTTATTACGTAGTTTTCGGAATTTAGACCAAACTCTATTACTATTAGCTCGTTTAGCTTTTTTATGTAGCCTTTTTCTTTGACGTATCAATTTTCGGATTTCGTTATGCATCCAAGGTGGGTCCTGTGGCCTAATAGTAACTATTTTATTGGGGATAGATGAAGATGCAACCTGCAGAATAGTACCGGTTATCTTTTCCGTGACAGTTTCAATATCACCATTTAGTACCATATCCCAATCAGTTTCATTAAGTAATTGCCTATAGGTTTCGTAATCTCCTTGATCATACTTCCAAATTTTCCTCTTAAAATGAGTTTGTTTAGGTTTCAGAAATTTCAACAATACAGCAATTGGACAGTGAAACCTTACTAAGTCCGGATTAAAAGGGTCACATACTTCACTGGCTAGAATGTTATTATTATTACTTACCAGGATTACATCTATTAGCGAGGAAGAAGATTCTGTAAAATGTGTTGCTTCAGTTATTAATTGCGATAGATTAAATGATCTCATAAGATCAGTGAGGTTTTTACTCTTGTTAGTTATTAACAAATCGTTATTTAGGTCGCCTAAGATGAGTATATCTTCAACATTTGTGTTTTTCGCCCTGTCAATAGACTCATATATTAAGTTCCAATATTGGTTATTTGAATTCGGTGGTCTATACATGCCACAAACCAGCACATTATGACCTCGAACTTTAACCTCAATCCAAACACACTCTAGGCCATTAATTTCTAGATCAGGACGCCGTTTGCTCTCTAGAGTTTCGGTCACGTAAATAGCTACCCCTCCTGATCGCACTTCCCGGTCACATCGATACGGATCTTTAAAATGAGCAATTTTCAAATCCTCCGATTTTATGTTATTATTTAGCCAAGTTTCTGTAAAAACAAAAATATCAAATGGCTGAATTTCATATTGTAAGATGTCAAGTTTTGGCACAATGCTTTGAATATTCAGATGGCAGATACTTAAATGGCTATCGTATGGTGGAATAGTAACGCTCGAAAGACTGAACTCTGAGCTAGATGAAGAGGTTGAGTAGGGTCCAGGATTTGGATGGATATCTCCACTGTTTAACAATATACAACATATCCACAAAAGCGACAGTAATGCTCCAAATAAGCCGATTGAGCGTTTAGTGTAGTCCCACGTATCTTGTATTTTCCAGAGTGGTATTGGGATTCGTCTATACGGGTACTTAATCAGAGAGGTCAGGTTCTTATTTCTAGTTAAGTCGCTTTCCAGACTGAAAGCTAAAAGGGTATGCTGGCCGTCCAGTATAAGAAAATGCACTAGTAGAATACTAGAGAGGAATAAGGTAATCCTGTGCATACTGTTTCTGCTATTACCGCTAAATGCTGTCCCCATCGATGCATATCTATTTACCGATTTGGAATAAACACATAAGAAAGAAAGTAACGATAGGCATCGATGAGGACGAGTTGGTACAGAGCTGTCAAGACATGACCAAGTGGAGACACGGAATCAAAGACAAATGACTGAGAACAAAACAGAATACTTAAGGGAAAGAGAAACATTCTTATGAAAAAACAGTTATAACAAACCGATTGGGCTAATTATATTTTCATCAATCAGTCGGAGTGACAGGCAAGGGGAAGCCGGACTGGGAAAATCCTAGAACAAAAAAAAAAAAAAAAAAACACCTAGTACCCACACCGGAATCGCATCAAACAAGGCGATTCCAGTGTGGGACCCAGATGCATATCCCCCATAAAGATGGACAATAAATTACCCACACATCCCAGTCAGGATTCCCCCTACCCTGATCTCCGACTAATAATAGAAATATGCTTAGTAGGTCAAGGGAAGTAATTGTCACAGGCTTCAATTAACACAGTAGAGAATAATATACTAGCATAGATGATTTGATTTTGTCTTTTAAGTTATCTTAATTTACAGATGATCGCCCGTATGTTTTTCATACGAAGACAGTCTGATCTGGATCTTCACTGCAACTTCGCCAGTTAGACAGATTAGGATGAGCACAGCAAGTTTCGAAAAAGTACCACGACAGTGAGGAGCCAGATCAGTCTGCCCTCCCAAAGCCAGCCAGATCGTGATATTCATAAACACCATCCCAGAATAAAATTTGATACACCGTAACGCAAGTCCGCTCTGGATATTCATTGTAAGTTAGACTTTTTTTTTCTAAAAACAAATATAGCAAGTCGCCAACTCTGCTGTGTTTTTAAGCAGCAAGACAGCCTGATCAGACCACCTTTCTGAGGACAGTCTGAGCAGGCTATTCACTGTTCCTCGGATAGTCAGTAGCAAATTTCATGAACATATGTAAATACAACAAGTCTAATATGACTATACCGGTGCAAGGAAAAAACATGGCAAATCACTAATAGCAGCACAAATCAGGTACTCGAGAATGAAGAGTCTGACAAGACCACCTTTCAAAGACAGACTGAGCCGGATCTTCACTGTTCCTCACGTTCTTTGTAGCGATTCCTTGAGCATATGTAATACAGTGAGTCCGTTTTACTATACCGGTTTAAGGATAAGCATCGCAGATCACTTAAAATACAAATTAAGGTACTCGAGCAGTGAAGAGCCCGATCAGGCCACCCTTCCAAAGATAGTCTGAGCTGGATCGAAAGTTCTGTAAAGGATTCTCGAATATATATACTGGGTCAGAAGTACCTATACCGGTTTTAGGACGAACATAACAGGTCATTAATGACTAGACAACAAAGATATTCAAACAGTGAAGAGCCTGATCAGACCACCTTTCCAAGGTATTATTATTTTTCGGAATTGATCAGAAAAATCAGTCCTACCCTTAATCTTTTTGAATTTGTATACTAAGTCACCATAAAATTCTGGTTCCGATAGGCCTTGGTGTAAAAGAAATTTTAATCCGACATCAAATTTTGAAACCAATTCATGGTGTCTGCGATAGAATTTAGAAAAAGCCTTTCTAAGCTTATGATACCGATAGCCCTGTTGAAGAAGTTTAGCAGTTAAACATTTATTACGAGCATTAAAGTCATCTACATGACTACACACTCTAGCAAATCTTATAAGTTGAGAAATATGCACTCCATAAGAGGGACGACGTGGAACGTCACCATCCAAAAATGGAAAATTAACTATATCAAAGTCAAAGTCATCACGTTTATCATAAATTTTAGAAAATACAAAACCGTTAGAAATAGATAGATGTAAATCCAAAAAGGGGGCCTCGGTATCTGAAGTATTAGCTTTATTCAATTTAAGTTCAGGTGGGTAAATTTGGTTAACCATGCTTTCAAAATAAGGATTATCAATATTCAGAAGATCGTCTAAATATCTAGAGGTTGAGTTAAATGCCCCAATGATATCAGCTTGATTATCAACAGAAAGAGAAGTCATGAAATCTCTTTCATAACAAAATAAAAACAAATCGGCCACAAGAGGAGCACAATTTGTACCCATCGGAATACCAACAATTTGTCTGTATAACTTATTACCAAATCTGATGTAAATATTATCTAAGAGATATGATAAGGCGTCACATACATTCTGACATGACCAAAGACTATATCCTCTATATATTTTACGGTCAGTAGAAGTGAAAAACGCTTTCTTATCGTTACAGGCAATATAAAGGGTATCTTCATTTTTGGAGAACTTTTTGAAGGCCCTCTCAATCAAATCAACAAGTTTTTCCTTTATTAAATTATGGGGTAATGTGGTATAAAGAGTAGAAAAATCATAAGTGGACAAACTAGTCGCACGGAACCCTCTTGACTTCAGTTTACTAAGTACCTCACCAGAATTTTTTATAGACCAAAACATATTTTTCCCTGACCTCTCAAACACTGTCTCATAGTACCAAATGACACGAGATTTCACAGCAGTGAGGCAAGAAGTTAATAATTTAGATAATTCTGTAGTAGTACAAGAGCTAGAGTTGGCAATGAATCTAGCTTTATATGGTTTTTTATGAAGCTTAGGTAACCAATACATCGTAGGAAGTTTGTCTTGGCGTTCCTTAACGTTAACAGCAAACTTTAAAGGCAAATTATTTGAGTGGCTATTAACGACAGTCTTCTCATCTGTAAAAGTCTCTTCGTAAGCCGTGGTGCCGTTATAAAACCATAAAAGATTGTATAAATAGAGTAAAAGAACAATATATGATCCCTGTCTACAACATCAATTTTTTACAAAATAATAATTTTGATAATATTCAGTTCACAATATCTGATCAATTATTCTTAGAAATACTTTTATTGGAGATAAGAGGTAAAACTATTTCATATTCTGCATACAAGAAAATGCAATCCATGTTAAGGGAACAAACATTAATAGAGGAGATAAGTAATTTAGAAGATGAAACTACTGAAGATAGCAATGTATTAGAAGACAAGAAAACTGAGCTACAAAATATTAGGAAAGAAAAAATGCAAGGAGTAATGGTAAGAGCAAAGGTAAGATGGGCCGAAGAGGGGGAAAAACCAACGAAATATTTTTGCAATCTAGAGTCAAGAAATTATACAAATAAAACTATGTTTAAAGTAATTAAAGATAATGGTGATATAATAACAAACCAAGAGGAAATATTACAAGAAGTTAAAAACTTTTATTCAAACCTATATCAGTCACAAGATTTAATAGAAGATAATAATATTGAAAATATAGTTAAAAGTATAAAAGAATCCCCCATTTTATCTGCAGAAGAAAGAAATAATCTAGAGGGAGAAATAAAAGATGATGAAATTACCTTTATACTTAAAAAAATGAAAAATAATAAAAGCCCGGGTTCAGATGGATTTTCGGTTGAGTTTTTTAAATTCTTTTACAATGATATTAATTTTTTTATAAAACGTGCAATAAATGAAGGATATAGACTGGGCAAATTATCTGTTACACAAAGACAAGGGCTTATAACATGTATACCGAAGGGTGATAAACCCAGGGAATATTTAAAAAATTGGCAGCCTATAACTCTTTTGAATGTTATCTACAAGATCGCGTCCGGTTGCATTGCGGAGAGATTAAAATCTGTTCTGTCAAAATTAATTTCTAGCGACCAGACAGGATTTATTAATGGTCGCTACATCGGCGAAAATACAAGGCTAATATATGACATAATGAATTATACAGATGAAGCTAATATTCCAGGACTCCTACTAATAATAGGCTTTGAGAAAGCTTTCGACACTATCTCCTGGGAATTCATAAGAAAAACTTTACATTTTTTTTAATTTTGGAGAATCAATTATAAAGTGGATTTCGGCGTTTTATAATGATATCTCATCAACAGTGGTTCAAAGTGGATTTTTGTCAGATTCCTTCCAAATACAAAGAGGTTGTAGACAGGGTGACCCACTTTCCCCGTACATATTTCTTTTATGTGCTGAAATATTATCTTTAATGCTCAAACATGACAAAAATGTGAAGGGAATAACGATTGGTGATACAGAATATAAAGTGTCTCAGTTTGCTGATGATACGACGATATTGTTAGATGGGTCAGTAAATACATTTGGAGCAACCATGAATATTCTTAGTAGATTTGCAAACATTACAGGTTTAAAAATAAATAAATCAAAAACTAGGGCAATATGGATTGGTTGTAAAAAGTTTAGTGGTGAGACTTTCAATCATAGATATAAATTAGACTGGAATCAAACTGATTTTACTATTCTCGGTATTAAATTTTCATGTCAGCTACATAGAATGATAGAAATTAATTAGAAAGATAAAATTATTCAAATAGAGAAGGAATTGAAACAGTGGTCTAAAAGAATTTTAACTCCCTTTGGTCGTATTACAGTCCTGAAAACTTTTATAATATCGAAACTGAACCATCTATTCATAGCTTTATCTAATCCTTCAGAATCAATGATAAATAAACTTAATACAATGTTTTTCAACTTTATTTGGCAGTCAAAAGTAGATAGAATTAAAAGAGATATACTCATGCAAGATTACCAGGAAGGTGGGTTAAAAATGCTTCATTTAAAAAATTATATATGTTCGTTAAAATGTACTTGGGTAAGAAAATTAATCTCCTCAGAAACAAAATTTAAAAACATTTTTGAAATTTATTACACAAACATTACCAATCTAATAACAAGGGGTACAGAATTCGTACAAAGATTAAAAACAAACAAAAATAATATTTTTTGGAATGAAGTATTCGACTCATGGATAAAATTGCGTAATCTGGTAAACCCTACGACCTTTGAAGATATTTTATCGGTGAATATATGGGATAATAAAGAAATAAAAATAGCAAACAATATAATATTTTATAGGCGATGGTTTGATAAACATGTATATTTTATTCATGACTAAATTAATGAGGACGGCACTTTAATGGATGAACAAACCTTTTGTGAAAGACATGGAATCCGCGTTAATTTTCTGGAATATCTGGGGGTAAAAAGAGCTATTGAAAAATATATTAGAAGCAAACAAATTGTCCCAGAAACAGGTTCTTTGAATAACATCTATATGCCTTTCAATATAAAGGAAATATTAAAGAGTAAAAAAGGGTGTAAAGATATGTACATGATTTTAAATAAAAAAATCATCAACTCTAAAAGTCAACAAAAGTGGAACAGTATTTTTGAAAACGTAAATTTAAATTGGAAAATGATAAACAGTCTGCCGGCTAAATGCTGTAACAATACAAAACTTCATTGGTTCCAGTACCGTGTTCTACATAGAATTATAGCCACAAATGATTTTCTTTTTAAGCTAAATATAAAACAGAATGATCTTTGTAGTTTTTGTGGTTTACTTCCTGAGAAAACAGAACATTTATTCTGGCACTGTCATGTAGTTATGGAATTTTGGGAATCGATAGAGCGGTGGATTTTAGAAAATATTCAGTTTTTACTTAACATAAACAAGCAAACTGCTATATTTGGAATTACAGCCAATCCAGCTTTAAATAAACCTATAAATTACATTCTTATAGTAACACGTTATTACATTTATAAATGTAGAATAAGTAATAAAGACTTGAATATTCTCACGTGGCGAAGGGAGGTTAAGCAATTTCTGACAATAGAAAAAATGATTGCCATTAAAAATAACAACATTGAAAAGTTTTATAGAAACTGGAATAAATGGATTTTATTGTTTGAAGCATAGCCCCTTGTTTATTTGTGCCTTGCTGTTCATTTTATAATCGAAATGAAATAGCTTAACCAGTTAGTATAAATTTAGTCGACTTTATATATTGCCAGTCAGTCAGTACTTTTCTTAGTATCATGTAAATATTTTAAAAGGTATTCAAGTGATAGAGCTGACACGAAATCGCACCTAAAACATCAAGGGGAAATATCTCAAAAACTGAAAAAAGCAAGAGTTGTTATTCTTGTTTGCGACACATTGTCATGACCAGTTCTACATATCTGTGAAGTATCATGAAAATATTTTAAAAGGTATTCAAGTTATAGAGCGGAAACGAAGTCCCACCAAAAACAATTAAGGGTAAATAACTCAAAAAGCAAGAAAGCAAGAGTTGCCATTCTTTTCCGCGACATATTGTCATGACCTGTTCTACATATCTGTGAAGTATCATGAAATTATTCTAAAAGGTATTCAAGTCATAGAGCGGACACGAAATCACACCTAAGACCATCATGGAGGAATAACTCAAAAAGTAAGAAAGCAAGAGTTGTCATTCTTTTTTGCGACACATTGCAATGACCTGTTCTACATATCTGTAAAGTACCATGAAAATATTTTAAGGGTATTCAAGATACAGAGCGGACAAGAATCTGCCAAAAAAATCATAAAAGGGGAGATAACTCAAAAAGTAGAATAGCAAGAGTTACCATTCTTGTACGCGACACCATTTCACGACCTGTTCTACATATCTATGAAGTATCATGAAAATATTCCCAAGGGTATTCAAGATATAGAGCGGACAAGAAAATGTTTACGGACGGACGGACGCCAGGCTTCTCGCCGAAAAGTCGGGGGATAAAAATTTCAGACTCATTTGAAATTCTACCATATTGTACAATGTGCCTAAGAGTTACATACATACCCTTGAGTGCTGAGCATGAATGGACTCAGGTGAGCTACAGAACCAATGCAAATAATGGCCATAGCATTACTTAACCGTTATCAGAATGATGGACACATCAAAACATTAATAGGATACCAAAAAAGTTCCCGCTGGGACTAAGGGTTTAAAAGTTGAAAACATGCCAAGGTCAAAAAAAAAAAAAAAAGAAAAAAGAAAAAGAAAAAAAAGGGACAACACCCTAAAAAAATAAAGCAATAAAAATCCAAAATCGCATTGCACGTCTTCAAATCATGGCAAAATAACCTGTATTTTTTTCAAAATCATTTCGATGAAAGCTATGACAGGAGTTGCGGACATAAGATTTAAGTTGTCAGGGGCCACAACTCCGTCTAAAAATGTCGGATCAAACACAAGAAAGCACGTCATATGATCCAAAGACAATCGACATGGTTTCAAATCATTCGAAAGAAAGATTCATCAGGAGTTGCGGACACAAGATTTCGGCCGGACGGAAGGACCACCAAACAGATGCATCCACGAACACAGCCGGACGAGTGACATTACCATAGTCTCCCTCCTCCTACATCGACTGACAATAACACCGAAAAAATATAAGACTGCCCATTACGTACATTCCAGTTTGTATTACTTTTGACATATCCTGTGTATATGGATTTAATTTGCGAAAATACTTCGCAGGCACTCACTGTTCAATCAACATTGAACCAACGTTGATTTGACGTCATGACGTCGAATAAACGTTGGTTCAATGCTGATTCAACGTTGTGAGCTCACTGGATAGGCTGCCCGAATACTCTCTACTAAAATGGTCTTTAGGGTTATTAGTTGCGCATGTTCTTGCCTTATTTATGTATTGTTACTGATCTAAACGATTTTAAAAATCACGAAATAGTAAAACACTTGCTTGTGTCTCATAAATGTGGACCAAAAACGTTACCAAAGTCCTGACTTCTCCACAGGAATTCAGTTATAACCTTGGATGTCCCAAGCGAATTTAGGTTTTACCTTCTTTACCAATGCCTAGGAGCACAGGCTCAGAATACACGTCAGAGCAGTGATATAGAAGCTACTCCATTTGTTGGATAACCTCTTCAAAGATTGGTGTTTGCATGCGAAAAGAGCTGTCCCTGTCTGACAGAATTGAGCTTACAGCCTTATCTGTAGCTTCGTTATATAGGCGATAAAACATACCTTCTCTTGACGCACGCAGACCAGAGCTCAAATCTGTGTCACAGTTTAAATTTCGTCTATAAACAGAGATGGAATTTAATGAAATTTTCATCGTTGGCGAAACCTAACGACTCTACAAAGATGAAGACAGCATTTCATCTTCTGGTCCTGGCTTCGTGCGTAGGTAAGATGCTTTTGAAATGATATATCGGAGTTTTCTAAAAAATAGAATCTTAGATGGATAACTAACAAATTACAGCAGTTAACTGTTTTTACATTTAACGTGCCAAAGAGCAGACGACAAAATTTACGAGCAGTCTCATTTGAATCTGCAAATTCCACTGTTTTTAACTGTCAAATATGTACTAGTTGGATGAATGCGATTTTAGGTCCTTTACAACTGTAGTTCAGTCATATCAGGACGATTGGAGGGTGAAAGGCTGTGTGCAGTGGAAACACATATGGCAAAGTTATTTCAAGCAAAGAACATTTGCCAATGAAAAACGACAATTTTTTAATAAAACCGACGGTTTTCTCATTAGCAACAAATTCAGAAAAATAAGAGTATCTAATACTAAGTACGAAATGACAAAATTGTTTTGTGAACGGAATTGGTATAATTTGCTCATGATACGACTTATTTGCTTCTTCTCAATTATTTATTTATCTATTTATTATTTTATTTATTTATTTATTTATTTTATTTGTATTTTTATTCATTTGTTTAGCTATATGCATGTGCCAGACCTTCTGTAGCCAAACCGCGGACTGCAATCATGGCCACATCTGTGTAAACCATGTGTGTGAGCCGAGCAACCATTGTTCAGATACAGCATGTGCATATTTTTGGTCATGCCCAAATGGCTACATCGGCCAATGTGGCAGCAATGGGCGGTGTACTTGCCACCGACACTAGGTAAGCTTCCGGGTTAGGTAGCGCTAGTAAATATGGAGATGTGATCCCCATTAGGCACACAACCTTGAATCAACCTTGATTCAACGTCTTGACGTTGAATCAGGGTTGATTCAAGGTTGTGTACCTGCTAGGATGCTGTTAATCAATGCCCATTATGACAGATTTATAGCATGCATAATTTTATGTAGCTGTTGTAGGAAGTGCTTACCGGACAGACGCGACCATTTACCTGTGAAAATCGCCAATAAACAGCATGGAACTGTATGATACGGAAGCGTAATAGGATCAGGAAGAAAAACATTTGCTCACATATTCACTATTTATTGACAAGTTCAACAAATATTATTTATTACCCCTGGTCCAAGAAAAACGACACACAAAAGTCTGTGACCTTAAATACGAGGTCAAGGGTCTGCTAAACCTAATCATCTTACTGACCAGTCAAAATGATAAATCCAGGCAGGTCTGAATATATGTCATTCTTTGACCTTCAAAACAGAGGTTGAGGTCAACGAAACTTAATACAATCTTTGGAATGTCCCGGAAATATATTTTCAAGTTTGTTGCAATTGCCCCGTCTACTATATAGTTTGTTAGGTACCACATTTTTAGTGAAAATTAAACTTATCAAAAACCTCGTGCGGCCTTTAAAACAAAGTCATCAAAATCTAAAGAGCACAAAATTTCCTCCAAATGATATTATCATGCAGTGAAGAAATGTTGAAAACAGTCATTTTCCATTTTCAGGGGCAGGTAACTCTACAACGACTGACTGCAGAAAAGATAGCTCACGATTTTGTAGTGTCCTTTATATCTGCTATTTATTTGTCGAAAATCATTACAGTTGGTTTAAACATAAATAAAAATTGTGTTTTGGAAAGTCGGAGGAGGAAAATAGCTGACATTTAGGTGTGGCTTATGAGAGAGTACAGAGTAAACAGTTTAGAGTAATTTAAAGTAAAAATAATAATGCATCTGCTATTTTGTCCATATGTGTCTGTGGCATAATGTCATGACTGATTTCGCCTACTGTTTCTAATAACAATAACAACATTTCTAAGATGGCAGTGTAAATTATATGAAATTACCCCACCCACTTGTATCATGCATACTTCCAACAGCTCATTACCTGACAAGCTCATATTTAATTGTACACTGCCAATACACAGAAGTTATACAAATTTTGGTGGAAATCTATTCTAGCCATGAAGTGAGTCTTATGGAGACCCGTCCTTTATTTATACGTTTACTTGATGCTCATCTTTAGGTCATGTTTCAAAGGTTTCATCTGGTTGACGAGAACTGACAGGTTTCCGTTTAAGTGACGTCATTAGACAAGTCGAACTTTTATATCACGTCCAATTTAACTGAATAGCTTCTAAGGGCACTCCCTGATAATAATCGTGCAAGCGCAGTTGTAAAGTGGCATGATCCATACACCATGTACACGAAACTGATTGCCAATAGTGGCAATTAGATGAAACTGCTCAGCGTATTGTAGCCTAAAAGAAAATACATGGATTTTTGTTGAAGGAAACTGATAATCGGATCTTTTGCTGGAAGTTTGTAATTGTTTCTAAACAAAGAAATGAGCCACGACACGACAAAATCAACAAAGTGGCATGTGCGCCCAGCGGAGACTTAGATCAGCCTGGGCGTGCGCCAAATCTGATCAGAGACTTCACTTGCACTTAAAGGGTAGCTAAGGGTTTGAGCTACCTCAATGCGGACAGTGAAGCCTCTGATCAGTCTGGGCGAATGCCCAGGCTGATCTGAGTGTACGTTGGGCGCATATGCCACTTCGTTTGTTTTCTCGTGTCGCGGCTCATTAATGATTATGTTTAGTCAATGTCTTGTTTCTTTTGTAGGTACCACGAAGAGGTAGCAGATGGACGTCTTATGTCATTTAAACCTTACGAATTAAAGAAATACATCCAACAGCTCATTTAGCTATCTTTCTTTAAAACGAACTGATTCACTTCCAAAATAGATAATCGAGCCGCGACACTACAAATCCAACAAAGTGGCATGTGAGCCCAACGAAGGTTCAGATCAGCCTGGGCATTCGCAAAGACTGATCAGAGCCTTTGCTGTGCGCTTAAAGGGTAGCCAAGGGTCTCAGCTAGCTCCATGCGGACAGAGAAGTCTCTGATCAGACTGGGCGTATGCCATGGCTGATCGGAGTCTCCGCTGGGCGCACATGCCTCTCTGTTGTTGTCCTTGTAATGGGCTCAATATTTGGTAAAAAAGACGTAAAATCTCAAACAGCCACCATGTATACAATGTATGGCATATGGGACACTCAACATTTCAAAATGTGTGAATAACTTCTACTAAAGTACTAGCCCTACAAATCCAATTTTGAGCTCTCTAGTAAAGGAATTTGGACAAAAAATCCAAATGTGGAAAAATAATCGGGGGATGGGGGGGGGGGGGGGGGGGAGGGAGGGGAGGCGTAAAAAGTTGTCAGAGCGAGTTAGGAACATGATATGATATCATGGCATGATCATCAGTATTCTAAAATTTATAAGGGTATTGAAGTTGTGGAGCAAGCCAGGGTTATACAGATATAAATCAGAGACAGCTTACTGCAGATCAAACATACAAAGGGAAATAACTCGGACAGTATGAATGACAAAGTTGTCATTCATGTATCAGACAAATTTTCATGAGCTGTTCTGCATATCTTTGAAGTATCATAAAATATTTCAAAGGGTATTCAAGTTAAGGAGCAAACACAAAATCACACCTAAAACCATCGAGGGAAAATAACTCAAAAAGCAAGAAAGCAAGAGTTGTCATTCTTATTCGCGACACATCGTCATGACCTGTTCTACATATCTGTGAAGTATCATGAAAATATTTCAAAAGATATTCAAGTTATAGAGCGGACACGAAATCACACCTAAAACCATCAAGGGGAAATAACTCAAAAAGTAAGAAAACAAGAGCTGCCATTCTTGTTCGAAACACATTGCCATGACCTGATCCACATAAAGTATCATGAAAATATTTCAAAGGGTATTCAAGATACAGAACGGACACGAATCTGCCAAAAATCACCAAATGGGCTATAACTTTTCCTAAGGGTATTCAAGATATAGAGCAGACAAGAAAATGTTTACGGACGGACAGACGGGCGGACGCGTACGGACAGACAGACGGACGGACGCCAGGCTCATCGCTATATCCCCCCGACTTTTCGGTCGAGGGATGAAAATTTCAGACTCATTCGAAATTCTACCATATTGTACAATGTGCCTAAGAGTTACATACCCTTGAGTGCTGAGCATGAATGGACTCAGGTGAGCTACAGGACCAATTGTCCTCTGGTTATTTCCAAATACGGATTAATGTCGGAGCATTTGCAAACACAAGACAGATATTTTTCCACTTATAAAGGGGAATAAATCTGCAAATAATGGTCAGAGCATTACTTAACCGTTATCAGAATGATGGATACATCAAAGAATTAATAGGATACCAAAAATCTTCCCGCTGGATCTGAGGGTTTAAATTTGAGAACATTCCAAAGTAAAAAAAAAAGGGACAACTCCCTAAAAAAGTAAAGCAATAAAAAATCCAAAATCACATGCACATCTTCAAATAATGGCAAAACAACCTGTACATTTTTCAAAATCATTTCGATGAAAGCTATGACAGGAGTTGCGTACACAAAATCTAAGTTGTCAGGGGCCACAACTCCGTCTAAAAATGTCTGATCAAAAATCAAAAAAGCACATCATATGATACAAAGACAATCTGCATAATTTCAAATCATTTGGATGACAGATTCAAAAGGAGTTTCTAAAGAAGAGTTTCTAACAAGATTTCGGCCGGACGGAAGGACCGCCGGATGGATGCACTAACAAACACGGCTGGACGAGTGATATTACTATAGTCTCCCTCCTCCAACGTCGGCTGACAATAATACCGAAAAAATACAGAAGGGCCTATTACGTTCTTTCCAGTTTGTAATATTTTGTCATATCCTGTGTAAATGGGTTTGATTTGCAAAAAAATCTCATCGGGCACTCACCGTTAAATAAACATTGAACCAACGTTGATTCGACGTCGAATCAACGTTGATTCAATGTTGATTCAACATTGTGAGCCCATTGGATAGGCTGCCCGAATACTCTCTACTAAAATGGTCTTGAGGGTTATTAGTTGAGCATGTTTTAGCCTTATTTATGTATTGTTACTGACCTAAACGATTTTAAAAATCACGAAATAGTATAACACTTGCTTGTGTCTCATAAATGTGCCCCAAAACGTTACCAAAGTCCTGACTTCTCTACAGGAATTCAATGATAACCTTGGCTGTGCCACGCGAATTTAGATTTTACCTTATTTACAAATAATCATAATACACGTCAGAGCAGTGCTATAGATACTACACCATTTATATTTGTATGGGAAAAGAGCTGTCCTTACTTGACAGAATCGAGCTTACAGCCTTATCTGTAGCTTCCTTAAATAGGCAATAAAGCATACCTTCTCATGGCGCACGCAGACCAGAGCTCAAATCTGGGTCACAGTTTTAATTTTGTCTATAAATAGAGATGGAATTGACAGAAATTTTCATCGTTGGCGAAACCTAGCAGCGACTCTACAAAGATGAAGACAGCATTTCTCCTTCTGGTGGTTGCTTCGTGCATAGGTAAGATGCTTTTGAAATAATATATTGGAGATTCTTACATCGATAACTCACACTTTACAGCAGTTAACTGTTTTTACATTTAACGTGCCAAAGAGCAGACGACAAAATTTACGAGCAGTCTCATTTGAATCTGCAATTTGCACTGTATTTTTTTTTTTTTCAAATAGCTTTAACGGCTAAAACTGTAAAATATACTGAACAAAAATAGAAACTTGACAGTATTTATTTCTTAATTTCGACCAACCTAGCAAATATGTAATGTATATATGTTTTTTTTTTCGGGTGGAACAGACGTCTGAATATTTAAATCATGCAAAAATTATTGGTAAAGTTTTGCCTGTCCGCAGTTATCTAACTTATTACTGTTTTAATAATTCAGACCAGGGGCCGTATTCATAAAGCCACTTAAGTCGTTGCTCTGCTGTTGCTAAGGCCAAATATCTTTAAAGGAGATTCCCTACAAGTATGAAATTTGGTCTGGAGGAACAGTCTTTGTAAGACTGTTCCTCCAGAGCAAATTTCATAGTTGTAGGGAATCTCCTTCAAAGAAATTTAGCCATAGCAACAGCATAGCAACCACTTAAGTCGTTTTATGAATACGGCCCCAGAACTTTAATTAGCGCATGCACAGAAGAAAATTTTCTAGTGCGCAAAACACAGTAGTTCCAGTACGCTTAAGGGCTTATATTAGAAATCACAGCCTGAAAAAAACGTTTAAAGATTCAAAACTTTCAGATTATCTCCCTTTAACATTAAACATATAGAGATTTTTGAGGTGTGCAACTATGGTTACGTACCGTTGAGCCACTTGGGTAACGTCGATAAGAGAATTGAACTGAACTGAACTGAACATAATTTCTATACCAGAGCGTCTTTTTTTATTATTTTCTTCGCGATATGGTTGATTGTCGTGCAACCTCAATATCTTTACCATTAGTTTTATTTGAAGCCATTTCTTAAACTGCCATAAAGACTTTAATGTGTAATGCAAATTCCATTGAAACTGATTTTCTGACTTCATAATGGCGTGGACTGAAGTTTTTCGTCTGGTCCTCATAGCCTTCTAGTCGATCGTGCATTGCCATAATTTTAACTTATGAGTTCATACAAATTGTATTTTATAATGGAAAGGCATTGCCAACAGAATTTGTATCATTCCAGCAGACTTCAACAATTTTAAATTCGATTTGATTTGGTTTTGAGCATAAAACACAGAAAAGTACCCTCATGGTGTCTACAATAGCATCAATATTGCTGTAGCGAAAGAATCTTCAATTTTGTATGACTATGATATTACAAAATGATTACTTTTTCTTAAATCGAAATAATATTTATGTCTCGCATTTCCTCGACTACCGCATGATGAAAAATAGCGACAGTCAAGTTTTTAGTTTTGCTAAGTATATGTACAAGTTGGATGAATGCGATTTTAGGTCCTTTACAACTGTAGTTCAGTCATATCAGGACGATGGAGGGTGAAAGGCTGTGTGCAGTGGAAACACATATACATGTAACACAGTTATTTCAAGCAAAGAACATTAGGAAGTGAAAAACGACAATTTTCAATAAAACCGACGATTTTCTTTATTAGCAACAGATTCAGAAAAAATAAGAGTATTTAATGATACGTGAAGACAATAATGTTTTGTGAACAAAATTGGTATAATTTACTCATGATGCGACTTATTTGCTTCTTCTTATTCATTTATTTGTATTTTTATTCATTTGTTCAGCTGTATGCATGTGCCAGACCTTCTGTGGCCACACCGCTGACTGCAATCATGACCACACCTGTGTCAACCATGTGTGTGAGCCGAGCCACCATTGTTCAGAATCACATTGTGCACACATGGCGTCATGCTCACATGGCGTCATCGGCCATTGTGGTAGCAATGGGCAATGTACTTGCCATGAACACTAGGTAAGATTCTGGGTTTGTTAGCGATAATAAATATGGAGATGTGATGATCCCCACTGGGCACGCAACCTTGATCAACCTTGATTCAACGTAATGACATTGAATCAAGGTTGATTCAAGGTTGTGTGCCTGCTGGGATATTAATCAATAATTCCAACAGCTTCTCTTTGGCACAAGTTCCGATCAAATGATAGGCTGACAGCATCTGCAGAGCGGCGTTTATACATCGATAAACCCGGTTTACGTTGTATCCATACGCGGCATTCTCTTCCGACTCAGTTGTTTTTACCATTCCGTAACGATTCAGACGTTTTGCATTTATTAATTGTAATTCAGATTCAATATCAAAAATTGTCCTGAGACGACAAAGGCAAGTGCGTGTATGACGTTATTCATGACGTATCATCAGCGTCATAACAAACGTCAGCTGGTAACGTTTTCAAATTGGCGGCGCCCTCGACAATGATTTTGGTTGAATCACTGATTATTTTGGAGTGTTCTCGACGTTTACTTCTACGAAACGGGTTGAAAATGAAAACGGAGGAAAAAAACTTATGTAATTTTAAATAGAACTTGTGATTTCAAAGGGAATTATGTTTGGAATGCTTATTTCTCTGATTTTGTCAAACGCTGTTCAGCTAAATACTCCAATGTAGTAAACGATGGACAATGCAGCCGAAGAAAAAACTTCAGGATGGACAGAGCTGGAATTATAAGAAATGAATTTCCTGTTTTGGGATTTTATCGATGTGTAAACGCCGGCGAATCCCTCACAATCTTTACATAAAGCCCTTTGGGCTTTATTCAGTTTGTGAGTGATTCGCCGGCGTAAACATATCGAAAAAATCCCAAAAAGCTGAAATTCATTCCTATAATAGCCATTTTTGCATACAACACAGTGCCGTAGGGTATTAACGGTCGTGCATCAACCAATGAAAAGCCGTGTATCAACAAGGGATTTCATGCGCTGTTGATGCACGGTTACCCAACTTGCAAAATGCTCGTCCCGGGCCACAAAAAAGTCCACCATGCAGCCTTGTCTCTCCCCTGTCGGTCTGATTACAAAAAATGGTGGTGCGTTACCTATGCTTATATGACGTCATCATGCCCCTGTATTATGACGTCATCAATTCGTGACTTAGGGTTCAAAGCGATGTAATGTACATTCTTCCGATTGATTGATTGATTGATTGATTGATTGATTGATTGATTGATTTGATGCTTAACGTCCTCGGTAAACAGCTATGGTCATGTCGTGACGGTCAGTTACCCTAACCACACTATTCCTGGTCAGGCTTAGACCTCCTATGCGGTTAACCAGTACTAAGTGCACATACTTTCGCCAGTAACTGACAACTGCCCTTCTTGAATCAGCGGAAAGAGAAACGAAAGTATGTGGCCAGACCGGGTTTCGAACCCAGGACCTCTGACTTATGAGTCAGGTGCCCTACCGATTGCGCTTCGCGGCCCGGCGATGCCAAATTGAGAGTAAATAAGTGTTTAAGAAAATCTGCAGCTCAAGCTTTCAGCAACCAAGAACTGCAGGATGGTACATGAATGGATCAGGCTTGTTCTGCATGGAAATTATTGCTCAAGGTATCTGCTTTTTGTTGATTAATAGACCTTTTTCACATTTTTTCTGCGCATGTGTATACCGCTCACGTGACGCGTTATTTCCCGATAATAGGCGAGACTTTACACTGAGGGGGCTAAAGGATTTTAAGCCATAGATACTTCCTATTTAATGACTGACAAATAATTGTTTGAATCATCTATATTCACATTTCTTTTTGTCCCAATGATGCCTTATTTACTATTTCTATTTTCGACAGTGATTAAAGCTAATATAATAAATACTTGTATTTAAATTATAAATTGCAAAGTAATCACGTCAAAGGATACGCAGAAAACTCAGAAAAGGTGTACGTCTTATGCAAAAGTCAAGTCACGAAACGGATTAAATCGAAATTAAGAGATCACATACAGATCATTTATTTATTTATCTATTAATTTATTGATTTTTTTTTCTTTTTTTTTTTCTCTTTTTTTTCTTTTGCTTTTTAATGAAGTCTGAACTAAATGAAAATCATTCATGTATGAGGTTGAAATTTTTTCAATCGAAACAAAATAAATAAGTGAAACTTAACATTCAAGAGATTAAATAATCTCCCAAATTAGCGTGTAAATCATCTTGTGTCATATATTTTTTTGCCAATTATCAGAAGGTTTGGCATACACTATCACTTATTTATTGACAATAAACGCAATCAACGGAGCATGTAATACGTTGGCACCGCCGACAGTATTTCACACTTTAGTGTGTGATATTGATATCGCATAATTAGCAGATACTTGCTGTCGGCTGATGCCGACTGTTATCAAAAACAAAACAAGTTGTTGTTGCGATTAATTAAACGGTAGAAATTTTATAATAACAATAAAATATGCAGCCATTCAATTCAAATTATTAAGCAAACAAATGTAGCTAGGCCCCTGTGTCCATGTGTGACGCCAATGTTCAGCTATTCATTTTTCCGTAATTCAAACCAAACATCTTGATATTAATGTAATTCTAATTTGTAGAACAATACATTTTATATTTTGGCTTTATGATTTATTTAAACACATTTCAGATACATTCACAGATCTATGCATGTCATGTTAATTTATAATGAAGATGCGGCCAGATTCGCTATCTGTCTTGTGACCAGGCTGGACGGTTTACGGCTATTTATTTTTTGTTCCGTTTAAAAGTCAAAATATTTTTTCAAAACGATAAAACAAAAAATATTAAAAATAAACCGACGATTTAATTAATTCAATCATGAGCGAGGCCGATGTCAACTCGAAAGAAACTGCCGTGGCTAGCAATTTTTCTGTTCCTGTCTTAATACCATTGGATTATTCTTGATATAAATAGTTTGGTACATACTGTCCTGAAACATTATTTTCATATTCTTTTTAGCGAAAGGATGGTGTTTTAATGATTTAAAAAGTAATTTACCAAAGTATTTAAATGATTAAAAACTAATTTATACCAAAGTTTTATATCGCGCAGCCGATATATGCCTCTGCCTTTGTACTTTATTTTTAACAAAGCTATTTTTTTATCCATAAACAAATATTTATAATCAAAAAATCTTTCAAAAACTCAAGGAATCACAATATTATTAAAAATATTATCACAATAATATATTCATATTCCATTTAAATGGTTATTTCGCTCGAAAAATATTCAAAATTCTGAAACCAACACATCTCTTCCTGCCAGGCCAGATCATCACTGCCCCATATAACTTTCCAGGTAAATATTCGTATCTCCATTGAAGAGTAGCCGGCAAGGGAGGTAACAATGTGAAAAAGGTCTATTTGCAATCTTCTGGGCATCAACTACAACGACCATCTTGGACACTTTTCGAAAAACTGAGGTTGAATAGGATGATGACAGTCATTTTATATAGCTTAATGCTCTCGGGCCAGGAAGACGGATATTTATAAAAAGATGCACTAGCGCGCTGGCTGTCAAACGGTGACAAAATATAGTGCCATAATTTTCTCAATTTAACCAATAATTCGTTGA
The DNA here is from genome assembly GCA_963989385.1 of Ctena decussata. Taxonomy (NCBI): domain Eukaryota; kingdom Metazoa; phylum Mollusca; class Bivalvia; order Lucinida; family Lucinidae; genus Ctena; species Ctena decussata. The sequence continues at coordinate 39,403,079 of OZ022500.1, read as the reverse complement.
ATTTATGAAATAACAACGATCAAACATTTGTTTCCAATGCATTAACGTTCGCCGATCCCGAGGGAGATGTTGGAAACCGAGGCCTTCGGTTCGGCCTCGGTTTCCAACATCTCCCTCGAGACCTGGCAAACGTTAATGAAGGCCTCGGTTTGCAACATCTCCCTCGGGACCTGGCAAACGTTAATGCATATAAAAACCATGTTTGATCAATATATTATCACGGATTTAAGGTACTCCTAAATGTCAATATGACTTGGTGGCGAAAAATATACATGCGCTTCGTAGTTTGAGGTGTAAAAATGACAAAATGCACCATTGTTCTGAATTACAGAAACAATCATAAGATATGCATATTATAGTTTACATTTTCGTTGTTGAATGAAAAACAAACATTAAAATTTTATTAAAATAGTTATATACTACCTTGAATTTGGCCAAATTTTGGAAACGTAGAACTCCATTTTACTTCATCAGAAATATATTTCTGACCAATATATAGCATAATCTATGATCTAATGCAGTCGAAATGTATTTTTTTCACCAAATGGTCAATAACTAACCTTCATTGTTTAAAGAACCTCACCCAACCTGTTTATACAACACACAGTGACAGACAGATGTATACATGTTATCTACCATATGTAAACTACAACCCCTCATGTACAAGGGTTGATCCAGAAGTGTCACTGTGTCCACTGCGCGCTTATTCATCGTAGCATTATTATAAAAATCATATCAAGCTGCCCTGTAATTCAGTTTAGATTTACAGAATAAATATATAATTGGAATCTTTTTTCTTTCCATTTATATAGACGTTCAACGTATGCCACCGACGCCATCGCGCCGCACGTCAGAATAACGTTAATTACATGAACATAATTTTCAAAGGCAATCACAAATCAAAATCAAACTAACGCGCCAAATCCGATGAAAATTTAATACGATGACGAAATATATTTCTGTGGTCCACTCTTGAAATTTTAACATAGTCACTGCAGTTTAAAGTTTGCTAGCTAGCGCTAATGCTTGGTACATGTACTGCCGAGAGTAAAAATGTTCATTTTTGACAAAAACGCGTCAGCTGATATGTGCGGTTTTGCCTCGAATTTGGAACATCTCCATTAGAGACTCTTGAGCTGTTTAGTTAGGCATGTAGTGAAATAACAGTTATTATGTGGCTTGTTTAAAGCTGCAATCAGCGCGATACGCGTGCAGATGAGTCGTTAGAGGATAGTCTGAAAACCGGAAAACCATTATTTACCTGTGAAAATCGCCAATAAACAGCATGGAACTGTAAGATACAGAAGCGTAGTAGGATCAGGAAGAAAAAAATGTCGCTCATATATTTACTATTTATTTACAAGTTCAACAAGATATCATTACCCACTGCACTGGTTCAAGAAATATGGCACAGAAAAGAATGTGACAATACGAGGTCAAGGGTCTGCAAACCCTAATCATCTCACCGACAAGTCAAAGTGATTCTGAAAATTCAAACACGGGACAAGTCATCCTTTGACCTTGAAAACAGTGTTAAGGTCACCGAAACTTAAAAAAAAAAATCTCTTTAGAATTTCCCGGAATATGTATCTGCAAGTTTGTCGCAATTCCGTCTACTAGTTTTTGAGGTACCACATTTTAGTGAAAATATAGCTTATCCAAACCCTCATGTGACCTTGAAAATAAGAACAAGGTCATCAAAATCTAATGAGCATAAAATTTCTTCCAAATGATATATCCGTTCATGTTGCTGAAAATACCCAATCTGATGAAAGAAATAACATGTGAATTCAACAAGTTATCACGCCGACGCTCAGTGATGCCGACCCCAACAGGGGCCGTATTCATAAAGCCACTTAAGTCGTTGCTATGCGGTTGCTAAGGCTTAATATCTATAAAGGAGATTCTCTACAACTATGAAATTTGGTCTGGAGGAACAGTCTTTGTAAGACTGTTCCTCCAGAGCAAATTTGATAGTTGTAGGTAATCTCCTTCAAAGAAATTTAGCCTTAGCAACAGCATAGCAACCACTTAAGTCGTTTTATGAATACGGCCCCAGGACTCAACACTGAAAGCAGTATGTCGCCCTTCATCGTGGACGCATAAATATAACAAAAAATATTATACATATTTGTATGCAAACTGCAGAAAATACCATATGAATAAACCTGGTACATTTTAGTATATATGGTCTTATTGTTATTTCAAATTACCCCGTCCATGTACAGATTTTACTATGCTGGTCAATAAGAAATACAAGCAACCTGGATAACAAATGGATTTTAATGACGCAGAACTAGCTATACGTACATATACCATGCAGTGAGGAAACGTTGAAATAAAAGTCAATTTCCATTTTCAGGGGCAGATTACTCTATAACGACTGACTGTAGGAACATATCTCATAATTTCACAATTTTCTTTATATTTGCACTATTTACTCAGCAAAAATAGAAACTTGAAGGTTGAAAGCTTGTCATTGTTTTTCGGACTCCAACATTTTTGGAAATCTCAGACTCACACCATTTTTTTGTGATTTGAAACTGATCAAATGTTCTTTCCTTTTCATTCTGGTAAAGAATTAGGACACTTAAATGATTGGAAACATAGAAAGGACAGGGATCAATTTTCAGAAAAAGGTATAATTGAAAACATAAACAAATTTTGGCTTGACAGGAAATGTAGAAATTTTATCATGAAAGCAGACAGGAAATGTAGAAATTTTATCTTAAAAGCAGTACAACAAATGAAAATGTAAACACAATATTCATTTCAACTGTGACGTTGACGTGTGATTCAGACGAAGCGTTAAATAAACGGACTGCAAGTCATTGGTTTGTTGTTTTCATGCAAAGTTTCAATGTCTCTGGCTGTCAGAAAACGGTTTCTAAGATTAAAGGTTATCTAGCGACTGCAATCTAATATCCTACGTATTTGGCAACGTTAACGTCAGTACACAGAATTGCAATTTTAGTATTCGTCTAATTTTCAGAGAACGCAACATTATGATAGTAATGCAAAAAAAGGAAGTTTATGCAAGAATTTACTTTTGCTATCCGTCTAAAATGTCTACGTAGCAATCTGCTAGCAAAACTACTAATGCTTAACTGCGCACGAGAAAAACATGCAAACACATGTTCATGTAGCATACATTGGATTTGCATGTGCAGTCGAGTCGAAAATAAGTGCACATGATGCATATATTCAACAGCAATATACTGATATACATCATATCTCTGATTTCTCTAAACCCAAGAAATGACAGCAAAATAAAGCCGTCAGGTTTCTGTTTTTGTTAAGTATAGTTTGAAATGAAAAAGACAATAAGCATGAGCTGTGGAATAGTTATTTAACAACTTTAAACATTTAAAAAGAACAACTTATGTAACATTTTTATTAGCGCAAAACTATGCTAACTTCAAATCCATTTTTATTAGCGCAGTACTAGTCTGTCTCAAGATAGACTAGTTACTCTTTAAATTTGCATTAAGAAAAATTAAGAAAAATTAAGAAAATATTTTGAAATGAAAATATTCCATGATCATGTCGCTTCAAAAGTCACGTGTACAAATATTTCTTAATAGTTCCATCTCATTGGTTCAAAATGGACATAGAACAGTATAGCACTAATGAAAAGTCGCTTTTGGGCAAAGAAGCCAAATTGAATAGCTTTTATATCACGTCCAACGTATTTGAATAGACAATCCCTTTGAGGGATCGCTTCTTAAGGCACTCCCTGATAATAATCGCGCAAGCGCAGTTTTGAAGTGACATGATATCACGTTATATTACACCATGTACACGTAACTGTTTGTCAATAGTGGATAATGAAATGCGACTGCTCAGCATATTGTAAACGAAATTGTATGATTTTTATTGAAGGAAACTGGAATCAGACGGAAGTTTGTAATTGTTTCTCATCCAAGAAATAAGCCACGGCACGAAAAAACCAACAAAGTGGCACGTGCGCCAAGCGAAGACTCAGATCTGCTTGGTCGTATGCCCAGCCTGATAAGCGACTTCGCTTGCACTTAAAGGGTAGCTAAGGGTCTATGCTACCTCCATGCGGACAGTGAAGACTCTGATCAGACTGGGCAGCTGCCCAGGCTGATCTGAGTCTTCGTTGGGTGCATATGCTACTTTGTTGGGTTTCTCGTGTCGCGACTTTTTAATGATGTTTTGTCTTGTATCTTTTGTAGGTACCACGGAGAGGCAACAGATGGATGTCTTATGTCATGTAGAGTTTAAGAATAAAAGACATAATTCAAACAACTTATCTTATCTTTCTTTAAAACAAACTGATGTACTTTCAAAGATAATTGAGCCGCGACACAACAATACCAAGTGGCATTTGCGCCCAGCACAGATTTAGATAAGCCTGGGCATCCGCCCAGACTGATCAGAGTCTTTGCTGTGCGCTTAAAGGGCCTAAGCTAGCTTCACGCGGACAGAGAAGTCTCTGATCAGACTGGGCGTATGCCCAGGCTGATCTGAGTCTTCGCTACGTGCACATGCCACATTTTTGGGTTTCTCGTGACGCGGCAAAGAATTATTTGACAAAGAATTATTAACCTCCTTCCTCATAAAGAAAGGATGTGGGTGAGGAGTGGGGATTTATCTTCCCTGTGCAGAGCAAATTATTCTTTTAACGCGTATTATACACCTCCTCCATGTTTTTCGCCCATTTTTACGAAGGGAAACAATATTTGTGAGTATTTGTTTTCCTTGATGTCCAGCAACCTCATGTTGTGGCTGTTAAGGAAACAAAATGTGACATTTCAATTCCACTTCGGAATTGTTCCATGTAACATGTCCATACAATGTATTCAGGAAGGACAGAAACTTTCATGGTGGCGGACTGATGCACCTCATTCATAAGGACATTCCGCATATGTCCTGGTCAGAACTGGAAAACGACACGGAGTCGGTTTGAGCTAAAACATTTGCGAACAAAACCTCTCATTATGCAGCAAGTTGGTATTGCCAGTCTGGTGGCTCAAGTGAGGAATTTCAACTGGTTTGTGATCAGTTAATTGATAACAGGACAAAGGCATAAGGGCAATAAGCTCCTCTTCCCCACCCCACCCCACACGCCTTCAGTTCATGTACTAACGGATTTCAACTTTAAATATATTATATTGCTTGCCCAGACCAACATACCAGGTAAGGACCAGTGTGAAGTCAGTCAGAAGGACAAATGTTGATTTATCTCATGAATGACCATGGTTGAGAACAATTCAAGCAGTTTCCATCTATTTCAAGAAATATACACCCCAGGCAAACTTAATGATAATAATGTGATCTCAGGAACACATACACATTCCCCCCCCTCCCCCATCCCCATCCCCAACACATACAAAGGGACCTCGGAGGAAGGTGTTTTTGCACCAAAAGGTAGATTTTGAATCGAAGAGGCTTTGCAAAAGACAGGTACTTCAGTGGTTACTCAGAAATCGCTCGGTTCAGGAAAACTTTGACTTCCCGCTAGGCAAACAATGTTGAATCAACATCCAATCAATGTTGATTCAACGTCATGACGATGACGTTCAATCAACGCTAATACTATGTTTATTCAACGTTTAGTGTCTGCTGGGTTAATAATTTCCTTTATGCAGGAGTCTGCTGAGAAGAAAATCTCCTCTCGAAACCAGTGAATCGATCTCTTCAGTCGCTCGGTTAACACCTGGGATAAGAAGGAAGATCCGTACAAGAAATAGGACACATGCAAAGGCTAAAAAGACAGGCAGTAGCAAACTTAGGTCAACATTTGAATCTTTGAGAAGGAATAAGGGCTTATATTAACAAACAAACATACAAAAACCACAATTAGTATGTTAATAACTTGGTTGGTGATATCAAGGAGACCTCTACCGGTACAACAGAAAGATACTTAAAGTATTCCATCCCTAAAAAGGGAAAATGGCAACGGTGTGGCAGAATCGGAGTCGGAGCAGGCAGAAAAAAATTAGGGTCAGTTTACGGACGTGTTCAACAGAAGTGATCACACCGAAGTCCTCCTCCTTAATCGCTCCGCTCCATTTCATGGATGACATTCTTGTTTCAGCTGAAAGAGTAACAGAATTTCTCAAGAGGTTGAATCCCTGAAAAGCTTTAATACCTGATGAACTGCATCCTCCTCGAGCCTTAAAAGAAGTTGCGTCCGATTTGGGCCCAATATTTTCTCACCTCTTCCAACAATCTATTGACATGGGGGGAATCCCCAAGGAATTGCCTCTTGCAAAGCTATGCCTACTCTTCAAAGAAAAACGAGATAAAATATAGGTCTTTGGCTTGCCATCAACGGCCGGCAGCTCATGCAAGTTATTTAACCAACTGTTTGCTCTAACATCATGACACAGTGGCTGAACATAAAATTTTGTCAGACAGACAGCATTCCGGAAGATTTATAGTTATGAAACTCAATTGGGCAAAAAGCATCAGCTATTGACTGGGACTCTTTGCAAGCCGATGATATAAATAAATATGCAAATAGTTTAAATACCACTATAAATCAGATAGCTTATGAATGTACAGGTGTATAAACGTACCAAACTAAACCTTTCGAACCGCCTTGGCTAACCTCTTTCTATTAAAAGGCATATACGGAAACGAAAAAGTGTTTTCAAAAAGGTTAAAAGAACACATTTGAATATACACTGGACGAAATGATGATATTTTGGTGACGACCTTATTTTAAAGGCCACAGGAGGTCAAAGAATGATGAAAAATGGCTTGTCTGCAACAATTCTACTAAAGCAATTGATGGATCTTTACCAAACTGGCATAGATATTTCACTGGGATATGGTAAAGATTTGATTAGATTTCGATGACCTCGACCCCATTTTCAAGCTCATAGGAGGTCAAAGAGTGTTGAAAAATGCCTTGTCTGCACCATATCTTCTGAATGGATGGATGGATTTTATCCATTTTAAGGTCGCAGGAGGTCTTAACCTGGCAGCATTTCAGGATAATGATAATGCTGGGAAAGCGCAGGTGTGTGTGTGTGTGTGTGTTGGCGGGGGGGGGGAGCAGGCATCTGTTTTTGTAAAAACATATTCTATCTTTGAAAATACACATCGGCTTAAGTCGGTCCTAGAGGCATGGCATGTGTCGCAGATTTCATTTCTAGTCATGAAACGACTCAATTAAACCAAGCCAATGTTCTTGTCTTTGGTGTTTCCTTGCTTCCAAAGAATCTAACTGTTCACAATTTATTTCTCTTTTCCCAGATCGCAAGACAGAATCATTATCTTAAACGGTCATAAACTGAAACTGACGACTCTGGATAATGAGTTTAAAATCCACTTGGCCATACACCCAAACGGTGAACGTAAAACTATTTTTTAGCATTTAGAAATACTGTTCTATACATGTATTAAGAGAACCGGGAATGAAACAAACAAAAACATATCAGTCTTCAGAAATGGTTGAATTTATTATACATGTATGTAATTTTTTATGGATCACACAAACATACAGTCATGCAAATATTGATATGCTATCATTACAATTGTTTAACAAATTAGATAAAGCATCAACAAACAAGTTGTAAAAACAGTTCTTCTTAAAGGTTGAATACAAGCGAACATTATGGACTAGATTAGCTAATAGGAAAATTGTGTTTTAAACCCATAAATGCGTAGCGTCATATGTAAAGGACAAACGCAAAACGCGGCGTCTGATCAGGATCTAAAATATTTACAATCAATTAGAGCAATGTCTATAAAAAGACCTGTCCGCTTACGCAATAGCTCGGCCCATCACATATAAATGTTAAATGTAAAACTTTTGCCGGGGATAGTGCAATAGGTCTTCCTGTACATTCGTACAAGCGAGCTAAAATGATAAAAATAAATACACCAGAACTGGCTGACTGGAATCGACTAGACGAATCCATTGGGCATACATGGGTTAAAAGGTAGGAGTATTTACTACAGGCAGAATGTGAATTAAGGCATACAGAAGTTTGTAGAGTATCAGCCCAACGAAAGTGATAGATAGCAGCACTGATAGATAGCAGCTGAGTATTTTAATGGTAGTGTAGTCGTGTTGTGTTTTCAAATGTTGACTGAGAACAATCAACAATAGCATTTCATGAAATATCAATATTATTAGACAGTTTAGAAAAAAAAACACTATCAACAAACAGAGAAAATGTATCTGTAATCGCATGTACATAATTGAATTATTCTTATAAAACTGGTTTCATGTCAAGTAAAAATTGATAATATCAGTCACCATATATGCATTACTTTTAAAAGTCTGTGCGAGACGGTTGAGTTTGAACGAATACGAAATAAAAATACAACAATATCAGTCACTCTTGAAGTCAGATTGAGAATAGACAAGTAGAAAATATCATAACATTAGCTAATATCATTAGATATGTTTTAAGATTCTGGTTCATCTGGCTGAGGATTAACACTGTGGTTTTGGTATATGTGATGGACAGCCTGAATCACGATCATGTGATTCTAAAGGTAAATAACTCAAATTCAGAAGAAAATCAATCTTAGATACCGGTATTTGATAACTATTTATATCTCAGTCCTGCCCGACTGATTTTATTTTTGTAAAGTGCACGCACCCAACATTAATGTATTTTGTCTTTAACCCAACGGGCCCACAACGTTGACTCAAGATCGAATCTACGTTAATTCAACGTCATGAACCATCATTGATACAGTGTTGAATCCATATTGTGTGACTGCGTAGGTATGCCATTATTGTGTGAAAGACAAGTTTACAGTACACTTCGAGCAGTTATCTTATAATCAGAGAAATTTCGTTGTTTTGAAGTATTCTGATAATTTGAGGAATTTTCTATCCAATGACACTTTCTACAGACAAAGACTAAAACGAGTACTTCAGAGTACTCACACTTTGCAAATTTAAAATTGGCTTTGTTAGACTTGAGATATAACTAAATGCCTAACCGATATTGAGATTATTTCTTTCAGAACTGTATAATTCACCATTGTAACCATAAGATTACGGTGCAGGTCGGCTACCATCATATTCATCACTCATCATGTGACGGAATATTTTAATACTGCGGTTGAGTATCACTGAAAAGCTCGAGTTGATATATCAGTCATTTTTAAAGTTTGGTAGAGTATCGAACAATTAAAATACACACTAGCCATCACTAGATTCAAAATGTTGTTTAGTATGAACGAAAAGAAAATGGCAGACAAGCTTTGAATGTGATTTAAATTAAATCATCATCATATTAAGCTAAGTAGTTATTTCAACGAATAACAATGAGACAGTCATAGTAAATAACAGATCAGACTCGAGCGGATATGAAGAATATTTCGTGATAATTTTAGTACAATAATTGTTGTTAATAACTGTTGTTCTTCTTTATAAAGCCACATACTCGAGCGTCTTATCAGAGCTTCCTTCGCAGCATCTCCTTGACAAATGAAAAAGTATCAAGAATGTCGTTACATGTCCAAGGTCATCTGTATATATTCGCTAGTTTGATCGGCGATTTCTAATAATTTTTTTTTGAATATTGATCACCCGCATCCTTTCCCCGAGATAGTTAGTTCTGACAAACTTGGATTGCTGCTTTCAGGGGTCAATTCTTTTTCTGTAGCGTTTGCTTTGTATTTATTGTCGTCTTTATGGCCACCCTGTGTGTCTTCTTGATTTTCGGATGGGTTTTCATGGTCGTCGTCCTGTTGTTCGTTGTTTTCCCCTGTTTCTTTACGAATGCCACCTGTGTTCGTATTTGTGCCATCTTCTTCCTTTCCTTCTGGCAGGTTAGCATTTACGTCGATAGTGGGGTCTGCAATGATATAATGATGAGTGAAAAGCTATTTAAAAACATTTCCGAATAATGGTATACATAGTGTGCTCCACATGGCGAAAAACTGGTAGCAAACTAAAGTAGCATAAATGGCAGGTGTTATATGACTCATTGCGCAATGATAAACTGTTTTCTTATTAGTCCCTTCATCTAATATAATTCATAGAAACTGAAATAGTACAAGCTGTCTTGTTTACAACTGTCGCTTGGTTGGTTTGCATGTACGTCGATAGTGGGGTCCGCAATGATATGAGCCGCGACACGACAAAACCAACAATGTGGTCGTGCGCCCAGCGCAGACTCAGATCAGCCTGGGCATCCGCCCAGTCTGATCAGAGCCTTCGCTGTCCGCATGGAGGTAGCTTAGACTCTTAGCTACCCTTTAAGCGTTTAGCGAAGAGTCTGATCAAACTAGGCAGATGCCCAGGCTAATCTGAGTCTACGGTGGGCGCACGACCACATTGTTGGTTTTGTCGTGTCGCGGCTCATATGATAATTAATGAAACGCTATTAAAAACATTTCTGAATAATGATATACAAAGTGCGATCCACATGGCGAAAAGCTGGTAGACGGTAGACAAGCGTACATAACGTAGCACAGAGGACCCACAACAGAAGTATCGCATTGGAACGGTCAGCAAAAGAAAATGGGAGAGGGCGGTCAGCAAAATAATACTGGGATGGGGATGGGGGAATGGGGTGGGCTGGGGGCTTTAATTACTTTTTTTTATACAAACCTTGGCCTTTGCTTCTGCAGTTGTTTGGAACATTTAGCTAGCTGTTTGGGCCACATGAAGGGTTCCTAACCCATTAATGAATCATCACAGGAAACAAACAAATCAAGGACAAGACCTATGATGCACCAGAGAAGAGTTGCCAATTTCGACAAGGGAGATATACATCTCAATATCAAAAGATCTCACTTCCAGGTTTACCCATACATTTTCTTCGTCCTTCATATTTATCTAGAATATATGAGCCGCGATACGAAAAAAACCAACAAAGCGGCATGTGCGCCCAGCAAAGACTTAGATCAGCCTTGGCATCCGCCCAGTTTGATCAGAGTCTTTGTTGTCCACATGTAGCTAGCCTTAGCTGCCGTTTAGGCGTACTGCAAAGACTCTTATCGGACTAGGCGGCTGCCCAGGCTGATCTGAGTCCTTGCCGGGCGCACATTCCACTTTGTTGGTTTTGTCGTGTCGCGGCTAAATTATCTACTATGAGTTCATAGAGTATATCCATGATACTCTGATACCCACCTGTTCCAGCTTCATTCAGCTCGCTCATTCTAATTTCTTTTTCTGGTTCTCTCCTCGCAGAACTAAAAAGTAATATTCAGAAATTTAACAAGATATGTCAAAGAAAGAAATTGTGTAGCGGACATAAAACGGGTTGACACAGTTTCCTAAAAATATATGCGATGTTAGCATAACAAGTATGATATTTTCAATATTATGAATATTTTGGTCTTCGACTCGTACACTCTAGAATTATAGAAATGACTCAAAGATCACTATAAAATTGATAAATTTAATATTCTGCAATTATCTTTACGCTGATAAGGAGAAGAACCATTGAATGATCCATTTTTTTCGTTCCAGTCCTGTCTCATTTGTATTACAGATTTACAATAGAAGAATTCTTTGGAAAGTAGATGTTTAAAAGGTTTGGTGGTCCGATTTTTTTTGAAAGAGTAACAATCCAATAAAAATGTCTGTTTTAAATGAAAGTGTTTCCCTTTCCACAGTCCTATCGCTTCAAATAATGAACTTAGAAACGTGTCGGCCAAGTAAGCAAAATTAGGTGTAAATGGTGGAAATTTTGTATTTATGTAGAATATATCATTGTTATCAATGGAATACTTTCATAGATTCGCAAATGCGAATCGATGTATGCTATTTATTTTTAAAAAACGAAGATTTACGTAATTTGAATAAATATGTTAAGAAATTTAGGATTTATGAAAAGAAGATTATGGACTTAATTGGAAGAAACTTCTCATTGACGTATTTCTATGATTTCTATAGCAGAATCTATTCTATTCTATCCAAGAACCTTACAGGTCGTTGGGGAACCACAGATGACTTCGAAACAATCACTTTCCGACTTATCCTGTTTTCAGCTGCCCTAGTTGAGCTGGCAAAGTCCATCCCTGTCCACTCTTTAATATTGTCTTCCCACCTCTTCTTTTGTCTACCTCTTCTTCTTTTTCATTTCGCTGTGCCCTGTAGAATCGTCTTTACCAAACCAGAACACGAGACGTGGCCAAACCTCCTTTAAGTTTCTGTTTCTTGACCAGGGTCAGTTCATCATATATTCCAACGGCTTCTTGGATATTCTGCGAACCTCCTCAGAGGTTATATGGTTCTTGTGCGAAACGTTCAGGAACCTTTGGTAGCATCTAATATCAAAGGCATGTGTTCTTTTCTCTAACTCAGCTGTCAAGGTCCACAATTCACAGGCATACAGAAATTTGGAAATGACAAGGGAGCGCATAAGTTTCACCTTTGATCCAAGAGATATGTTGTTATCTCTCCAAATTGGAAAGATAACAACATACCAGAATAACGAGATAAAGAGCTTGACGTTATGATTGAATGTCGGAAAATATCTTAAAATAGGAAACGAAATTTATTTAATGATATGTACTTCTATACATTTCCCTATTAAACTGAGGACCGTATATCGGTTACTGCTTATTTCTGGGCCGCTCGGAGATTATCGGAAGATCCTGTGACTATGACGACTAAATTCTGCCCTATGTTTTAATCATCAAACCTTGTATTTAAAGCAGTTTATAACGGACGGTATCCTTTTCGCAATTTTACTATCGACGCAATAGGGAAACCCCATTTTTTCATTACTTTTTTTTTTACTGAACCTGGTTTATGAAAAAAAAAATAAGAAAATCTTCGAACTTCTTGAGAAGTCAAAATACACTTTGTAATTTTTATTTCAGGTATATACTGCATTTAAATGTTTTTTTCCTACACGCCTTAGAAGACCTTTTTGCTCTTGAAATAATAATAAAAAAATCCAACTCATTAGTCATTACATGTCTCTTTTAATAATCCGATTATTAGGCATCCGAATATGAAAAAGACGAAGCGGAAGATGTTGCAATGAAATAATTACATCATCGATCATATGGAAATAGTGATTTTACTGAAACAACACATTCCGACAAAATATTACCAACTTACATTATTGTAATCTATGTGACTGTGATGTCAGTTATAACGACGTCCCAAAGGTGTAAGAAATCTTGGACCAACTCAGTTGCTGTATCGATTACTTAACAGTAAAGTATGTGAAAACTAATTCAAAATTTGGACAGAGCCGCGGCAGAAGTTGTTACATTGAAACTACATCATTAATATTCAGAAAATAGTGCTTAAAATGAAATAACATCTCTTCAGACAGAATATATTAACCGGGTATTACTGAAAATTATAAAGCCGTTCGAATTTCGCCAATATAAAAATAAACTGAAGTACAGCAAACGCGGTGGACTAAAACTTTTGTGAAGAGAGCCGTCAGGGCCTGGCTTCTTTTCTAGTCAAACTCTCAGAAAATATTGCGTGAATAATAGTTAAAAACTGTCACAGGGTAGAGGTTTATCATACACTTGTAATGTCGTACGGCACAAGCCGGCTTTTATAGCGAGGTGACAGTACGCAAACCTCTGAGTCTATCTTTCAGTCTGACTTCAAGGTAGATCCTTTATTGTATAGCATTGTTTCGTCATCCACACAGTACCCCACCCAAATAGTTATAATGTTGTTTACTGTGTGCATATGGATCATAATTGAATGAAATATATTGTTCTTATAATTTATATTTACAGGCTCAGTTTTTAAATAGAACCCATATACGCTTTTTGATCTTAAAAATGCTCTTAACCGCCCCCGGTCTTTGGCAGAAGTAGGTACACAGTCCAAAGCTTAGCTTCGCCGAAGTCTAAAATCATCACCAGCGAATGGTTTATAAGTAGTTTTCCTGGAGTTTTAATACCGCTCGATTACCATTAACACAACTATTCATATCTTGAAAAAAGGTAGTGCGTCCCCACTAAAACTGAAACCAATGACTTGAATTATGCTTGTTTTTTCTTCTAAAAAGGCTTAAGCCTTTAACTATGTTATGTTCTTGTATGGTTTATGCAGCTTGTTTCATCTAAGAGGATCTTTCCTATTTACATTGAAACTTCAAAGGAAAAGAAAAGTTTGAATAACTAAACTTTATCGCCTCAAAGCCTAAATTAAGAACCACCAACAAGCGCTTCTTCACAGCCAAGTTCAGAACACATTTGCATCTGTAATAAAAGTTTATTTCCGTGTGTACACAAAATCGTAGTCTTAATGGGAAAATAAGATGTCAATACTCACCGGCACTTCGTTTTCCTACATGTATATATAACTAGGGCAGCTACGAGGAGAAATGAACTGCAAAGGCCAACAGAGAAGCCAATTGTATTCCTTCGAGAAGAGGCTGGAAAAAGAAATTGAATGATGTCAAGAGTTATACACTTTACAACCAGTGTGGACAGATGAAACTCTGATCTGTGTCTTGGCTAATTTAAATCTCGCATACGGAAAGAGTCGGTAATGTATTCTAACAATTTAAATCATATTATCATATGAATTCGTATTATTAAACTTAACGTTTCTTCAAGGATATTAAATGAAATGCAAATGGAAGCGCCTGTTTTTTCTCTTTTCTGTTCTGTATAACTTTATCAGTAGGGTTTGCCACTACTTGGTGGTGCAGCTTGGTGGGCACCTGCATGGGAATAAGCCCTTTACTTAGTTTTCCGCTTGTGCTGTCTTACATTCAATAATGTCACGTGCTGTTCCTATTCTTTTCAGTCTTACATTCAGTACTGCCACGTGCTGTTACTAGTCTGTTCTCATTCGGGGTTGTGGTTTGGATGTGCATTTTGATTGTATGAATTCCTGCATTTTACTGTTACCATGATCACTCTTCCACTTTAATCGTAAAATGTGACGGTATTTTAATAATTTTGTTCCCAGAGAATGTGCTGACTCTATTTTACATAAATACACATTAAATTTCGTAGACTTAAATCAGTGAAAGTTAAAACTGGATACAACAATAACTGCAGTATTTTTGGACTTACCCTTCTCTCCCTCGACTTTTTGTATTGAGTACAATGTTTCTGCTTCGGATTTTTCAAGACTCTCTTTTGTTTCCTGGATAGTCTCTTTTAATTTCTGATTCTGTGTCTTCAAGCCGGAGATTGATATGTTCAGTTCTACATTCAGTGCTCTTATGTCAGAGTTACTCTCGTTGAGTTCCCGAAGTTCACCATTTGCTATCGCAAGTCGAGCCTGAGCTGTAAATAAGTAATGAAAGGAATTGCTTTACTCGCACATCCAACAGAAAAAAAATAGATAAAAACCGTTGTTTAAAATGTTAACAATCAAAACTAACCACAAGCTTGTAAGAATACCATCAGATTCATCTTATGTTAGCTTCACTTACTTTAAACGTTTCCGACGTTTTTTAAACGATATAATCAATGCCTGTCAAACGAATATCTGAAATATATTATATGACGTCGCATCTGAGAGTGTAATAAAGCCATGCATTAAAATGATAATCAATTAGTGGATTAGATATGCAAATCACGTTGTAACGTTATGCGTTGACGTTCATTAAAATGTTGGGTTATCTAATGGATAAATCGTTACGTTTTAGTGCAAAATTTGACAATAAAAATGCGATTTCAGTATCATATGATAAACAGAATCTTACATTCGTGCTCCCGTTTTATTGAATTTATTAAACTCGTTGGGAAAAACCGATAAGATGCTCGGCATAGCCTTTCATCTTATCTTTCCCCCAGCTCGTTATAAAATTCAATAATACATGAGCACTCATGTATGATCCTCTATATAATTGATAATTTTCCGTTTTCCTAAAACTGACTTGTTTGGCAGAATCGTTATCTGAGTTTCTCTCATCACCAGCCAATAAAAGGAGTAACACTGTAAACTAAACAACCTCCCTTGGAATTACATGATAAATTCAGAATGTAAATCATCCGGCACATTCAGTGTCATAGGATTCTATTCATTGAAAATCTGTGTATAAACGGTCAATACGTCATTGTAAAAAAGAACTGATATTTGACGTCACATACCAGACTGAGGAGATGATGAAAACATAGAAAATGGAAGCAATGTGATTTGTATACTATCAAATAAAAAATCAGCGTCCTAGTTTATGATTTAAACTACAAATTCTAAGTTCTCAAAGTAGCACGTTTGATGCTCTTGTGCGTATTTAGAGATGTACGTTAACGATTACGAAATGAATGTAAATTCACTTCAGCTCATATTGCCTGAACGTATGGAAACTGCAGTTTGAAAAATTCTGCTAACAAGAGTGTTACTATAGAAGAAGAAGACCTCTGAATGTAAAGAAGTTTGTGTAATTACCTGTCTTAAGTTCGTGTGTTGACTGATTCAGTAACTCTGAAAACGGAAAAGAGTTAATTGTATATGAAGCATATAACGACCAATACACCAAAAAACATAACTATGTAAATAAAGAGAAAAAAAGTGAACGCCTGATCGAAGCATCACATTTTCGATGACAGACCACTCATACCCTAGTTCTACCTGTCTTCAATTACGCCTGTCTGCAAATGTAGGCCAGAGAACAACCTTCCTTTTTGACTTTATACAGACTCATGCATTTATCCATTGTTGGCATGGAATGCCCTTTCCTATGCCACGAGGCTTATGAGTAATGGCAGTCTAGCAACGCCTTGCGCACCACAACAAAGGCTCTGATCAGACTGCACGGGTGCGCAGGATGATCTGAGCTTTCGCTGACCACATATGCTTCGAACGACGCATTTTCTAATGACCTTGCGCATTTTGTGATTTGGTATCACCCTGTTTACAGGGAAACAAATTTATTTTATTAAAGATGAATGTGGGTTTACACTCATAGGGTTTCCCAACATTTCACTCAGGGGTATTTAGACTCTTCTCGATGTGCGGGGGTGGCTGTGGTCGAGCGATGGTTCTGGGTAAATTTCAATGCTGGGGCTTCCTATCGACTTGGTTGATAGTATGGCAAAGGTCTACTGTGCTTGCAGTATGTACAGGTGGGGGCTGTATGGACATATTTTCTCTCCATTATCATATCTCTTTTCTTTCTTCATCTCTCTGGGAGACGGCTAGATATAGACTGAAATACTGTCTCAAAGAGCCTTTAAACCTTAATACGTGACAGTGACAATACTAGGAAAAAAAACAAAACTGTGTATTGTCAGACAGTAGAGTCGCTGAACTAGTGTTTGTCATAGCATCCATGGAGCAAATAGGGTTAAAGGACCAGAAGCCAGTCTTATCTTCTCTTTTCTTCTTATCTTACTGTAATCACTTTTATTTGTTCCTCAATCTCTTATTCTCAGGTGTTTGCGATTTCGGTAACTTTGTGAATATGTAGCTTATACTATGTAGGCATAAACCATTTGTATATTATAGACACCGGCAAGATTGTCACATGGTAGGTTCTGCCCACGTACGTTTATTGTATAAAACGAATTATTATATACCTGATGGCAGACAGAATGCCGAGCCCTGTGTAAAGCTTTATACTCAAGTTTAATTAGAATCAATCCTAATGTAACCGTCAATCTAGTCTATAAGGTCCAAATTGGTTTATGCCCTCCACTGCTTACACACTTTTATTTTTGACTTCTTGATACATATTTCTTAGATAAAAAATGCCCGATTTGAACGATATGAATTCAAAATGTCATGCCATGTTTAAATTTGTGCTGCTGTGTTTATTTATCATTATGGAAATGAACTCTATAAGCCGAAGGCTTCCGTTCAGATCCATGTTTAGTCATCAGTGTTTTATATAACAAAGTATGCATGTATGCTTTCCTTCGCTTAGTTATATGTCTGCTGTTTATATACATGTATGCATTGTACTATTTCTTTTTGAATAAATATTGTTTAAACCAAACCTTAATACGTAATTACATTTTCAGTGCATTTGTTGAAAACCCCTATGGTAAACCATTAGAACGTAATGTAGTTTATACCTCAATAACTACATCGGTTCACGTGACGTATCATAAGGTTAAATGTCGTCAACATAAATCATGATGCTCTCCAATCTTTATGGACGTAGGCGACATTATGACATCGTTGACGCTGTTTCGCTGTTAGCAGAAAAACTGCGTTTAAATGGTTTTTGCTTCCACTGTAGCCATAACGCAAATTTGTGGTCAATTAAAAGATATCAAGGAATGTAAATATAAGCAATGAACTAAATTTTGCCGGTATTTGTCAAAGTATAAACTATATTGGGTCGCTAGCAAAGTTTACATGAACCCCTTCGGGGTTCACTTACTTTGCACGCGCCCCAGTGTTGTTTATATTTCGATAAACACCAGAAAAAGGAAATTTATTTCTTAAAACAATCAACCAAACCTCTCGTTGCGCGGCTCATTCTGTCATTTAGATTGGCTGCAGTTACCATGTTACAGTTACAAGTTTGTGTTTTATTTTCATTATTATTGTTTACTCTGAAAAATAGATTCTTTCACAGATCATTCCACATGATAACTCGGGCCGGGTAGCGCAATCGGTAGGGCACCTGACTCGTAAGTCAGAGGTCCTGGGTTCGAATCCCGGTCTGGCCACATACTTTCGTTTCTCCTTCCGCTGATTCAAGAAGGGCAGTTGTCAGTTACTGGCGAAAGTATGTGCACTTAGTACTGGTTAACCGCTTAGGAGGTCTAAGCTTGCCCAGGAATAGTGTGGTTAGGTTAACTGACCGTCCCGACATGACCTTAGTTGTTTACTGTGGACGTTAAGCGTCAAATCAACCAACCAACCAACCACATGATAACTTTTATTGTCGCCATTTTTCCATCTGACCATTACGGTCTTGGCATTTAAATAACGTCGCCCGTAAATGACAGCAACGTTGCATATAAGTGACGTTGAACATGGCCTAAGTTTATACATATACTTGCTAACCAAGCGCTTCTTAAAAAACGAACCCGGTAGCCACTGATTTTTTAGCTCAGATTAATTGAAAGATCCTGTGGCATAAAATATCAGTTTTTAGAAGAAAAAAAATCTATATAGTGGTAAACAAAGTGTGTGCATTTAAGTTCAGTTCATTTAAATTCTCCTAACGACGTTCCCCAAGTGACTCAGCGGTACGTAACCATACTTGCACGCACTTGGCGCCGAGTGTCCGTCCAAGTGCGTTTAAGTTTGAAAATCTGAGTATTTTTATAGCATCCCCCTTGCCTCTAATAGAATGTTTACGTATCTTGACCTTAATAATGAGGAACCACAGCAAACGAACCGTCTTTTCAGAACGTTCAGTTATTGAAAGTCTTCAGATGCTTAAGCCTACTAGGAGTTTAAGTTAACTTTATCCTAGCAACCAATTAGTCTAATTAATCGTGCACAGCTCAAAATTTACGGCTTTTGGGACATCACTAAAGCCGAATGAAAACTATCCAGGTTTATTACAAAGTCTTCCATCGGCTCTAAAAATGTCTATTTCTGTGTTTTAGCTCACCTGAGCCGAAGGTCCAAAGGTGAGCTTATAGTTTGGCAATGCTCCGTCGTCCGTCGTCCGTCCGTCCACCATTTTCAAAGGTCTTCTTCTCCAAAACCGCTAGGCCGATCAAAGCCAAATTTTATATGGAGCCTTCATGGGTTGGGGGAACGAAAGGTTGTTCGGGGTATCTGGGTCACATGACCAAGATGGCCGCCACGCCCATATATGGTAAAAACCCTTCAAAAATCTTCTTCTCCAGAACCAATAGGCCTATGACCTTGAAACTTGGTATGTAGTATTAAGCATGCAGGCCCATCATAGTTTATACAAATGATGACCTTTCAATGACCTTGACCTAATTTATGACATGGTCAACTTTGGTACGTTAGGCTTTTATATGGGAAAACGCTTAAACAGTGGAGTTCTCAGAAACTGTTTTAGTCTAAGGTGCAATACTTGGTATACATGGTCAACCTAATGAACAAATGAAGATATTATGTCGCCAATGGCCAAGTTCATTCGTTCCGTCCATCCGTCGTCAAGATTTTCAAACATTTTCTCTTCTGAAACCACTGGGCCGATTATAGCCAAATTTTATATGGATTCTCAGTGGGATGGGGGAATGAAAGTTTGTATGCAGGATCTGGGTCACATGACCAAGATGACCGCCATGCCCATATATGGTAAAAACTCTTCGAAAATCTTCCATTCAAGAACCAAACGGCCTGTAACCATGAAACTTGGTATGTAGCTTTGGGCACGAGAGCCCATTATAGTTTGTACAAATGATGACCTTGCAATGACCTTGACCTAATTTATGACATGGTCAACTTTGGAACGTTAGGCTTTAATTTGGGAATACGCTTAAAAAGTGGATTTCTCAGAAACTATTTAAGTCTTAGGTACAATACTTGGTATACATGGTCAACTAAATGAACAGATGAAGATATTATGTCACTAAAGGTCAATGTCATCCATCCGTCGTCAAAATTTTCAAACATCTTCTACTCTGAAACCTCTGGGCCGATCAAAGCCCAATTTCATATGTAGTCTCAGTGGGATAGGGGAATGAAAGTTTGTACGCGGAGTCTGGGTCACATAACCAAGATGGCTGCCATGTCCATATATAGTAAAAACCCTTCAAAAATCTTTTTCTCCAGAACCAAAAGGCCTATGACCTTGAAACTTGGTATGTAGCATTGGCATGCGGCCAATCATAGTTTATACACATGATGACCTTGCGATGACCTAGACCTTATTTATGACATCGTCAACTTTGGTACGGTAGGCTTTTATATGGGAAAACGCTTAAACAGTGGATTTCTCAGAAACTATTTAAGTCTAAGGTACAATATTTGGTATTAATGGTCAACTAAATAAACAAATGAAGATATTATGTCACTAAAGGTCAAGGTCATCCTCTCAGCCCGGCCGTCGTCAAGATTTTCAAACATTTTCTCCTCTGAAACCTCTTCGCCGATTCAAGCGAAATTTCATATGGAGTCTCAGTGGAATAGGAAAAAGAAAGTTTGTACTCGCGGTATCTGGGTCACATGACCAAGATGGCCGCCATGCCCATATATGGTAAAAATCCTTCAAAACTCTTCTTCTTCAGAACCAAAAGGCACCTGACTTTGAAATTTGGTATGTAGCATTGGACACTCAGGCCCATCATCGTTTGTACAAATGATGACCATGCATTGATGTTGACCTAATGTATGACACCTGCAACTTTGGTATGTTAGGCTTTATATGGGAAAATGCTTAAACAGTGTTTTTTTTTCAGGAACTATTCAAGTCTAAGGTACAATATTTGGAATGTATGGTCAGCTTAATGACCAGATGGAGATATCATGTCACTAAAGGTCAAGGTCATTCTGTCCGTCCATCGGTTGTCAAGATTTACAAACATCTTCTCCTCTGAAACCACTTCGCGGATTGAAACCAAATTTCATATGGAGTCTTATTGGGTTTTGGGAACGGAAGTTGGTTCCCGTGATCTGGGTCACATAACCAAGATGGCCTCCATGTCCATATATGGTAAAACCAGTTCAAAAATCTTTTTCTCGAGAACCAAAAGGCCTATGACCTTGAAACTTAGTATGTAGCTTTTGGAACTTGGGCCAATCATAATTTATGCAAATCAGGACTGTGCATTGAGCGTGACTTATTGTATGGCAATGTCAATTTTGATGCATTTGAAAATGCTTAAAGACAGGGATAGGACTATATAAGGATGATTAACTTCCACAGTGTCATTCTGTCTCTTGATCTCAGAGTGTCAACACCTCCAGTCAGCCAATAAAATCATCATAACTGTTAATTCTGGTCCACTGATTGGTTGACTAAATTTTCACACCTTTACCTATACAGGTAACATTGTTATGTGCTGGGAACCAGACCCCCCGGCAGAGAAGTCCTGTCTTTAAACAGTGGATTTCACATAAAAAATCAAGTCTAAGATATGACATTTGGTATTAATGGTTAACTAATGGGCCTATGAAGATATTATGTTTGACCTTTGTTCAAGGTCACTGTGATTCAGTTGCCTGTCAACATTTTCAAACATCTTCTCTGAAGCCACTGGGCTGTTTGAAGCTATATTTCATACGGAGCTTCACTGGGTTAAAAGAACCAAAGTTTGTTGAGCTGGTCATGGTCACATGACCACGATGGACACCATCCCCATATATGGTAAAACTCCTTCAAAATTCTTCTTCTCCAGAACCAAAGACATAATGACCTCGTGGCATGGTATGTAGCATTGAGGACTCGGGCCCATCATTGTTTGTACAATCATGACGATGCATAGGCCTTGACCTAATTTATGACAAGGTCAACTTTGGTTTGTTATGCTTTTATATGGGAAATGCTTAAACAGTTGATTTCATGGATTTTTAAGCCTAGATATAGTAATTGGAAAATATGGTTAACTAAATGAACAAATGAAGACATAAGATCATCAAAGGTCAAGGTCAGTTTTTGAACTTTGCTCAAGGTCACTGAAATTTTAAAATTAAAATATGCAAATATTTTAAGCTACTTTAAGCCCATTATTGTTTGTACAATCATGACGGTGCATAGGCCTTGACTTAATTTATGGCAAGGTCAACTTTGTTTTGTTATACTTTTATATGGGAAATGCTTAAACAGTTGGTTTCATCGATTTTTTTAAGCCTAGATATAGTAATTGGAAAATATGGTTAACTAAATGAACACATGAAGACATAAGGTCATCAAAGGTCAAGGTCATTTTTTGAACTTTGCTCAAGGTCACTGAAATTTTAAAATTCAAATATGCACACCTTTTAAAGTCTCCACAGTCCTATCAGTGGTATAAACGTATAAACTCAAATCATTGAAAAAGGCAGTTCAAGCTTCACGTTTGATAATAAAATGTGGGTTGAAGTGCATATATTGAGTCATATAACGGACAAAAAGTAGAGAAAAAAAAGATTTTGAAAAATAACTAATCGCTCCTCAAACTGAAAGTTCCTGTTCTGGTTTCCCGTCTAGCAATGCTATATAAACATAGGCGGGATAGTGATTGGAACTCCACGCCTGTACATTGTATTTTTACCATTTTATTCAACTTAATAAAATCGAAAGTAGGTCATTTTAGTTGCCAACAAAAATGACCCAAATAAGTTTCAAACCCTTTTTATGTGAAACTCAAGTATGTTTTATTTGTTTAATGCTGGCTAATTACGGTCATTTACACTGACGAAACTATACTAAGAAGCTTGCGGCGATACCTCATGATAAAATTTTTCACGCTGATAGAGCAATGGGGCCTTTAAGCTACTGATTTCAAATTTGTAACAAATGAGCGAAATGACAATTTGTGTCTGTTGACAGAAGGTATCAGGTGAGCTACAGGACCATTGGTCCGCTGGTTTGTTGTTGTTTTTTCGATGAGAAGATAATTTGTTGGACCAAACAGACAGTTTCGTCGGTAACACATACTATATTTACAAATGTGTATTTTCAGCATACTTCATCTAAAACATGTACATGTAAACAAAAATTACAATTTCATCTTAGAGAGAGAGAAACAAAGAGAGAGAGAGATTCAAACAGAGATTCAGGCATATGAAAGAGAGAAGGGGACAGAAAAAACACTATTGCTTCGATTAAGACTGAAGCAGAGAGAGCGAGAGACACAAAGTGCACTAATTTTATTCAGAAATGGAAAAAGAGACTGAGAGAGAATGAGACACGGAGAAATGTAGAGATTGATTTAAACTGGGTTGGACAGAAAAACACAGACGAAAAGAAAGATTGGAGCGCTAGATAGATGAAAAGAAAAATGGAGAGACTTTTTATATCTAATTGGAGAGGTATGTCAAGAACAAACTATTAAAGGATGATTACTTTCAAAACGATTACGTAATAATTCAAATTATCTATATGTGTTAGTCTTCTCCGTCAACATTTTTATCTCGATGCAAAACATAAGGACTTGAGTAATGCTTATTTATAAACAAACAAAACGTTTCGATATTTGTCAGAGTGACAGAAAATGCAAAACGAAAGCCCGAACATATATAATGACAGTCCCAAGGCTATGTGCTCCCTGCATTGAATTAACATTGATTCAACATTGTATGTCCAATAGCTCTGCTATTTTGGTTCATCCTTGTATTTTTGTTTGTTTGTTTTGTTTTTTTTGTCTGTTTCTCTGTCTTCCATAATGTTTTTCTCTGTTGAGAGAAACTTTATGTAAAAGCTGATTATCTAGATTTGTGCCAGTGTTATCATACATTCAGTTCCATCACATGCTGCTTCTGATGCCAAATGTGAGAGACAAATATTGACAGTATCAATTCCAGAATATTTACATTACTTTCTTTGGTAGTGTACTAAATATGAACTATGCTTGTGGCACTAGAGCATTTTCATCATTTTAGTTGAATCGTAAAATTTTGTAAGTTGTGACCTATGATTGTGGCACAAGAGAATATTCTGTTTGGTTAAACATATTTTTGGAAGGCTATGACCTGTAGTAATTTCGCATGTTCTTATGTTGAATAAAAGAATTTGACTGGCTATGACCCATGATTGTGGCACCAGAGCATTTTATATTTTTTGGTAGACTAACAGAAATTAGTACACTATGTCCTATGTTTGTTTCACCAGAGCATTTTCGTTTTTTTCTTTGTTCTATTGTTTTGTTTTTTCTTTTCTTTTTTTTCTGGCTGAAGAATACAGGCTGTTGCGTAAGTTTGATGCTCAAGAGGAAACAGAAACAACGGGGAACCAGAAACGAAAACCGTATTCTAATGGGGAGACTTGTCATTTAAAAAAAAATAAAAAGACTAAAAAACAAACTTGTCCCTCTTTTTTGTCAGTTATATAATGACACAAAAAGCACATCAATCGGCATGTTATCATCAATTCATTCTGAAGCCGTACTGACTGCTAGAACGATTTTACCACCGGTAGGACTATGCAGATTATGAATAAATACTTGAAGTCGCTACTGATGTAATATATATTGGCTTCAACTGGCAAGTTTGTGGCCTTTACTATGAAGGCTAACGGCTGTTTTCATTGTTATGCGTATATTTATTTCTTTTAAGGTATTCAACTGCCAGAATTTATCTACCTGTTTCAGCAAAGTACAAAAATACTCTTAAAATGTTAATAGAAAGGTCCAGGGTATGCCCCAATAAATCAGCAAACATGTAAATACCTGCACAGTACCCATAACAACCCACGGGCTGCTGCTCAGTCCCGCAAGCGTCCGAGTAAAAGACGGCACACTCCTTGCACCGTCTCTCGATTACAGAACACACGTAATATCCTTTCGTTTCACAAACGTCTGAGAAGCACGGAAACATTTCTGTTTGTGGAGTCGGTCTCCCAGTAACAAAAACTACCAAACCAACCTCAAACAGCCACACAGATCTTCTATAATTATACATGTTGTCCTTATGCACTTGATCAAAATTGAGTTAGATCAAAATAAACAGTCAAGAGACTTAGCATTATGAAAATGACTGTATGCATAGTTTAACTGTTCGTGCGGTCTACTCTGACAAAAAGAGTGCAATATACTGAGGTTTATGATAAAGATACTGGTTTACCAATGGGTTTCCCGCCTAAAAATAGTAACTACAGACGATCATGTGAACGTGCACATATATATGTGATATCACTGATAGAGATGCAATTAATTTTTGTTATACATTTGCGTACTGACAAGGGATTACAACTGTTTCTGCTACTTGTCATAAGGCGATGCTTGTGTTTTGGTTCATCTTTTTATGCCCCCGTGACAATTGTCAGGGAGCATAATGTTTTACCCTTATCCGACTGTCTGTCTGTCTGTCTGTCTGTCTGTCTGGCCGTCTGTCTGTCTGTCTGTCTGTCTGTCTGTCCGTCCGTCCGTCCGTCCGTCCGTCCGCTTTAAAAACTTTGCATAATCAAATCATCCCAGAGCCTTTGAGCAATCGATCTGAAACTTGGCACACATGTTACAGGCGTACTGTAGATGTGCACCTGTCTTTTTGGAAAGGAAAGGGAGAACTTATTTTCGACAAAATTATGATCTTGAAGACATGCATTTGATTTTTCATTTCTTTTTTTAAGAGAGGGAAATTGGTGGGGGAAATGGGAAGGAGCGGGGGAAGCGGAGAACAAACATGCACGGGGGCATCATCAGTGTCTTACAGACAATTCTATAGTTTGTTCATGTTGTGTCAATCTTGTCTGCTTTTCTTTAGTATTCTACAATCTGGCGGAGATGTTGAGCCACCTATCAGGGAAAATGTTGAGTAAATTTAGCACATTTTTCTTTTCCCTTACTGCTCCGATTTGCGATAATTATAAAAAAAAACATGTACTGTTTATTGTGTGTGTGTATGGGTGTTTTATAAAGGACGACTTAGGGGCGTTTGCTAGGAAATACATATACTTCCTGCACTGGAACCTGTATAAGACTCTGTGTATATTCTATTTGATATATTGGCTCACCACCAATGATGATATAAAAGTATACCTCGTGGTGCAAAATCGCAAAGAATCTGAACCGGAAAGAAACACTTCAGTCTGTTCTCCCAAAATATCTTTTAACAACGCAAATAAAAAATATATGAATTCTATATGACTTCAAGCCAGTATGATATAGGCAAGGAAGCTCCTGTCCATCAAGCTTTGTTTCCACACTAGTACAAGATGCTTAAAAAATCAATTTTAGCTACCATCTAAACGTCTTTTAAAAATAATTTCCTTTTCTGGATTATTTTCGACCATACGGAAAAAGGGATACACTGAAATGTCAACAAAACAGGTTTATTTTAAAATCATAACTCTCCAGCAAACAGAAAATTAAAAGAAAAGCAGGGCTATCTACCCTATTACTGTTTTACTTGACAAACTCTATTTCTATCCCAATCAATCACATGGAAAATAAACAAAACAAAAAAAAAACGAAAAAAAAAATAGTTTAAACATTCAGAAAAAAAATTGTGCTTGCACACCGTAAAAAGTTATTTGTGAATAAAAAAGATGTTTTAGTAAGCTAATACGAGGGTTATCCAATAAAGATTGGGACTTTCTTAATAATTTGTGACTCGTTACTTTTTCAAATCGAAAATATGACCACTGCGTGGCAAATGTTATAGTGCATACAACAAAATATCCCAATTTTTATCTGCCTGTTGATTACTTGTTGCCTAGCAACGGCAGAAGGCAAAGGAAAAGATCCAGGCCATGTTTGTAAAAATGGTTACCATGGTTACTGAAACCCTCCTATTAAGTCCAAAAATATTTTGTTTTATACCATACTATGTTGGACCATACATTTTTGAAAATAACTCATTATGGACTGAAATTATCGAATAAAAAAACCCTAGGAATTTTGTATAAAAATTGAAAACAATTGCAAAACTGGAGCATTGTAATTGGGGGTGGGCGTGAGACAGGTGTCATAAATTAAAAGTAAAGGGAGGGTCTCCAAAAGAGCCATTTTCTGTTTACAAATGGATTTTCACCAAACCTCACTAATATCTACTTGTATTGTTGGCTTTCGTGTACTGAAATACTGATCTCATCGAAAATGTATTTTGAGTAGAGTGCAGTGTCAAAGTGGGTGGGGTAATTCCACCCCATACCTTACCATGTATCAGTTTTTTCAATTATTTCTATAAATAATACCGATTATTGCTTTGGAAATAATCGTTTTTATTCATGCGAGCATCCTACTTTGTCTTGTGTGGGTGAGATCTACATCGGCTGTTTTTGCAAAGCATTTGCTTGTTATTTACAGGCCGAATCCGATGGGTGCGAATCTTGTTTATTCGGAGATATTCGGCTTTTGCCGTACACCGCATGACCTTTCCAGTTTGGCTGCCATTTTTGAACAGCTGTTTAAACGTGAACATCATCGTATTTATCCAATTTCTGCGTTTGATTTGTGCCATCATGCGTGGTAAAGGCCGGAGCAGGCGAAGAGGTGCATCTAATAGATCATCTAAGAGAGCAGAGTCCGAAAAACCCCAGATGTTATCGGCCAATTCAAGAGATAACGGTAATGGGATAGTCGGTTTTGAGGCTATTCTAAGGGCCTCCCAACAAGTTGAAATGCCACTTAATGCTAATTCTAATGATGCAACAACGCTTGGTTATGTGTCAGAGTTAGGTCAGGGTCAAACGACCACTCAACAGAGCCAATCGGCCACTCCGCAATCAAATTTGGGTGTTGGCGCTTTTTCTTCGGCCATTTTTTCGTTGGCTAGGCGTACAAGTACAGTCCCCTTCGTTAAATCTCAGTTCAACCATCCCATCCGCCTCGGCAATTATTTCGCAGCGCCAACCATCCTGTTTTGATAACAATGACGTTCTATGTCTATGCAAGAGCAAGGCATTAATCCTTTGAGATGTGGCAATGATTCAATCTTCCTGAATGTCCCTAAATCACTGTAGCAGCAGATATGTAAGGGAGTGTACATAAATTTAGCCCTCCTCCTCAAAGGGGGGAACTTAAGGAGTTTTGTTTGGGGGGTGCACTGAAATTAAATTCGGAAGGAGGAATTGAAATGAAAAGTTTGTAAGGAAAAAATTCAGTCAATTGAAAAATGGACTGACGCTTTTCTAATTTACACCTCAGTTTTTCTAACAGCCCATCAGGATAAAGCAAATGAATTGTTGCATTACAGTCGCCTCAAAACAGAGAGGCTCGTTTTGCTGGAGTGATTACGATGAGCAATTTAGAATCCGCCAGGCAAATTACCCCTCATCCTGGTCGGTCATTAATAATGACTTATGGTGGCGTTGTATGCAGGTCAGAGCCGCTGAACCAAATAGCCAATCAGTGGGGAATTCAGTAGGGGTAAAATCATACTTCTGCAATGATTTCAACAAGGCCACTTGCCACTGGCCCTATTGTAGATTTCCTCATATCTGTTCAAGCTGCGGGTCTCTGCAACATGGTGCTGCAGCATGTCCTAGCAAGCAGACTAACACTCTGTCCTTTCAGCAACAGTCCAGCGTGACGCCCTTTCGAGGGTCTTTTACAAGATCTGGCTTCAGATACCAGCGGGGTAGGGGATTTAGGTCTCGTGGCAGTGTCGGACGGGGTACCAGTCAATGAACCATCTAATCAAGATATTTCAAGTTTAGCTGAAACACCCGTTGACCTGGTTGTTTGGAATTGGAACTTGGTTTCTATGATAGTGAGGACAGGGAATATTTGTTAGACGGTTTTCATAATGGTTTCTCACTGCATTATGTGGGTCCTCGTGTGAATCTGATGCAAAAAATCTGAAATCAGCTTTGGAATTATCACACATTGTGCAGGATAAAATTAATAAGGAGATTTTTGCTGGTCGAGTGGCTGGGCCTTTTCAGAAATGTCCTATTGATTCTCTAAGAATCTCACCCGTTCGCTTGGTTCCTAAAAAGACTCCAGGTGAATATAGGCTGATTCACCACCTTTCAAATCTGCAGGATTTTTCAGTGAATGATTTCATTGATCCTCACATTTGCTCAGTCCAATATACAAGTTTCGATGAGGCAGTTTTTCTTATGCAGGACCTTGGGTCTAATTGTAAGCTTTTTAAAATGGACATCAAAAATGCTTTTCGTCTTCTGTCAGTGAACAGAAACGATTTTGAACTTCTGGGTTTCAAGTTTAATGGCAGATATTATGTTGAAAAATCTCTTCCTTTTGGATGTTCAATAAGTTGTTGGACCTTCGAAAGGTTTGCTACATTTTTAGAGTTTGCGGTGAAGAGACGCATGGATTCTGATGCTAGGCTACTGCATTACTTGGACGACTATCTGGGTGGTCATAAATCATACTCAGACTGTAGGGAGTTAATGCTGACATTTAAAGCAAGTTTGCAGGAGTTGTCAGGCCTTTAGCTGAAGAGAAAACTGAGGGCCCAACGGAAGTTTTGTGTTTTTTAGGTCTGGAGATAGATTCAGTGAATATGGTGGTTCGTATCCCTAGAAAAAAATGAGGTGGCTTAGAAAATTGAAATGGTTCTTGCAAAAGCAAAGGTATCGCTTAAGAAAATGCAATCTTTGATTGGTTCTTTGAATTTCTGTTGCCGCGCAATTATACCAGGCAGACATTTCTGTAGGAGGCTTATTAATTTAATTTGTGGCTTGACCAAACCACATCATCACCTTCGGGTCAATGATTCAATTAGAGCAGACTTGAAAATGTGGTTACAGCTTTTCAAGGCACACAATGGAATTTCAGCATTTCATGATCGTTTCTGGGTTTCAAATGAGGACGTAGAGCTCTTCACAGACAGTGCAGCTTGTCCAGACTTGGGGCTTGGCATCTATTTCAGGTTAGTTGGGCTTGCGCTATTTGGCTTGAAAGTTGGAGGGAAAAGGGCTTAACTGACAATATTACTGAGCTTGAGATATTCCCATTGTGTCGCTGCATCTTTGGGGGCAAAGCCTCCAGAACAAGAAAATTAAATTTAACTGTGACAATATGGCCGTAGTGCAAATACTCAATTCTATGACTTCTAAATCGGAGCATGTTATGTGTCTGTTGCGTCATTTGACCATGAAGTGCCTTTAATTAAATATTGTTGAGAGGTCTTCACATATTGAAGGTACGTGTAATAATATTTGCGATTCTTTGTCTCGGCAGCTGTTCCATCGGTTTCGAGAGCTGGCACCGGATGCAGACTCAGACCCAACGCCAATTCCAGGGTACCTTTGGAATGTCTTCGAAGAAGAACCGGGACTTTGTTGCAGGCCAATTTAGCCATCAACACAGCTACCACATATCATAATGCTGTTTCTTGTTTCCATGCTTTTCTATCTCAGTATGGCCTGACTTCCTCATATCCATTTAAGGCCGACCAGATGGTCCTGTTTGTGGCATACTGCTTTGAGAATGGCTATGCACCATCAACCATTTCTACATACATGGCAGGTTTAAGCTTTTTTCATAAACTGAACAACTGGTATGATCCTTCAGAGCTATTTATTGTCACAAAATTGCTTGAAGGTTGTCATCGCTCTAGAAAACGGGCTGACAATAGACCACCAGTGACACCGCAAATTTTACGTGCTATTTGCAGTGCCATTTCTCGGCTGTGCTACAATCAGTATGAAACATCATTGTTTCAAGCAGCATATTTATTAGCTTATTTTGGTCTATTTAGATATAGTGAATTGGTACATACAAACTATCAGCATTATGGTAGGGCTTTACAGCTCAATGACATAAAGTTTGACCTTGCTCATAGGGCAGTCATAGTGACAATACGTCATTCATAAACAAATCAGTCTGGCCAGCCAGAATCCCTTCGAATTCCATGTGAACCAGATCCTGGGTTATGCCCTGTATGTGTTTTACTGAAATATTCTTCAGTAAGATCTAAGGCTGACGGTTACTTTTTTCAGCACCAGAGCGGTAGTCCATTTACACGGGGCCAGTTTTCAGTAGTCCTGGCCAAGTGTATTACGTCTTCCCCATTTCACAGCAGTAAAATTTTATCCCACAGTTTCCGCAATGGTCGGGCTACTGAGTTTGCGGCAAAGGGTATCTCCCATGAGGCTATTATGCAAATGGGTAGATGGCGCTCCTCATTTTTTCAGGGCTATATCAGAGCTTAGCAAGATTTTTGCATTTGCTTGTTGACATTAATTTCTTCTACTACAAATATATGGTTTCTGGGTGATTCCATTGTCTATCGGGCAGGTGTAAGAGCCAGAGAAAGAAATAGAGCCAATCTCTACTTGCCAGAACATTGATCCATTGGCTGGTATGGAATCCGCGGCATGTCTTGGGGGGATTGCATTCATTCTCTATAGCTCCGGGTCCTCTTCCAAGCACCGCCAAAGATGATTTTCATCAATTTAGGGGGCAATGATTTGTGCTCATTAAGTGTACTGCGTATATTTAATATGATCAAGCAGGGCATAGATTATCTGACAGCTGCATACCCTGGGGTTTCTATAGGTTGGGTAGATATACTGCAGAGCCTACACTGGGGTGTTTCAGTTGGTGAAGATATCATAGCTGAAGGCAAACGCCGTAGGATTAACCGTTTCGGCCGGCAAAAAACATCTGCATTGTCTGAAGGCCACACGTTAGTTCACGATATAGATTATAAAACCCCCGGGTTTTTTCGTAGTGATGGTATCCACCTGAGTGAGGTTGGTCTCGAGATGTATTTGGACGCATCTCGTGATAAAATACTTAGTCTCCTGCAATGAACTTAGTATAGTTATGACTTGGTGAATTTTGGCGGATAAATTCACTTCAGACATCGGAAAGGACCTCTGACGGTTGTAATGTTAATTTGCCTATAAAAATAATCAAAATTAAATTTTTGATATACCCAATAATTTCTCTTGAAATTTGTTGCTCTCAACTTCCCTTAACTGGCCATGAATATAATTTCTGATTACTTTGCACATAGACTTCAATTTTTGGTGGAAATATTTCAAATTTTGCTGCCCGAGGAAGGTGCAGTAATTTGTCGAAAAATGGGCAAATATGCATTGATACTGTCAGAGGTCCATTATTGTGGCGGAAAATTCTAGCAGACGAGGGTCGATACTGTGCGCAGCATTACAAGGGTAGCCACTACAGCGGTCGGTCTGCTTGACCGTGATCCTCTGAGTGAGCTTTTTGTGCTAATAGTTACTTGGTAGGCCCGCTACAGCGGACGGACGTCCTGACCGTTAGCCTCTGAGTGAGCTTATCTTGTGATAATAGATATTTGGTAGGCTATTACTGACTTTGCTCGGTCGGTAATCATTATAATGTGTAAGTTGAAGTATAAAGTGGCTGTTGGATTCTAGCTCGACGTTTGACAATGTTGTTGTAGTAGTATAATGTCAAACTTAAGGCAGTTTCTAAGCCTCAAAGTACAGTGGTGTTGTCTGGCTGCAGTAATATTAAACGATACATGCGTACTTTATCGTCTCTTGTCTGCGGGAATATAAGCTTATGTCACAATCCGGAGCTGGTGCTTATCCTGATGTGACAACATTGTGGCCGTAGTTCACTCCACTATATAGTTTTGGTCATTAAATAACTAGTCAAACAAATAATTGAGTTGTTGTTTTTATTTGTTTATATTTTCATGCGAGTCAATTGAATAATACCGATTATTGCTTTGGTAATAATCGTTTTTATTCATGCGAGCATCCTACTTCGTCTTGTGTGGGTGAGATCTGCATCGGCTGTTTTTGCAAAGCATTTGCTTGTTTAATACAGGCCGAATCCGATGGGTGCGAATCTTGTTTATTCGGAGATATTCGGCTTTTGCCGTACACCGCATGACCTTTCCAGTTTGGCTGCCATTTTTGAACAGCTGTTAAACATGAACATCACCCACCCACCTCTCCCAGTATGTAATGAATGTTCTTTTAATTGATATTTGTATACAATGATACTGCCAGTCGCAGAAGTCTGGGACAGTGCCATATAAGTTGCACAATAGCTGTCATCAAGCAGGGAGAACAGGTTCTTCTTTCGAGTGTATGAACATTCAACCCATCAGTAGGATGAAAGTGACATTTCTACAGACCAAGATAAATAGAGTTCATAAATACAGTAAATGTGTAGCTACTAAAATAGTTTTAATGTTCATAAGTTGAGGTATCTGTGTCATGGGTTGTGATAATAGTGTTACCAGTTTTACATTTAGTAGTATGGGAATACATTTTCAGAGCAACGGTTTCTAGTGGAACAGTATGATACTTTTTCATCATTTACAGTCGCTATAATTGTTGAAATTTTCATTCTTTGATCATTGTAGTTTTGTGCATTAATTTAGTCACAATAAGCGGAAAATTCTAGCAGACGAGGGTCGATACTGTGCGCAGCATTACAAGGGTAGCCACTACAGCAGTCGGTCTGCTTGACCGTGATCCTCTGAGTGAGCTTTTTGTGCAAATAGTTACTTGGTAGGCCCGCTACAGCGGACGGTCAACCTGACCGTTAGCCTCTGAGTGAGCTTATCTTGTGATAATAGATATTTGGTAGGCTATTACTGACTTTGCTCGGTCGGTTATCATGTGTAAGTGTAATGTGTAAGTTGAAGTATAAAGTGGCTGTTGGATTCTAGCTCGACGTTTGACAATGTTGTTGTAGTAGTATAATGTCAAACTTAAGGCAGTTTCTAAGCCTCAAAGTACAGTGGTGTTGTCTGGCTGCAGAAATATTAAACGATACATGCGTACTTTATCGTCTCTTGTCTGCGGGAATTTAAGCTTATGTCACAATCCGGAGCTGGTGCTTATCCTGATGTGACAACATTGTGGCCGTGGTTCACTCCACTATATAGTTTTGGTCATTAAATAACTAGTCAAACAAATAATTGTTGAGTTGTTGTTTTTATTTGTTTATATTTTCATGCGAGTCAATTGAAAAATCATGACTGATTTACCATTATGATTTGAAATAATACAGGCATAATGCTAATTAATTCGGTTATCTAGCTTACCACTGTTTGCTTATTCAATACCAATATATGAGCTTATAAGTGGTTACAGGAATTTTACTTATTTATGCTTCTCCAACTTTGCGAAAAACCACAATTTTTCATTATTTGTCGAGATATATAAAGGAAACTTTGTAACTATATTGACATGATAGTGTGCATTGCAGAATTATGAGAAAACTTTCCTAGGCATAACAAAACCAGAATTATCTGCCCTTGATTCAAAAAAATATAACTAATTACATTGAAAATGTAAGATCGAAATTCTACACTGGTAGGTATAGTTTTGATGACTTTTTTGCTCCTGTTTCTAATATTAAAGTGATTGATGAGCCTTCGATTCAATATAGTGCCCATGATATCACATAAGAACTGTAACTGAACAGCAGAGCTCATCTTGTTATGAGCTTGTAAGTGGTAACAGGAATTTACTTTTTATTGCTTCTCCAACTTTACGAGAAACCACAATTTTTCATTATTTGTCCAGATATATACAAAAAAACTTTGTAATTATATTGATATGATAGTGTACATTGCAGAATTATGAGAAAACTATCCTAGGCATATCAAAACCTGGATTATCTGCCTTTGATTCAAGAAAATATAAGTAATTAACTTGAAAGTGTACGATAGAAATTATTTACTGGTAGGTATATTTTTGATGACTCTTTCGCTCTTGTTTCTGAATTATACTGATTGTTGAGCTTTCAATCCATATCACGCCAGTGATATTACACAAGAACTGTAACTGAACAGCATAGCTTATGCTCTTTACATGCCACGTAATTATATCAATTGAAGTTATTATTTTCCGACCCAAAGTTTGATTTATGGATTTTAGTTACTGTCATATATAATGTTTTTAACATACCTTAGTTCTGAATTTAAAAGTCACTGAAAACTAATGACAGAGACAGTGTCCTAGACCCTCCTGCCCAACACACATGCCGTGAATTTTATATCTGACAGTGATCATGCTAATCTTACTTGTTTGCAGTGCTAGTATGTTTAGTGTGGTATTTGGTGGCTGATTAGCTAAAGGTTTGCTCTACATCATCTGTAACAAATAGAGCAAGCTAAATCTGGGGACAGAAGTACCACTGGGTGATGCATGATCTCTGTTTTAGCACTTTTTATGCCTTTGCTTAGCCTCGCAGATTCTCTTCTTTAAGAGTGTTCTTGTATCATTTCTTTTGACAACCTTATGAACATTTTCACCCTAAAGTTCTCCTCAGAATATTTTCTTTGGTAACGTATCTCAGACAGCATCTGTGAATGTCTTTCATCTGTGCATTTGTTCTGGTGACATGGCCAACCCATCTTAGCTGTGCCAATTTCAGAAGGGTTTATATGCCTTGCATCCCTGCCCTCTACAGGACTTTTATATCCTGTCTTGCCACCTGAGTTTTAGGAGTAACCTCACACAGGTTATGAGTGAGGTTAGGGTGATCACTGTCAGATATTAAAAATATTACGTATGTGCTAGGCAGGAGGGTCTTGTACCTTGTCTCTGGCATTAGTTTTCAGTGAGACTTTGAAATTCAAAACTAAGTATTCAATAACATTTGAAGTATCAGTAACTAAAATCCATAAACCAAATTTTGGATCACGAAATGGTATCTTGAATGTGATGCTATTAAGTGGCATATAACAGGATGAGCTCTGCTGTTCAGTTACAGCTCTTGTGTAATGTCACAGGCACTATATGGAATTAAAGGCCAACGATAAGTTTAATATCAGACACTTGAGCAAAAGAGTCATCAAAAATGGACCTTCCAGTGAAAAATTTGGATCTTATATTTTCAATTTAATTACTTATATTTTCTTGAATCAAGGGCAGATAATTCAGGGTTTAATATGCCTAGGATAGTTTTTTCATAATTCTGCAATGCACACTATCATATCAATAATATTACAAAGTTTCCTTTATATATCTGGACAAATAATGCAAAATTGTGGTTTTTCGAAAAGTTGGAGAAGCAAAAATAAGTAAATTCCTGTTACCACTTACAAGCTCATAACAAGATGAGCTCTTCTGTTCAGTTACAGTTCTTGTGTGATATTATGGGCACTATTTGGAATCAAAAGCTCATCAATCACTTTAATATTAGAAACGGGAGCAAAAGAGTCATCAAAACTATACCTACCAGTGTAGAATTTCGATCTTACATTTTCAATATAATTATTAATATTTTCTTGAATCAAGGGCAGATAATTCAGGTTTAAATATGCCTAAGATAGTTTTCTCATAATTCTGCAATACACACTATCATGTCAATATAGTTACAAAGTATCCTTTATATATCTGAACAAATAATGAAAAATTGTGGTTTTTCGCAAAGTTGGATAAGCAAAAGTAAGTAAAATTCCTGTTACCACTTATAATCTCATATATTGGTACTGAATAAGCAAACAACAGGAAGTTATGTGACCCAATTAATTAGCATATATGCCTGTATTATTTCAAATCACAATGGTAAATCAGCCATGACTATTTATAGAGATAATTGAAAAAAAATGATACATGGTAAGGTATGGGGTGGAATTACCCACCCACTTTGACACTGCACTCCACTCAAAATACACTTTCGATAAGATCAGTATTTCAGTACATGAAAGCCAACACATACAAGTAGATATTGGTGAGGTGTGGTGAAAATCCATTTGTAACCAGAAAATGGCCCTTATGGAGACCCCCCCCTTATATAATTGCAAGCATTTAACTCTAAACGGTGAGGTATACCATACAAATTGCAATGCCTATATTGAAGAAACACACGGTTGATGTGCTTAGTGTAACTTAGCAACAGAAAATCGTGCATACTACTAAAGGTCATATTTCCTGGAATAGACTTGTTGCTAGGCAACCATTCGTTAATGGGCTATTCTATAGACCAACTGGTATAATCAAAATTCAAATGTAATGCAACCAAATATAGAAAATGTCAAAATATGTTCGGATACCACTATTTGGATAAATAGCAGTCTAAGACCTTATTTCCTGTCTTAGTGGCTGAATTATGAAGCAAATCCCGGCCAATGACTTATCTGGTGCCTAACATTTCGAACCATAGCCGAAAAAGTTGTTGGCAAAATTTGATGAAACATATACTACAGGGAGGTTAGATATTGGTCTTGCAAATAAAGGTAAAATTTTTAAGTCGCGGAATAGGGTTCGTAAAATATCAAGAAAGTCCCACTCTTTAATGGATGATACTCGTATCCACTTGGATTAATCACAACTAGAATAAGTGTCAACAAAATAAAGTATTTAAAAATCCTAATTTTCCTATTTTCCTAAAGTTAATTGTTAATTTTAGCACGATACAGAGTCATAAAACAATGCTGTACTGAAACCACTGCCTGCCTGTTGGGCCCCAGTGGATAAATTCATGCATCAGTCAAAATGTAAGAGATCAGAACAATTTATTCTATAATTTGTAAAATATAATTTGCTGATTAGCAGTCAAAGAATACTTAAATATTTATTTAAAAAAAACAAGAAGAAGAAGAAGAAAAAAGAGAAGAAAGGGGGGAAACTGAAGAAAAAAAGAACTTCAGGAAGACAGAAAAAATAATTGAATATTTATTTATCAAATATTTTCTTGTATTATCACTTACTACTAGAACTTTTATATATATAGTTTTAATATGTTATTTCTAATTTTACTTTCTTAAATTTTATTTACTTTTTATAATTTTTATTTTTTATTCTATTTATTTATTTATTTATTTATTATTTATTTTTGTGAAGTAAGTCAAATGCTCTGTAATTTAATATATTAGCTATTATAATAATCTCAAGAAGAAAAAAATATACAAGGTTTAAAGATGAAATTTATTTCAAGGATCACTTCAGAGACCCAAAAGACTCCAATTTAATTAGATTGTGAAACCTGTGTTTTGAGTAGTTTGGTGACATTAAACATGTTTTTCACACCTTTTGAAAACAGTGATTTGGTCAAAGTTCATTTGTTTTTACAAGAACTGACACTACGGTTTGAGACTGCATTTTGTCAATTATGGATTTATCAAAATTTAATATCAATATTTTGTTTCCACATAGTATATTATTTTGTTTTTGGCTTCTCTCATAATGAATTTGATTGTGAAAAAGGATAGATGTGAACTTCAAGTTTTTGTAAACATTACCAGAATATATGTATCTAAAATGTTTTTCTACACCAAACTTTGATGAATACTAATGCCAGGCATCTCTCAGAGAACGGTTATTGATTTCCCCCAATTTGGGCCTCCGAAAGAAACTGCTGGGACACTGTTTATCATTAAGCAGTCTTTAACACCCTCGTGACCTTTACAATAGCCTCAATATTGCTGTATATAAAGAATCTTGAATTTTGCGTGACTATTATATCACAAAATGATTACTTTTTCTTAAATTAAAATAATTTTTATGTCTCACCTTTTTCCGACTACCATAGGATGAAAAATAGCGACTGTAAAGATTTTATTTTTGCTAACAATACAACAATCTTGACATGACATAGCAATATACAGCACGATGAAAGGGATACAGAAGTAAGTCATTGACTTATATAAAATCTGTCTCCCAACCATACATACAGTCATTTTTACTTTCAGTAGGCTTTAATGTTAGTTAACAATGCAGCATAATGAACTTTATGAAACATAAAAAGGGAGAAAAAAAGTGAAGGAAAGAATGACGAATTAATATGAAAACCGACTAGATATAATCTAGGTTCATACAAGGCAACACAAGAAACATATTTATGAAAAAAGAAGAGAATAAAACAGAAAGAAAAAAAAAACAGAAAAAAGA
Source organism: Ctena decussata (assembly GCA_963989385.1). Taxonomy (NCBI): domain Eukaryota; kingdom Metazoa; phylum Mollusca; class Bivalvia; order Lucinida; family Lucinidae; genus Ctena; species Ctena decussata. The sequence goes on along the minus strand of OZ022500.1, from coordinate 39,363,957 downwards.
CATAGAAAATAGAAAGTAGAAAGTCACAGTATCAGATTATTTGCGAAGCATCTTGCCTTCAATTATGAAAACGCCCACAATTGAAAAGAAAACGGTTGGTAACCTCCACTGCACGACATACACATAACGGACTTTCGACTATATTTTTGGAGAAGAGATGTTGATTAAGGGAACTGCAATTCGTTCTTAAACGTGAGTGGTAAATCTGCCCAAGCCTCTTTCCAGCAAAGTAATATGATGGTATTTTCCTAATGTTCGAATTTAGATAGTTATGCTCGGTAAATTACGTATATAATCCGGAATTTCATTCCAGTCCCTTATAGCAGAAGGTAGGAAAGAGTTATAGTAAAGCTGAGTGTTTGTGTGAACTGTAAGTAGAGTTGTAAAGTCCCGCAGCTGAACATTAACTGTATTCCCAACACTTGGCGGCACTAAAGAAGACAAATAATCAGGAGATATATCATATTGCATTTTATAAAACAGAAAGAGTTTAAGTTGTTGTTATTTTTCGATTTAAGAGTGTTTCCCAACCAGTCTGACTCGTAAGAGAATTTATTGACACTAATTTAGTGGCTCCGGTAACAATACGTGCTGCCTCAATTTGAATTTTTTCCAAGTTCATTTACATCGTACTGAGTACAATTATTCCATACAACATCGGCGTTTTCTAAAATTGGACGAATAAAGGTAAAACAAATAATTTGAAGAGATTTCCTATCCAATTTAAATTTTAGTTTCCTCATTTCATTTAAGCGAGTCCATGCTTTAGATTTTATATATTCTAAATGTTTGTGCCACTTGCAATCACTTGACAAAAATATGCCTAACTGTTTATGTGAACTGACTTCCTTAATAGGCTGTTGGTCCATAAATACATTAGGGTGGTTAGGTTTACTACATTTTCTTGAGAAAATAACAGACTCTGACTTTGACGGATTAAATGTAACGAGCCACTTAGTGGCCCAATGATGTATTTTTAACAGATCGGAATTAAACTGACTGGCAGCTTGTACTGGATTATCAACTATAATATAAAGAGCAGTAATATCCGCAAAAAGTCTAATTGACGAATTATATTTTCAACAATATCGTTAATATACAAAAGAAAAAGCAAAGGGCCTAATATCGAATCTTGAGGGACACCGGCTTCGACTGATGACCAGTTAGAACTTACACCGGAAATAACTACTCTTTGCTTTCTGTTATCTTGATAATCCGTAAACCACTGAAGAAGAGATCCTGAAATACAACCAGAGTATGATTTAAAGAGAAGACCTTTGTGCCAGAACCTGTCGAAGGCCTTACTAATATCACAGAAAATTGCACGGACCTCTTTGCCTTCGTCAAGGGCCTGGCAGAAAGTGTTATAAAAGTCGACTAGCTGATTGACGGTAGAAGCGCCTGGAACAAAACCCGACTGTAGAGTAGTGATTGCATGATGATCGTTTAAGAAATTGAATACGTATTTGTGCACAATCTTTTCAAGAACTTTACCCATAGTATAAAGAAGGGAAGGGATATGGGCCTATAGTTTGCTACGTCTGAAGGGTCATTCTTCTTTAAGATAGGAGTAACATGTGCTTATTTACAGAGACTTGGAACTTTATCTTTAGCAAGAGAAAAGTTGAAGAGGTCAGTAAGAGGAGTTGATAAAGGTCTGGAAAGCTCTTTCAATAATCTGTTATCAATAGAATCTGGGCCTGCAGCTTTACCCGTCTTTAGAGTTTTCAAAGTATCTTCCATTTCATGGGGAGAGATAGAGATAGATTCAAGTTTATGTGGTGGTATCTAATTTATTGTTGGTAGAGTGGCATTACTGTCGTCCAAGACCGATTGATCAGTAAAAAAAACTGGTCTAAAAGGTTGGCCTTTTCCTTATCATCGGTATAAATTATTGCATCTTTACACAGCGGTGGAATAGTTGCCGGTTGTTCAGGGGTAATGAAAAATTTTAGAGTTCTCCACCAATCCTTTTGACTAAGATCGTTAGACTTTAATTTTTCTGTAAGTTTCTCAAGTTTTTCTTTTTTTAGCTTTCGGTATTTCATACGTTACTTTATTTCGTATATGTTTGTAATTTTCAAAATCGGCAGTACTTTTTGTCCTTTTGTATTTGTCATATAATCGTTTACGTTTGTGCATTAGTCGTTTAATAGTATTTGTTAGCCAAGCAGGATCTGATTTTCGTACTTATGTTAGGTATATGCTTCGTTGCAAGTTTTGTAATACAGCCAGTTATATTATTCGCGTATTCGTCAATAATATCGGTCTTCAAAGAATTCCAATCCATATTAGTTAAGTCGCGTGAGAAAGACCGATAATCTCCCTTGTCATACGACCAAATATGCCTTGTGTAAATCGGGGTAGTAAATTTATCAAAATTTAATACACAGTAGATAGGGCAATGATACCTTATGTTCTGGTCAAAAATGGGCTCCACTTAGAAGACCACTTAAAAGAACTTTATTTTTATTAGACGTTAAAAACAAGTAAATAATAGAGGACGACATTCCGTATAATGTGTTGGCTCAGTAATAAGCTGATCTAAGCTGAATTGTTGACAAAAATCAGAAACTTTTTTGTTTGCAGACTGCATTGACACATCCAAATTAAAATCGCCATTGATTAGTATATTTTGTATATATGTGTCAAAGGAAAGGGCTATCGAATCTTCAATGGACAGTAAGACATCATTGGTAGAGTTGGGAGGTCTATAAAAAGTAACTATAAGATGTTTTTTGTTATGAAAAGAAATTTCTATCCAGACACATTCAATATTTGGAAGTTCGATGTCCTCTCTGCGACGCGAGTAGATATTTTGTTTCACGTACACGCAAGTATCACCGTGGTTAGCACCAGTGCGATCACGTCTATAAATACTATATTCGTTTGAAGATAAATCGTTATTCGGAAATCCTTCCGTCAAGCCACGTTTCGGTTAAACATATAATATCCAGGTTAGGTTGATCTGAGTCTTCGCTAGGCGCACATGCCACTTCGTTGGTTTTGTCGTGTCCGCGGCTCATATAGCAGAGACTTCTTTTGTGCTTTCAAACTATGGCTTGTGCGATGTTGTCTTTTGTCTCAAATAAATTTTAAGGGATATAATGATTTTAGCTGTTGACCCATTTTGCTGTTCTTTTCAAAATGCAATGTCTGAATGCGGTACAGCTGAAAACGTCACAGGAAATAGTGACCCCTCATCTATGGTTTACAGCCGGATGAGAAAAACTACTGGAGTGAAGCCGGATGCTTGGACATAAAGAAGCACTTCCATATTACTTCCTCCTGTTATATAGATAACAACAAAATGCTTCGCCGTAAACTAAAGCAGGATTCTCGGGGTTTCCACTTTTATCATATGAGCCGCGATACGACAAACCCAACAAAGTAGCATGTGCATGCAGTGAAGACTCAAATTAGGCTGGGAATAAACCTAGCCTAATCAGAGTCTTTGCTGTCCGCATGGATGAAGCTTAGATCCATAGCTACCCTTTAAGCACACAGCATTGACTCTGGCCAATGCTGGTCTGAGTCTTTGCTGGGCGCATATGCCACTTTGTTGGTTTTGTCGTGTCGCATTATTTTAATCTATTTGGTTTGGCCCATCATGGTCCAGCTAATGGCTTCCTTTTGTTCTGGTTCGAATTGGCACACAGTCCTCAACTCTTGCTTTGTCATATTTTCCTGATGGGTCGATATGTTTTACAGTGATGTCTTACTGATGAGTTAGGAAGCATCTATGCGGACAGAACAACCTCTTGCTTTCGGGGCTGCATCAGACGGGAGTGTGATGTTGCGCGAATAAACTGTCCTAATGTGCTTAGATATTGGAACCCCAAAAAACAATAATTTTCCATCTTGGACAAATGAAAAATTAATGGTTCTAGGAGTCCCAATACTTAAGCACTTTAGGGTATACAGTATTTTATGTGTTATTCTGATTATTTAAATACCGGGACACCTATAAACATTATTTTTTCATTTGGGACCAATGGAAAATTAATGGTGGTTTTATGAGCCGCGACACGACAAAACCAACAAAATGGCATGTGCGCCCAGCGATGACTCAGATCAGCCTATGCATCCGCCCAGTCTGATCAGAGTCTTCGCTGTGCGCTTAAAGGGTAGCCAAGAGTCTAAACTAACTCCATACCGACAGCAAAGACTAATGACTGATGAGTCTTCGCTGGGCTCATATATACCACTTTGTAGTGTTGCGGTCGCCTGCGTGGCTATCCGCTTTGCTTCCTGTTTTGTTTTGTGATTTAGAGAAGAAAATGAGTAAAATTGGACGTTTCAACTTTCATGTTTTGTGTGTGTGTGGGGGGCGGGGGGGGGGGGGTCAGTGTATTTTATATAACTTTGATGCTGTTACTTATCACGTTTATGTACAGTCCCTCTGTGTTGGAGTGTGTGTTTCTATTATCGAAGATGTACTTCCGTTTCGTCGTTTCTGTTTCCGCCTTCTTCTTCTGTCGCTGGTTTGGGTTTGTTGTGTTTTTTTTTTCTTTTTTTTTATAATGGCCTTTTCTGGGTATCCTCATTTGATCCGCGACACGAGAAAACCAACAAAGTGGCATGTGAACCAAGCGAACACTCATGTCAGACTGGGTAGCCGTCCAGTCTGATCAGAGTATTCGCTGTCCGCACGGAGCTAGCTTAGACCCTAAGCAAGCCTTTAAGCGCATAGCGGAGACTTTGTGATCAGACTGGGCGGATGCTCAGGCTGATTTAAGCCTGTGCTTGGCGCACATGCCTTTTTGTTGGTTTCTCGTATGCGGCTCATTTTATTATTTTTAAAGGAGGTTACATGATTCACGTTTCAGCTTTTCTTACCATTGCTTGGAAAGCACATAGATCAAATTCGCAAATTACCATTTAGAGAACTACAAGCGTGAGCCTCCTGGTTTACATAATTAATGCACCTCACCCTGCATTAAAAGTTTGGATAATGGGCCCATTTTCTGTCGTCCACCTTTTTTCCCTGTGACCGAGGGATTGACGGTCAATACACAAGGTACTGCAGAAAGTGAAAGAGCTTAATTTGTCTGGACAATATTGGATGAAACATCGATTGGTCGCATTAAATTTTGTATGGATACGTTTGTATTAGAACCACTTGGCCGATGTCCCTGCTGGTGGACAAATTGTCCCTGAGGATATCATCAACTCAGTTAGACAGTGTTTCAGTGTGTTGATTCTGGTTCTCTAGCATTGGGGTCACTACTTAAATACTGATTTAGAGTAACCTCATTCCATTTGGTGTATATCTGGTTATGTTCTGTTTTATGTCATGTGTTATTCTCATTGTTTAAATACCGGGGGACACCTATAAACATTATTTTTTCATTTGGGACATTTGAAAATTAATGGTGGTTTTATGAGCCGCGACCCGACAAGACCAACAAAGTGGCATGTGCGCCCAGCGATGACTCAGATCAGCCTAGGCATCCGCCCAGTCTGATCAGAGTCTTCGCTGTGCGCTTAAAGGGTAGCTTAGAGTCTAAACTAACTCCATGCCGACAGCAAAGACTAATGACTGATGAGACTTCGCTGGGCGCACATACCACTTTGTAGTGTTGCGGTCGCCTCCATGGCAGTCCGCTTTGCTTCCTGTTTTGTTTTGTGATTTAGAGAAGAAAATGAGTAAAATTGGGCGTTTCATATTTCATGTGTTTTTTTTTTTTTTTTTTTTTTGCTTCTTATGTATTTTGTATGACTTTTGATGCTGTTTATGTGCAGTTCCTCTGTGTTTGAGTGTGTGTGTCTATTATCGTATTGGAGTGTGTGTGTCTATTATCGAAGATGAACTTCCGTTTTGTCGTTTTTGTTTCCGCCTTCTTTTTTCGCTGGTTTGGGTTTGTTGTGTTTTTTTATTTTTTTTTATTTTGGCCTTTTTTGGGTATCCTCATTTGAGCCGCGACACGAGAAAACCAACAAAGTGGGCGCCCGGCGAAACATCAGGTCAGACTGGGCGTGGCCCAGTCTGATCAGAGTATTCGCTGTCCGCACGGAGCTAGCTTATACCCTAAGCAAGCCTTTAAGCGCATGATCAGACTGGGCGGATGCTCTGGCTGATTTAAGCCTGCGCTTGGTGCACATGCCTTTTTGTTGGTTTTCTCGTATGCGGCTCATTTTATATTTTTAAAAGAGGTTACATGATTCACGTTTCAGCTTTTCTTACCATTGCTTTGAAACCGCCTAGATCAAATTCGCAAAGTACCATTCAGAGAACTACAAGCGTGAGCCTCCTGGTTTACATAATTAATGCAATTCACCCTGCATTAAAAGTTTGGATAATGGGTCCATTTTCTGTCGTCCACCTTTTTTCCCTGTGACCGAGGGATTGACGCTCAATACACAAGGTACTGCAGAAAGTGAAAAAGCTTCATTTGTCGGAACAATATTTTGGAATGGATACGTTTGTATCAGAACCAATGGGCAGATAGCCCTGCTGTTTGACGATTTGTCCCCGAGTCTATCATCAACCCTGTTAGTCAGTGTTTCAGTGTTGATTCTGGTTCTCTGGCATAGGGGTCACTACTTAAATACTGATTCAGTTTGATGTATATCTGGTATTCTAAACCTGATACTGACTTGTCATAGTGACATGAATCATTGCGAAGTTTGGCTTCCATTTTTTGAGCTGTTTTGGCTTTTTGCGGGTTCTTGCTGCATCGGACATCTCTTTCCTGATGCCCTTGTCTGTCGCTTTTCTCGGGACGCAGGGGTTGAGTAGACTCGATGGGGACGCCTGCGCTCGTGAGTTAATACGTAAGCGTCTCTTACCTGATGTCTGCAGCTAATGTGTCCCGCGGAATGCGACAGTAAGTATGGCTCGGAGAGGGATGCTCGTTGCCTGGCGAGACCTGCTCATCATCTCTTTTCTCTCAAACTTTTGGGGTTAAGCGACGCTGAAGAAGTTAAATACAGAAACGCGCGTCTGTCGCATTAAATTATATTCTAATGCACTTACAAATATAACGCGACGTCTGATTGGATAACGTCAAAAATTTGCGACAGTATATTCTGCGATATACTGTCGCAAACCCGACGTCATTATAAAACGTCGCTTCTCATTGGCTAACGTTTGGTTTTACGCTGCTGAAAGCGCTTGCAATGGGTGCAAAGAAGTACACTTTGAAAGGTGAAAATGTGAAAAAGTGCATTAGAATGGGGATAACTATATTAAAAATTGTCATTTGGGGAGGTAAATCGTCGGTTTTATAGTCGCAAATTCCGTTTTACGGCTCCGCTGGCGCGTCTCCGTAAAACGAAATTTCTGACCATAAAACCGACGATTTACCTCCCCAAATGACAATTTTGAATACAGTTATCCCCTATCTACATGGATAAATTGGGAGGAGCCAAACGCAAAAAATATAAATAAAACATATAAGGATATAAGAGAGTGACATGCTGGGTGACATATCGGACAGAGATTTCCGCAAACATTATCAAAATCTTATTTTCATGACTTAAACTTCAAACCATTTGAAACGATCGTAGAACTGATGAAATATCAGCAAATTTATACCTTCCCCTAATAGAATATTTAAGGACAGATTTTTGCAGTCGGGCTCATACTAAACAGCTTGTAATATTTATCTCAGCAGGCTTACAACCGTGGTGTATCAATGTCAATAGGATGTTGTTTCAGCCACCAGTATTTTGTTGTGTAATACAATTCTGTTCGGAATTCAGGTAAAGTAAATAGGTAATATCGTGTTTCATCGGCCAAACAAAATGGAGCTATTACTACAAAGTTAATGGAGTACCAAAGTGTAAAAAGAATTACCAAGGACCGATAACACGTAAGAGTCCAAGATTCCTTGTTGATGACATTTTGTTTCATTAAAATACATTCTAGTGTGAAGTCTCAAGAATATATTCCATGCGGTTTTTGAGCTGTATCTCGAACAAGTTCATTTGTCAAGGGCATATAGGACATAAATGAGCCGCGACACGACAAAACCAACAATGTGGTTGTGCGCCCAGCGCAGACTCAGATCAGCCTGGGCATTAGCCCAATTCGACCAGACTCTCCGTTAAGTGCCCAAAGGGTAGCTAAGGGTCCAAGCTGCCTCCATGTGGACAGCGAAGACTCTGATCAGTCTGGGCGGATGCCCAGGCTGATCTGAGTCTGCGCTGGGCGCACAACCACATTGTTGGTTTTGTCGTGTCGCGGCCCATATTGTCTTTTATTATTTATATTGTGTGAAGTTGCATGAAAATTGGTAAAAGGGTGACAGACCTATAGCTCTGGCAAGATTTTTTTGCCAACGGCAGATATCTAAAAAAATAATAGGATCAATGTTTGTCTTATCTTAATTAAAACATGCTGTCTGACAGTCTCATTAAGTTGGATGCATCGAACTGTCCCACTGCTTGTGAAGTTATAGCCAGGACATGCATTTCAACATTTCAAAAATTAACCAATGGGGTTCACAGTAGAATCTTCAATCTCGTAAGCGACGCATTATTTATGTAAAACAAATATGAGCCGCGACATGAGAAAACCAACAAATTGGTCATGCGCCCAGCGCAGACTCAGATCAGCCTGGGGATCCGCCCAGTCTGATCAGACTCTTTGCTATGCGCTTAAAGGACAGCTAAGGTTCTAAGCTACCTCCATGCGGCCAGCGAAGACTCTGATCAGACTGGGCAGATGCCTAGGCTGATCTGAGTCTGCGCTGGGTGCACAACCACATTGGTGGTTTTGTCGTGTCGCGGCTTATATATCTATGAGGTTTCATGATTTTCTAGTCATAGCTCTGGACATAAACGAATATCCACAGTAAAAGTCTTCAACACAAGATAAATATTACCCTGACGTTCCATGTCTATATCAGTCACTAATCGCTGGCAAAATAAGCAGTGACACGATGATAGAATAACGGACGAATGCCTCAACCCCCCCCCCCCCCCCCCCCCGCTCCCCCCCTCTTACACACACACACACACACCTTGTCCTTTTTTACGTTTTCATCTTTCTTACGTTTTCAACTCATTCACAAAAATACGTACATATTACACAGAGTGAATTTTATAATGTTTCATGTGTAAATTTTCTAAATTTCATACTCTTCCATCATTTTCATCCATCTTATGTTATTTGATCCTAGCTCTCCAGCCCTCTGATGAGAAGCGTGTCTCCCAGAAACTGGAGGCTGTCAAATATAAAATTCTCAGACCTGTTGGCTACTAAATATTAGATACAAACTAGCACTCTATAGTATTATATATACACATTATTATAATAGTAACTTGATCTGGCGCACTGTATCACGTCGAGTTGATGAGCTCATACCATCGGATCACCCGAGACGCTTGCGTCGAGGGTGATCCGATGGTATGAGCTCATCTACGAGACGTGATGCAGTATGCCAGATCAAGTTACTATTAAAATGATTTGTTTATTATATACCTGAGGGAACAGCCAACCATTCATACTTGCCAGAGCTAATGCATCGACCCAGATTCGAACCTGCGTGGCAGAGGTATGTAGTTAGTCGTGAGACAAACGCTGCCGACTGAGCAATCGAAGCGCGCCATTTTGACGTGTTTGTTGACATTACGTCACTAGTCCGGTATCTCTGGTTCTCGTTTCTACGATGCACGTTAAACAATGACGCGCCCGAAGCTGGAACTCAGACATAGCCTCGTTTTTTTTATAGTGATACGGATTCAGAAAACGTCAGTTTGATACAAAACAAAACAAAAACACACTGAACCCCCCTCCCCCCCCCCCCCCCCCCCCCAAAAAAAAAAAAAAACAAAAAACAAAAAAAAAACACTGAAAACCACACTTTAAAGACAGTATTTTATCTGCTTTCGGATCTGGAATTGAATTGTGTCAGTTCCTGATCTTTTCTGGCTGCACAATCAGCTTGTTTCCTATGTCATTTAGGCTCGGCGCAGTCGGTAGCGCATCTGACATAAGCCAGAAGTCCCGGGTTCGATACCCGGCCTGGCCACTTACTTTCATTTCCCCTTCCCCTGATTCAAGAAGGGCAGTTGTCAGTTACTAGTGAAAGTAAAGGTTAACCGCTTACACTGTAAAAAAAATACTATAGATTTTACGGTAGAATAACTGGAAACCGGCTGCCAGTCCTTTTCCCGTTATTTTTACGGGTATTTGCCTGTAAGACATTGTTGGAAATCACGAAATGGAAGTTTTATGTTAACTTGGCGCACTCGAAAATAACTTTGTATTGTTGAGGGGCAATCTAACCAAAACGACATCTGCACTTTTCTGTCCTACTCTGCTTGATGATTCCTGCAATTTTTACGGGCGCCCGTAAAAATAACGGTAAAAGGACTGGCAGCTGGTTGCCAGTTATTTTACCGTAAAATCTACCGTTTATTTTTGCAGTGTAGGAGGTCTAAGCCTGCCCAGGAATAGTGTGGTTAGGTTAACTGACCGCCCCGACATGACCATAGCTGTTTACCGTGGACGTTAAACAATAACACAACAACAACTATATATGTCATTCAGTGGTGAAATTTGAGAGCTTTTAAAAAACATCAAGGGATTAATTATTTGTTGAATGATGTTATACGAGGGGCGTTCGAAAAGTTTTGCAAACGGCCTCATGACTTTGTTTAGGGGCATGCTTGGTACAAATGCTATGCATGTACTGAAAGCACTACATTTGGTTTCTACAATGATACCAATCACTATACATTTTGTATGCATTTTATTAGGCTCCAGTTATACAACTGGGCAAATGTCTTACGTAAAATCTTTTAAATGTTTGGCACTCAAGTCAAATATCGTTGTTAATACTAAATGTTTCTTTGTTAACTGCATCTCCATCGTTGCCTACATTATCCATACAAAAGTTAGAAGGGGAGGCAACTGTTATCGGTGCATTCCTTGCAAGGCAATGTGCAGTTCTTATAACGCTATCAAAATCGACGTCAACGTAATGTTTGTTATATTGTAGCGGTTTCATATTTTGCACTTATTTAAATCTATTGACAAATTTTAGTTGATCCATGCAAAGGCTCTTGCTGACAAGATTTCGAATACTAACAGATTTGTTCTCATTACAAAATCATAATAACTTTATTAGAAAGGGAGAATTTTCAATTGCATGAAATACGGCTAATACATATTTACGGGACAGTATGGAACCTTGGTTAAATAAAATTTCCGCGATATTTACAGGACAATATTGCCTGGGTATTGTCTTTAAGTAGCAAAGACTGAAAAAAATAATCAAAGACTGCTCATATATGAATTACGGCCTCCTAAAGTAAAAATCTGCAGTGTCTGTAGAGTATACCTCTTTCAAAAAAGTTAAAAATGCGTCCTTTAAGGAAAATAAACCGCGTTTACAAACTTCTTACTTTTCAGAACATATATTATGTAGGCGTAACAAAGCTTTAGGTGTTTTTGCTATCAGTAGTTCTGTCTTTATGGTAGTTACCAAGAAATTACCCCATTTGCAAAACTTCCTGAACGCCCCTCGTATTCTCACTCGCTACCTGTAAGTGACAACTTGAATTAATGAATAAATTTATTGGCGTCGCGTGAAAAGGAATGTTATAGTATATGCGGATAGGGAAGACCCAGATCACTGTTTACTGTATGACATGGTTGAATGTCCCTTTTCACGCGACGCCTTATGTTTATTATGTAGCTAATTATAGAATGGAACATTTAATCGTCCTGCATCTATAATTATGCTGGTATAAAGATAGTAACTATTCTGAATACCGAGTTTAATTAATAGAACAAGATTTCCAACTGAACTATTTACACTCTGCAGGGGATATAAAAAAAAGTACTTACTGTCTACCGATTTGCGAGCACTGAACTTTAAAATTACTCTGAGTGCTTTCAATATTCTACCGAAACAAAATTCACAGTATGATAATGGTATTATGACTACAACACATGAAAAAACAAGTAATCATGTGCCAAGTAACACTTCGTATCATTCTCTCCCTCCTTTATACCACGAATCGATTTCCAAAAAGCGACTTATATAATCAAATGTCGACAGTAAGATATTGCCAATACTAGCCATCTGATACAGATTTATTTTAAAATTTCTTTTGTGTGTTCTTTGATTCCAGTGGCAACCTTTTTAAAGTTTATGTGTGTTTTTAACTTCAGCTGGTATCAAAAGCCGTGTGGCGGCTGTACAAATAAAAGTATCCCTTACTTCATTTGGTATCATTGAGTCCATTATTGAAACAACGACACTGTAGTAGAAAACTTTAAAACATACGTTTTAAAGTTTTCTACTACAGTTTCGTTGTTGCAAATAAATTTGATTAGTCAAGCTAAAACACAACCTTGAGAGAGTTGAAAAATGCTAAGGTGCAGTTTACTTGAAAACCAAAATGACCTACTTCCGGTATCATAAACTCAACTCTATGGTAAAGAACAACGTACATTGTTCAGGACGAAGGACTCCATTCACTGTCTCACTAAATGATAACTTTCGTTGCTCAGCGGGAACCAGCAGTAAAATCAGTTTTTCTATGTGACGCTTTATTATATTCAAAAAAGAGTTTCTCCTATTTTTATCGGGTTTTTTTACCGGTCACAATGTATGCACATCAACGGACATATTGGGCCCTGTAACTTTGGATGAGACAGGAAAGAGGCATAAATTAAAAGTATCAGGACGAGAAGAATGAACACAAATCTCACGGATGAAGACAAAATTAACATAAAGATGAAATACTAGACAAGAATAAAATCGAAGATAAGATTAAAGAAACTGAGGCCTAAGGAAGAGATTCAAGAAATTAAATCGTCAAGTAAGCTATATAGACAGTCAGACATAGTATATGACCTCGGGGGTAATACCAATTTGGCTACCTGTGCTTTCGACCGAGTCTGTACTATGCAAAGTGGCTTTCGACCGAGAATACGATCGTAGGCATTGCCAATAAGGGTAAGTTGTACTATTGTTAATGGCTGTCGACCGAGCTGATACTGCTGCTGTCGATTGTCTCAGTCGACAGCTACTTTTGCATGTATGGTAATTGACTGACTCGGTCGAAAGCACAGGTAGGCAAGTTGGTATTACCCCCGTGATGACTATGGATTCAAAGATAATACGGGTCATTGGAAGTGATACAAGTTATAATGTAAAACCTTAAACTGAGGTAGTTTGATAGGACTCCAAATTACAGACAGTTAGTTAGAAATACTGACAGTAGTGCAGCTGGGACTGCATCTGTTATTGCTGAGACTACACCTATGACCACAGACGCTTAACTCTGTTATGTTTCTAAAGATTAATCTTGCAGTCGTTTTGGATCCTGAAGCCCATTCTGATAAATTTGAAAAAAAACTTTCCCATAAGTCATCGCTTTTAATTTAACTTAATTATGGGATTGAAACATGCTTGCCTTATATCACATGACTTGAGTTACAACAACAAGTATTTGCTAAACTGAGATTAAATGTTTTAAATTGCTTGTTTGGCTTAAAAAGGAAACATTTGTGTAAAGCTCATTTGTCATCTATACAGAATATGTAAATAATATGAACTCGCACAGATTTTGTCTAGGGCATCTTTCAAAGAGTTAGGAAATAAAACTATACATACGTTTGTAGTACCTGTTTATTGCTTTTGGTTTTATAAAAAAGATAATCCCCCACGCGCGCGCACACACACACACATAAAAATTCATTTGAAAAGAGATTGCACATGGGTGGAATCGAATTTCCGGAAACTTTATATACCTTTGTAGTACTCTATCAAATTTTTTCGGTTTTCTAAACAAAAGACGAAGCTAAAAACAAAACTCATTTGAAAACTGATTGTCCATATGTTAAATCGAATGTCCCGCGATAGAAAATCAAGTTTTCCATGGGAAAAACACATGGCCATGGCCAAACCGCATACACATGGCCGAACTGTTGCCGAATCGCATATCCATGGCTAGACTGTTGCCCATGGGAAAATCAAAATAACAAAATTAATAAAAGTATTTTCACTAACCGAACTTATTAATGCTCATTGCCAATAAAGGCCACACATATTTCTGTTAAAATGAAACATTAGCTATTGTTTGACTTTTTTCTCATGGGCAACTGTTTTTCAGCCAAAGTCACTTTTCCGGTCATGGCCGTAAAATAACTCCCTCGCCCAACTGTTTTTCCCATGGCCATAACAATTGCAAAAGTAGTGGCCAAGGCCCAAATAATTGAATTTTGTCATTAAGTACAAAGGCTGTCAAGAAAAGATTGAAAAAGACAACCTAAAAACACATGACACTAGTATTTATTATAATATATCTTTTCTAAACTTCATATCAGATCTGAGTAACGGATGCAAACAACAATGCACTTGTAATTTCTAAGAATAACACAATATCATTCAAAAAATCAATATTTAAGATATATATGTAATTTTATGTTCAAAATTACAGAGATTTCCCTGCGTCTGCTTAACTTACATATAGTTGACATGCAGGCTGAAACAAGGCATCGCAAGCGATACAATCCCCTTGCACTGGACTGTTCATCTTACTGATTTCAAAGCTCGATTGATACTCATTTGCTTTTGCTCATGTCCAAGGTATTGTCAAATGTAACATACATGTATAACATTAAGTGATGACAAAGGTTTTCTCTGTAAATAGTAACAGCATTCTAAAACCCAAATTTGTGGAAAATATTATCAGAAAATGGCATTTCTGTAATATACACAGCCTTTTTCCCATAACAAAGAAGGAATATGGAGGTTTGCTGGGGTGTAGTGCTAGAATGTTGTATATTCTTAGCTGCGATTCTGCGTAAAGGAAAACATTTGAGTTTCAGTGTACGAAAAAGGGGGTAGATTTCATGGGAGTGTTTCTGTTAGGGTGAATGCTTTGTTTGCTTTCAGGCCCGACTCATCTCGATGTATGGTTCTGGCTATCTAGTTTGCTGGTGATCATAGTGATTATTACTGGACAATAGCATAGAGTATTAGACCGTCAGATTTGCAGGTGCATAGGTACGCTTGCTCTTGCTTGTGTGTTGGGGGGGGGGGGGGATGGGGGGGGGAGAATTATATCACTTTCGTTTTGCCTACCTTCTCAATGGGATCTACTCATATAGAAAAGAATTTTCTAATACAGGAGAGCAAATTCTTTCCTTTAAGAGAAGACCCCATTTCGTAAGTGCATCTTTGTCCAGGGAAACAAACAGAAAGTCACAAAAAATCCCTTTGTATATATGGTGAAAAAAAAGAAAGAAATAACATGCGCTTTGAAACCAGGATTGCAAAACTTGCCTACGCACAAGACAGGATTTGTCATGTTGAAGCGGATATTCGTTTATACCTTAGGATTCGAATAATTTGAGGCAGCATAACCTAATTTTGATTCTTTAAACAAACCATGAGTAAGTGTCCATGATGATGACTGTTTTGCTAGATATTAGCTGCAGCTGTGAATTCAGCCAATTTTTTTTTTTTATCTTTTTCAGGCAATTAAGTACTTGACTGAAGGGGTTTATGTGAGCTTGTGCCTAGAGGTATTTATCACACCATGGTTTCATTGTTAAGGCCGCGTTCACACGAGCAAAGTTTCTATGTCACAGAAACTTTAACAAAGAAAGTATGCCAAACATTTTGCGTTTACACGCAGAAAATTATTTGTTAAAGAAAATGTGACATATAATCTTTGTCAAATAAACTATTGCAATGAAATATTTGCTGCAGTGGAAGCAACCACACTTCACAATCCCGCCGCACGTGAATGTATATAATTAATTAAGTAAAAAAAACTGTAATATATAATAAGTAACAGTTTCTGAATTCCTGGTTAATAGCCCATTTTAACCTACCTATCCATACCTGTAGTCGTAGATAGGGAAATATTATCGGTTAATTTTATGTATCTGATTTCCTTGCAAATTACGCATAAGATTATTTCACAGAAAAAAAACCCCAAAAAACTTCGACACATCCTATCTCAAGTTAGCAATGGGCAGTCATTGCTCACTGTCAGCAGTCAAAGCTCGACGCCAGCAGGGGCGTAACTTGGGACAATGTCATAATACGCATGATCATCTTTTTATCACCCCTCAGACATTTCACATGGTCACGTCTGTTGGCAGTAGAAACAAGAATCTTACACCATTTCAGCATGCAAATACGCAGATGCGTATTGAATTTTTTTTATCTACGTCGACAGATTTTCAATACGCATATGCGTAATTGCGTAACGAAAGCTACGACCTGTGTCATACTGGTAATAGCGAAGCAATGGCTGTTGGGATTTATAACGGTAGAGTTTAAAACCTAGAATGGAATGGGCTCGTAGGAAATAAATTGTACTTTCATAGGGAGCAAATTCGTTCCTGAGAGAGTTTTATTCCAGGTTCTAGGAACAAATGGTAGCCAGCTGAATGTGCATTATCTCACCCATTCCATTTCAGGTAATTAAGGGGTTGCATGTTCGAACCCCCTGCACCCCCACCCCGGGTCCGCCCACTTCTCCGATCTGTCGGATGAGATTTTAAGCGGAGTTCCTGTCTCCGTATGACCAGTGTGTTGGTGGGACGTTCAACCCGAGTTCACTCACTCACTCACCTTCCCGGGTTTTAAACTTCGCTACACGGAATGAGGAAGTACATGAGTACCTACACAATTAAAATTAAAACGCATATTTTATATTAGACTAGAAAAGAGCCCGCGCAAGCGCGGAAATATTTCATGATGGTCAAGTTTATATAAAAAAAGCGAGTTTTAATTTTTCAATGTAAATGGCCTTAGGCCCAGGTGAAGATATGACCTTTACCATGAATACTCACTAAAGCTTCATTTACCTAATTAGTTGTCTGCATCTACAAACTTTCAGGTAGCAGACTGCATTGTTTCTAAAAAAATCAACTTTTTTCACCTTTTCCTATAGAAAAACCTAAGTGACTCAAAAGTTTACCTTGCCGTAAAACAGATCAAGGTCATCCCGGGGTCATCATTTATATAAATTTTGTTGAGCTTTTGAGTCCTTGATGCGACATGCTAAGTTTCAAGATCATAGGATTTGTGGTTTTGGGGGAGAATTGGTTGATTTGATGCTTAACGTCCACGGTAAACAGCCAAGGTCTTGTCGGGACGGTCAGTTAACCTAACCACACTATTCCTGGGCAGGCTTAGACCTCCTAAGCGGTTAACCAGTACTAAGTGCACATACTTTCGCCAGTAACTGACAACTGCCCTTTTTGAATCAGCGGAAGGAGAAACAAAAGTATGTGACCAGACCGGGTTTCGAACCCAGGACCTCTGACTTATGAGTCAGGTGCCCTACCGATTGCGCTACGCGGCCCGGCGTGGTTCTGGGGGAGAAGATTTTTGAAATTTTTACCATAATAAATGTTTGCCATCTTGGTTATGTGACCTGTCCTGGGTATTTTTTTTTTCTGGAAAAATTGGGTCCTGGAACGTTTTGGGGGAAAATATTCAAGCCCTCTGAAGACTAAAGGCTTATTTAGCTTCGTTGAATCATTGAAATTGATTTGTCTGCTTCGCTGGAAAAAAATGCCCTTTCTTACCTGGCGCATGTGTGTTAACCTTAGACATTTTTAATTTTTGTCTTTTCGAAAGTTCAGTTCAGTTTGAATTCTCCTAACGACGATCCCCAAGTGGCTCAGCGGTACGTACCGATAGCCGCACACACTTGGCGCCGTGTGTCCGTCCAACTTTTCGAAAGACCATGTACGTTGAGCTTTATTCTTCAATGGGCGAGTTCGACTGGCTAGTCGTATTGACTATCGTTCTGGAAGAAAATGGGTCGTTTCGAGCCAGGGCCGTCGGGACTATGACCATTTAGTTCTTCATCCGTTTAGACATATGAGCAAACATACAAAAATAAATCGCTATTTATGGGGAATGACGTACGTTCATGGGTCGGATTTTTGCATTAGAACCTGCTAAATTTGGACTTGCTAAGCAACGACGCAGAACCGAAACGACCGGATTAATTTAAAACGTGTATTCGAGTACACGATAATTTCACTCGAACGCACCCATTGTTGACATCGAAGTTTCTAGAAAAATACTTGGGAGAATTTAAAATGAAAGACGAATTTAATTCCCTAATTCTTTAAATCTACGTGAAACTAAAACACACGCTAACCGAAATTATCAATGATAGCAATATGCGAAAGAACCAGTATAGAAATTACGCTTGAAAATGCCACCAATTTTGCAGTTTATGCGTTACTTCGTTTATTTAGTATTATAGATGGTAGATTTGTTTTCTGTTTGACATTTAGATGTGCTTATTTAGCGCTATGCAATTTCAGTAAAAGATGATATCATGCAAGTTAATGTCTTCTATAATTAGTATATCTGTCGGAATTTCTAATCTAATTATGGTCAGAAAACCCATTATGCATATCAGCGAACGCGCATTATGTAATGATTTCGGCTCATAGCAAAAGAGTCGATTTGCTAAAATTTATTAAAAATTATTGACCGTAAAAATATTTTAATTAATAGAAAATGTTGTCACTTTTTGTACTACAAAAGAACAATGCTCTGATCACTTGTATCATACTGTGGCAAAGTTAAGCACATGGTATGGAATGGTATGGAGTGGAATGGAATGGAATGGAATGGAGTGGAATGGAACGGAATGGAATGGAGTGTTGACTTTTAGGGACCTCTAGGTTAATTTTTTCAATTTGTTTGAGATGGCACTCTTACAGGAAAGAATTTAATCACTCTCAGGGAAAAATGAGGGAGCAAATCATTTCCTTCAACGCTCTGGGAACAAACGTAGATTATCTCGCCCATTTCATTCCAGGTTTTAAAATACGTGTATGTACTATGGGGTTGCATGAAAAGAAACCAGCCAAAAGGTTTTTCACCTGTCGGATTACCAAGCTGTCCAAAGCCTAGTTTGTCCGCTCATACGGGCTAGTTTAACGTCGCGGGCACGTTTCAAAACAAGCAAATAGTATGACATGTCCATATCATCCACAACCTTTATATTGTAGAGTCCGTAACCTGAGCCTAACCCAGTGCAAATGCCTAACGATCTGAGTTTTTAGCCTCTCAGGCTACTCTAAATTTTCAAAGCGATAATGCTCCGAAATGAGCCGCGACACGAGAAATTTTCAAAGCGATAACTGATCAGAAATGAGCCGCGACACGAGAAAACCAACAATGTGGTCGTGCGCCCTGCACAGACTCAGATCAGCCTGGACATCCGCTCACTCTGGTGAGACTCTTCACTTATCGCTTAAAGGGTAGCTAAGAGACTAAGCTACCTACATGCGGACAGCGAAGATTCTGATCAGACTGGGCGGATGCCCAGGCTGATCTGAGTCTGCGCTGGGCGCACAACCACTTTGTTGGTTTTTTCGCGTCGCGGCTCAAATAATTATTTTATACAGACCGTCATTTTCATCCCTGGTTAACATAACATAAAAAACATAACATAACATAACAACATAACACAACATAACATAACATAACATAATTTCATTACACTTTAGCATGTTACAGCTCATTGTCATCGAAATCGAAGAAGAGTCATAGTTATCAAACGACCTGATCACCATGTCTCTTTTTTCGTTTCGTAACAGCTCTATTTCGTTTTGGAACATCCTTGAAAAATGTTACTAGGTGTGATTTCACATAAGTTGCTAATTTCTACTTTTTACCAAGCCCAGGATATTTTCAATCTTGCTGACACAAACTTCAGCATTTGATGTGGTTTTTATTTGTAAATATCTGATAAATATGTAGGTAAGTCATTATTGATTATAATTGTTATGTCGTTTGGCACGTAATAATGCGTAGGAGTTTTACATGTATTTGGATTCCCATCAAAATATATCTACCTGTGCAAAATAAATACTTAAAAGCGCCAAAACGAAAACAAAAGGTTGAATTTGCCAAGCGTAGGTCCAGATGAGGCAGCTTATGGTGAGCCGATGATCTTCACTGTTTGTTCTCTTGTCTTTGCATTCTCAACATGATATAGCTTGAATGAAACGTGATGCAGGCGTAAATTTCATCGTCTGCTGTTTTTTTTTTTTTTTTTTTTTTTTTTATTTTTGTTTGGTTTCCTGGCGTTTTATTGGGAAGTCCAGTGGAACACTTTCCATTGTAAAAATTTATAAATCGTGTCATTTTTACTATTGACAATCATTTATTGAGAAATCATGACACCTCAAACTTGTCTGCTGTTTTGCAGTAGTTCTAGACGAAAATTGATTTTATATAATTTCTTAATTTTGATTTTCATATTTTCGACAAAAGGATTAGATATACAATTGGATGATTTGTTGGTTTTGAGCCAATTTCATTGTTTTAATGTAAACAAAATATGCACCAGTCGTTTGGAATATTGTAGCTCTTTTGCTAGAGAATGTAGGCCCTGCTCAGCTGACATATGTGCCAAGAGAGGTGGCGATGATTTTCCCTTACAGTGCAGCCTAAACTGTAGCATAGGTATGTAATTATGAAAACATTCGAATGTCTGTATCTTTGAATTTCTGTTAATCATGTTAACACTTTAAGCACCTGAGACAAAAATAGCATAATTTGCAAACAGCGTAGATCCTGATGAGGCGGCTCATGATGAGCCGCCTCATGTGGATCTACACTGTTTGCCCTCTAGTCTTTGAATTCTCAATATGAAATGTCTTGGACAAGGCACGTTTTGAATTTATGCAGACGTAAATTTTGTCGTCTGCATTTTGGTGCTTAAAGACTTAACTTTGTCTTATAACATTTCTCTACGAAGGTAATTGTTATTGTGTGCGGGTCATCTAGTATACACCCTATTAGTTTCTGCATGAACTTGATATGTCTTATTGTTTTTAGTTATATTTTCTATTGTTGTTTTTTTTTTCTTCACATAAAATTCCGCATAACATATGACTCACCTACCACATTATGCTACGGCGCTGGGGTCGAGTGGTTAAAGAGACTCGGTAAAGGTGCGAAAGTCCGGGTGCGGGCTCGAATCCGGGTGGAGCCACCCGGCGACTGCATGGAAAACTTACTTTGTCAGCCCAGCAGTAGATAGATACCTTTTTCGAATCAGGGAAGGATAAAGCAGCGAATGGAGAGGGATGGGCTGTGCCTTTTATATGCTTTGCCCAAGATACAGTGGGCCTCTAACCGCTACTGCCTCTATGGGAAACCGATACCTTTTTTTATACTACGGTCGTTGCATGATTATTTATTTCTCTTTCAGCTGATGCTAAGATAAAGGAATCTAATCGGACATTTCAGAGTGTCGGTAAATATTTAGGAGCTTTTCATTTCATCAAAATGCATTTACCAGTATTAAAAGTCGGTATTTGGACTATCATGAACTCACCCTGTTCTTGAAAATATATAGTTTGAACCTTTAATTACTGCTATAACGCAAAACTATTTAAACAAGAGATCTGCTGAAATAAGGAAAAAAATCTTCAGCCTCATTTAGTAGAAGTGAATGCAAACAGAATGCCAAAATCCTGTTAGGCACAAGGGTCTTCCATGCTCCATATACTCGTAGGATGTGCCTTCCGATAAATTGTAAATTGTTGACTTCTTTAATATGAGTTAAAGTGTGTCATTCGATTTTCGTTTATTTGAATGTGTTGATCGAAGCTGTGTTCAGACCAAGACAAGGAAATATCGGGCTAGTTCTCATATCTTAGGCAAGGCTTGACGAGAATACGACTGAAATAATCTGAAAACGACCCTGAGATTTCCTTATTGTTTTTCTCACCCATTATACTTTATTAAATATAATATTCATTGAACTCTTAAATTCTTGTTGAGTTCCAAACAGCCAATTCATTCCTATAAACTTCAAGATGATAGTTTTGTCCTGTTTATTAATCTTGTGCAAGCATGTGTCAAATGGGTGATTTTTTTTTCTCCAAGAAATATACTGTTTGGTATTTGAAGTCTGAGCAATTTGATGTGCATTTTACATTTTCAATTACTGACATTTGTTTGGGATATTCGAATCAATAAGTTAATTGTATAGACATGTATATTCAGAAAGTGCACATGTAGTTTATTAGTTTATTAACGTCTCACCAATTCTACATACATATAATCATACATTTACTATATCTATCTAAAAAGTAAAATTGCCGTTCAAATATGAACTATGAGAGACGAATTAAGACAATAAGTAGAAACTATCTACGTCTACTATTTACAAACATACTGAGATAAAAAAAAAAGAAGATATGAGCGTGCTCTGTGCCGGCTGCATCCCTTACCAGGTCACAAAACTGAATCCGGCTGGCGGGAAAGACCATATACCAGAACCTAGGTTCCCCGCCCGCCGGATCCGTCATGTCGACACACAAGGCACAGCAGGCTCAGAGCATCATATATAATACACCATACACTTGAGATGTGAACATATTATGTGCCAGTCACATTCATAATCGAATAAGGGACGGCAAAAGACCATGTGGCGGAACCAATGTCGAGACAGCACGTCTTTTGCCCCCGGAACCACCATGACAACAAACGAGGCACATCCGACCCAGAGCAAATCTAAACATTACATTAAAGTTTTTAATATGTTTAGGATAAAAATAAATAAATAAATAAGTAAATAAATAAATAAATGACTAACATTTTAACAGGAAATTTCAACCAAACAAGGAAGTAGTCTTACCAATACCATATAAAGTACATCCACCAAACACAAGTGGACCAGAAGACCGATCCCGTGAGTCATCATGTACTGACTCACCGTGGAACTGGTACTGGAGTGTCATATAGGCATACTACTCCACGTACCACACCCGTATCTCACAGAATCATGTGCCAAGAGCATACGGGGGTCCACATGTGCCAGGTGGATGTATAATACCCACCTCCTTACAAGTTGAATACTGAGCAACATTAAAAAGAAATATTGATACAAATTTAAGATAAATGTAGACTAAGTGTAAAACCAGCATAAGAAATAGAATTATAAAACATCGTTATTACGACAATAAGACATTATTCGCATGTTAAAAGTTGCCTTCTTTGAAGTATTGCAGCACAGGTTTTGGCACAAACACGGACCAACTCAGGATTGGAAAATAAAAATACAAACTTATTATCATCTGACATTGAATTAAAGTGGGATGCGCAATCTTGAGCCTTCATAAAAAGTGTCTCTCTAAGATCGTCATACATACGACATTTCAGTATCACATGCACTTCGTTTTCTAAAATACTGCAAAACGGACATAAACGCAAATCTTCTGCTAAACCTTCGTAGCGACCAGTTTCGATTCTAATAGGTGCCACACCACACCGAAATTTGCTGAAAGATGCTCTATGGCTGGGTGGCATTATTATTTTGCAATACTGTTCAACATTATAATTAGTTTTCACAAGCTTGTACAGTTGTAACTTATTACGGCCTTTGCCAGAGGTACCTATATGGGAATTAATTCTACTATTCCAGCTTGTCAAGAATTTTTCGAATACAGTATTTTCAACATTGCTGATAAAAGTAGAATGTGAAGGAATGCTTTCTGCAATATTAACATACTGTGTCAAATCGTTCCTATTTAAAAAGTCTGACACCGAATATATCCAGTTTTTGCAAGATCTACCAGATTTTAATGAGGCCCAGAGAGCCACCCGTTTATTTAACCTATCATTATTCATGGTGGATAATTTTGACCAATATAAGCCAACACTTTTCCATTGGCGCACAATGGCCGGTTTCCAGCCCATTTTTTTATGTATGAAAAAAAAAAACATAAAAAAGAACATCAACAAAGAAAAAAGAAGGGCTAAATAAAGTTTTAGCATATGTATACTTTAAAACAGAAAATATGAAAACGACCTATCTCAAAATTGAGCTGTCTAATTTGGAATTCCAAAATGGACCGCGGTCAATCTTGAAATTGACCTGATTTCAAAATAGTTATCAACATATTACACTGTTTGTTAGTTTGTGTGTATTAACCCGAAAGTAGAAATCGAAAGTAGATCTACGACGAAAAAAGGAAAGTTTTGAATATCTGCGTCTGTTTCGATAACATTTCTATTGTAAAATATGAGAGTGCTAGTATGCACAGTGCAGTACGAAATTTGGAACAATATCGAAATGTGGAACAATATCGAAATTATACGAGGCTGCGCCTCGAATGATAGACGTGTCATTTTTACTCGTGCTGTATGCTAAATATGTTGGATCACTTGTATCATTTTCACTTTATTTTGTGTATACTAAATGTGTAAGGTCATTTTTCGTGTTCTTAATTTCAGTTGAAAGCAACGCCTACCTATGGTTTCTACTTCTGATTACTTTGGTCCCAGTAAGCATACTAGTTACTGGATGCTTGTGCAAGATAAGACGTTTGAAACGTCTTTTCAGGAAGATAACGAGAAATAAGTAAGTGTAACTCTTTGTTTGTCTCTTGTTTCTTTTGTTTATTGTCTTGTTTAATGTTTACTTTTCCCATTTAGTGTTAAGAGCAGGAGATGGTAATCGGTTGACAGTGCTCCAGATAATAAATAAGGGGTAACAGGAATAAATTAGGGATATTTTTCGTTATTTCTCAATAAATAAATATGTTGTGACACCCCCTCCCCCATTAGAACCGACTCTTCGGTTCTAATGAGGGATCACATGATATATTTTTATTGAGGAATAACGAAAATTATGTCTGAATTATCCTCCAAAACCCACTAAAATATCTAGAGCTCTGGATTTGGTCAGTTCCTAATTATGCCTAAAAATAAGCCGTGTTTCCACTAGCCCGACCGACCCTGCTTCAGATCCCACGACTGTGCTATTTTTATCAATAAAAGAACAAAATAAAAATTGAAACACCGACCCTACCATTTTCAATTTCCGACCCTACCCAGTTTCGTCTTTGCATTTCGGTTTTGCACTACATTTTTGTACTTTTTGGCATTTAGTACCTTCCAAAATACAGATTTCACTTTTTCGAGCATCTAAGATGAATTATAATATACCGTGGAAGTCTCAAAAATACAATTTAATCAACAAGATACTTGTACGAAAACAAAACAGCATAAAAAATACAGTCCCGACCCTTTTTTCTTCGGGAGAAAAAAATAAAACAATAAAAGAACGTTTTTCCTACCTAACGATCAGATTTTTGTCATGTTAGTGAAAACACAGCTATTTTTACGCCTTAATACCCTCTCCTCTGCTAATAACAAAGGGAAGTTAATTTTCATGTGATTGAACAATCATTATGAAAGTAAAAACTATACTGGGAGGACACATTTATGAATGATCCACCGCAATGTGACCTTCGGATTTTATAGTCAAGTCTTAACATTCAATTCTTATTCACTGTACACATTCCGAAAATCAGGACACCTAAAAGAATTACCGTAACTGTCATAAGATTGAACAGTTTGGATTTTCAATGTGGTTGTTCGCCTAAAAGTCGCAAATGGAATTGCAAATAGCTTAAACCCTTATCAGATGCTCTGCACTCTTTGTTCTGTCGTAATGTTTAAAAATTTCATGTTTTCATTATATATTTTATAGAAAAAGCACCGCAGACGAAGAATATGGACTCACCACAGTCGAGGAACGTGGCCTCGTCCAACCTGAAGAAAATACTTGTAAGTTTGTACTCATGATTGATTAGATATAATTGGCTCTTACTGTAGAGGAAAGAATAAATGAGCCGCGACACGACAAAACCAACAATGTGGTTGTGCGCCCAGTGCTGACTCAGATCAGCCTGGTCATCCGCCCAGTTTGATCAGGCTCTTTGTTAGGTGCTCAAAGGGTAGCTAAGGGTCTGAGCTACCTCCATGCGGACAGCGAAGACTCTGATCAGACTTGGCGGATGCCCAGGCTGATCTGAGTCTGCGCTGGGCGAACAACCACTTTGTTGGTTTTCTCGTGTCGCAGCTCAAATAATAATAAAAATAACGTACAAAGGCTATATGGAATTTTATAGAGCTAGGATCGGTATTGTAGTGTGCGATGCGCTGGACTACCAGTCTATGGATCTCAAGTTCGACCCCGCTTCTCCGATCTGTCTGATGGGACTTTAAACTGAGGCTTAACATGACCTATGTGTTGGTAGGACGTTTAGATTCGAGTTCACTCACTCACATTTAAAGAACTGACCCCTAAAAACCTTGTGCTTCTATGCAGTAGGCCTTTTCGATTTTCTCTAGAAAGCAATTAATAAAAGTTATCTAACAATTTCAAGTAAAACTGGTTTCCATACTTAAAACATAAACACACCCCTTTTAGATACATGCCCTAGGGGGACTTTTATTTATTTTACGCCGAATGTCTCGCCTGTAGCTACACTGACTGTCATTTTAATGCACGGTAATGCCTTTTCCTAAGAGGACAAATGAACTTGTCATACCTAGAGAGGGGTCTCGTGTTCTGCCAGTCAGTATGGAAATTGAACAGCACTTTTGAGTATTTATATATATGAGGATATTTATGAAGTGAGCCTTTTTCTAAAATACAATGAATTTACATCTTCAGACACTGATATCTCAAAGAACCTGCTTATATTTAAGAATATTTGTTCGGACACAATTTCTTTTCTCCTTAACATGTCAGCCCCTGTTAGCTCAGACTACTGGTATATCAAAGCAAATTTTCTGGGACCAGAAAACTTACTTTGAAAATATCAACAGCTTGAGATGAAATTCATTTTTGAGATATAGCGAGTTTAATGTATTCCCTTGTGACTTACAAAACTCTAAATGATAAAAGCTATTTTGATACGATATATGTTTTCTAAGAAAGACAGAAAAAGTATGAAAATGTTTCTTTCTCGTTTCCTTATAGCTAAAGAGCCATATTGCGAAGTGAAGTTTAAGGGTATGTGTGAAACAAACGAAGACAAGCAGATGACCATAGCAACAACTCAAGACAAAGGTTTCAGTACTCCATCACGTATGAACTCTGCTCTACAACAAGAGACCGCGACATCAGTAACAGAGGACAAAAAATCAGATCGTACAGAATCAGAACTAGACGAAGATACATGCTCGAAAGAAGCCGCCGATAAGTCAGGCCTAGATTTTGCTCCATTAAATGCAGGTCCATCCTTGGATTTCAAAACGTTCGACGGAGATGAAAAAAATTATAGTTTTACAGCCTATTAACAACTTTTCAGTCATTTGGAGCCAATACTAGGAATGATTTATTCCGCCGTGTGCAATGTTAATTTGAAAGGTTTAAAGTAAAAAGAAAGGCAATGCAATTAAATCCCTTCCCCCCCCCCCCCCCCCCCCAAAAAAAAAAAGGGAAAGAAGCTCACACACACACACTCACACACACAATGGCAAAAGTTCATAAAAGACAAGCACGATAATCGAAAGAGCAGCTCTTTACCAAACATGCGAATGAACAGCTCTTATAATACCTCCGATGTACGAAATATATAGGGGTATATAGATTTTGTCTTTTCCATTTATATGTTTGTGTGTGTGTGACTTTTTTTCTGTCAAAGATTTCTCATGATTCACTGAAGCTACGATTTTGAAATTTGTTACAAACATTGGGTATGACTAGTTATACCGTGTAAGAGAGAATCATCTTCCTCCTGCTTATCGTTCCCTTCGTTCGTCCACTTTTTCTTTCTGTCCAATTAAATTTCTGTCAAAGATTTCTCAAAAATTTTTACAGTAAGGGTATTTAAAATTTGGTACAAACTTGGTAATGACTGGTTGTGCCATGTAAGAGAGAAACAACCTTCTCCAGCTTATCATTTCCTTTGTTTGTCCAGTTTTTCTTTCTCTCCTATTTCTCTCCAATTAAATTCTGTCAAGGATTTCTTAGCAATCACTACAGCTAGGTTTTTGAAATTTGGTACTTACGTTGTGTATGACTAGGTGTACCATGTAAGAGAGAATCAGCCCCCTCCAGCTTATCACTTACCTTTGTTTGTCCACTTTTTCTTTCTCTCTAATTAAATTTCTGTCAAAGATTCCTAAAAAAATACTTCAGTATGGGTATTTGAAATTTGATAAAAATGTTGGGTATGACTTGTGGCATGTAAGAGAGAATCAGCTTGCTGCAGTTTATCATTCTCTTTGTTTGTCCAGCTTTTCTCTCTAATTTCTCTCCAATTAAATTTCTGGCAAAGATTTCTCAGCAACCACTACAGCTAGGCTTTTGAAATTTGGTACAGACATTGGGTATGACTAGTTGTGTTGTTTAAGACAGAATCAGCATTCTGCTGCTTATCATCTCATTGTCTATTTTTTCTTTCTCTTTAATTTCTGTCAACTATTTCTCGGGAACCATTATAGCTAGGATTTTGAAATTTAGTATAAACGTTGGGTATGTCTAGTTGTATCATGTAAGATAGATTCAACCTCCTCCTGTTTATCATTCCCTTTGTTTGTCCAGTCTTTCTTTCTCTCCAATTTAATTTCTGTCAAACATTTCTCAGGAACTATTACAGCTAGGATTATAAACGTTGGGTACGACTAATTGTATCGTGTAAAAGAGAATAGACCTCCTGCAACTTATTATTCCCTTTGTTAGTCCAGTTTTTCTTTCTCTCCAATAAATTCTTGTCACAGATTTCTCGGCTTCTATGAGAACCATATTCTTCAAAGTTTATTTACATCTTGAAAATGGACAAGTATATGGTGAGAAAGAAAACCAAAATGATGAGATTTATTTTGGCGCCCTTTTCCTTTTTTCCTTTTTCCATCCCTCACTTCAATGTAGTAAATGGTAAAATTTGTGGCAAAGACTTCTCCGATTGCTATTTTACTAGGTTCACGGAAATATTGAAACAGATTATCTAATATCATTTGGCTGCTGCTGCTGATTTTAGGTCAAGGTTACAGACATAGAAGTTTATGTAAATTTGTGTTGAAATTTTGTGTTAAAATTTGTATTATTTTGATTATTGTAAACTTTAATAGAACCTTTTGGTAATTGTAGGCCTTTCACTGGGTTTGTTATAGACTGTCCATCTGTCTGTCTGTTATTTGACTTTTGCTTTAAAGTGTTATATGAAGTGTGTTCTTATAAGGTGGTGGCGCTGGCCGGGAATATACGTAAGCTACTGCTCATATGCTCTTGTTAAAAACAGCAGCAGCATCTGTTTTTGCCTTCATGTAATTTCTATTATAAATTACAAAAAAAAAACAGATTGGGCAGCTATTCAGGTGACAACACTGCCCAACAGGCACATGACGTTGTAATGACGTCGTGCTGACGTCGATGCGACGTCATCACGTCGCATCGACGTCAGTATGACGTCATATCAACGTCATGTGTCTGCTGGGTGCTAGAGATCACAAACAAGCGGACATAACAACAACATGTAACATTGGGGAACCACAACAACCAGAAGTACCGCCTTGGAAAGTGTCAGTAAAAGATTACCGGGGTGGGGGGGGGGGGGGCTTAAACTAAATTTACCGGATCCAAACCCTCGCCCTCTTCTTTTGCGGTGATTCGAAACATTTAGTTAGCTGTTTGGTCCGCATGAAGTTTTCCCAATCCATCAATGAATCATCACAGGAAACACACAAAGCACGGATTAGCCCTATGGCGAATAAAAGATGATGGTTCGACAAAAACAACGTATTGCGTGCGACACCTGGAGATCCTCGGGTGTCTATTACCAGAGCAAAAGAAAACCTGCAAGCGATTATATAAGTATGAACTTCTTTGTCAGTTGATGATATTCTTAATGTTTTTCTGATTGATAGTGTCAAGAAAGTATGCATTGCGTATACTGTAAAATTTTAAAAATTCTGCCACCTTAAATAGTTATCGTAATTGTCCTGAAAATGAAACAGTTTGGTTGTACACTGCAGTAATGAGTCCAAAAGATGCAGATGGAATAGGTAATAGTGAAGACCCTGAACAGACTGCTCTTTTATGAACAGTCTGGTCTGGGTCTGCACTGTTTGCTCAGACCTATGTGTCTCAATCCTTAGAACTTTCCGATTTAGACTAATCGCGTCATCACTTTGATGTTTGTTTAATGTAAAGTTAATTAACATTCAGCATGATTCAAGCATGTTTCCTGAACTGGTTCTCCTTTAGAGCAAATGTGATCTTTGTATGTGTTTGTAAATACATTGGTTATGTTCGCATGTTTGATTTTTAAGCAATATTTTCATCGATATACTCCACAGTAAAAGAAACGCATTCTTTGGCTTTTTCGATACTCCATTAAAAGACATTTTAAAACAGCAAACTTACAAGGTTGTATTCCAGTAAATTTCAAATCATTTTATTATTGACTTCAATCTCGGCAATAACAGAAAACGTAAAAACAACAAAAAGTCAAGGTCGAAAAATTAGTTCAATCAGTAACCCATACTGCAGTTAGAATAAAAATGTGAACACAATACGGTCAAAAACATAAAAAAGCTTTTGTTTTACAGTTGTTATGCTTCAATGAAGAACATTAACTTTGTGGAAAACAAAGAGTACGGAGTGCCTACTTTTTGACCCCACGTCTTCCCAAAAATTTCAGTACGTACCCAAATGATTTACACTATAAGTCTTAATCACTGCATATCAGTCTGCGAATGAAATTTGCAGAATCACTAATTTTTTGTTGGTTGGTACACGACATTTATTCAGAAAAGCGCATTTCTTGTCAGAAAAATACTTAATTTTTTCTGTCGAAATGTTAACTTAAGTGCCTTTATTCAGGAAAATCAATGAATAAATACGAGTCTTAGGTACGTTATCTTCTCTAAATTTTTCTATGACTTGTGTTATGTTTAACTATGTTCAACATAAAATAAAAAGGAACAGGTGTTCTGAAGTTTTTGCAAAATAAGAACTCATAGAGACTGCCAACTGAGTCTTCACATAAAGCAAAACACTGAATTTCAATATTGTATTGGTTTTTTTTGCTGTGACGTATCTCGGTATTGATCTTAGAGCAGTATATGATATTAATAGTATTCATGATTCACTATTCGTCTTAATTGCTTACTGATAAAACTAAATAAACAAAAACGAAGAGTTAAACAGACTTTTGTCTTTCTCTTTCCTTATTTGGGCTTTTCGTGTTTTATTTTTGGCTTGCACTCCATATTTTGACCTATATACTTATTCAACGGAATAAATTACGTAGCTCAGATTAAATGAGTTCAAACGCAGGTATTTTGCACGAAACCGGTTTACATTAAAATAGAAAGGGAAATTACAACTGGAAACTCCAGACCAGATGGAGATTCCAGCTGGAGTTTCCCAAAGACCTGGTACTCTGCTTAGCCTACCGCATTTATCATGCATACTCTGACCCTTCATTCATTTTACAAGCAAACTCTCCCATATTCAAAGCTTGCCATACTGATTTGGCTATCTGTAAATGATTCACATATTTTGTAAGTTTTAGCAAAAAGAGTAGACCATAAACAGTATGTTCCTCAGAATCTTGGTCTGCGCATAATTACTCAGAAATTCTGTCCCAAGATTCAGGATCGATTCGGCAGGCCGTTCTGGTATATATGTGTCACGACTGCGCCGTTTGCTATGATGATTTCATCTTAATTTCTTTACAATAAACGCTGACTGTCGAAAAGTTAATTGTTTACTTCTACCATTGTCATTATGGATAATATTATTCTTATACTGCATATACTAATATACACTGCTCAAAATATTTAAAGGAACAGCTGATATTTTCCCATAGACATTACTACAACATATATCCAGTTCCACGGCCCATAAATTCGATCGCTAAAGGCCAAGAATTCCTCATTCCTTTGCAGCGGTTGCAAGAACAATCAAAGTTTTAGACAACAAGCATTTCAATACAACTGATACCCAGATCATTTCCATGGAACAAATTTTGCATTTTTCGATTTTTCTGAAAATGAGGCATTTTTCTGGAAGTCTATAAAATCTGATAAGATTGAGTTCAAAGTGATCCTTTCGAACGGGTCATCTTGTAAGACATTCAGCTTCATAGGCAAATTGATTATGTCGATTTTGATTGTAATTTTCATGCTGTTCACCTGTTCTGAAAAAATGCAATTTTTTACCAAAATTTCATTTGCACAAAAAACTGTCCATGGACATGGACAGGGCAAATATTGGATCAAAACTTGTGCTGTCAGTAACCTCGACCCTCTTTCAAAAATGGCAAAAATTCGAAACTTCGTGTCTTTGTCGAGCGAAAGTAAATGGACCTCAAAGTGGGGCGGCGTTGCACTGTCGTCTATGGAAAAATATTTGGCGTTCCTTTAAATGTTTTTAGCAGTGTACTTTTGCTGTAATATATTAAGAGTATCGTATACAATTCCTCTAAAGAAATTTCAATTCCAATGTATAGGACATTCTGGTTTGCAACTTTGCGTTTTTCCCGAACAATACTGTAATGATTTTTATTCTGAATGTCGACCATGCACAAAAGATATATGCGTTAAAAGAGGCAGTAAGGACTTTCCTCTACAGTGCAATTATAATTGTACAGAAGGTAAGATTATAATGTTATCAATAAATTATTGTTATTATATCCCGACTTTTTCCAAGTTTTCTGAATTATGGTTCTTCTTACTCTGAATTCAAATCGACATAAAGTCCTCAATTTTTTTCACGATTGAGCTTGGAGGCCCTACACAGAGCGAACACTTGAGCGTCATAAAAATATGGCAAATGGATCCACTTTCCGGGGAAGCAACAAATGAAAATCATAAGTTCCTTCAAGAAAAAAAATAATGAAAACACTCATAAGAGAGAAGGTGGATCAGACCACACTTACCTTCGGCTAACAAAACCTCATCAGTGACCCTGTAAAGTCTGCCATTTTTCCTTTATGCCCTCTTTCTCTTTAAGTAGAATTTTTTTCCTTTACCGTCATGAGCAAACCCAATTTTGGAAGAGCTACTTTGTCCAGGGAAGCAAACTTGTCTCCCTTTTGAAAAATGTTGTATAACACGGAGCTGTACCCGTTCATTCACCCCATGAGAGCCTGTTCTAATTACCGTAACCGAGTGCAGTAAAGCGAATAACCATAGAGACACGTGACTTGATCAAACTACTTTGCAACCACATACACAAAACTTTATAGAATTGATCCGTTTAGCTCATACAGACCTGCATAACAAGGGCTTCGCAAGCGGCGCATAATACGCCCGTTTTAATGTCATAAAGGAATTATAGAATGAACAAGATTGTTTACAAAAGGACAGACAGGCAGACAAACAGGGGAAACCACATTTTAATTAATGACGGCAACATTATTTAAATATTTAACACATCAAATACTATTAGTATACCAAAAATCAGCTTCCAAGGTGAAGTGGCTCCTAAGCTGAGTAATGCCAAAGTCAAACAAGGGAGATAATTCATATACTAAATATACTAGATATACCATTCTTGGTTCTAATACATTCCCTTGACAATATACACATCTCGATACAGTTGTGTCAAAATATTCTAAACGGTTAAGGAGTTACAGAGTAAACAGGAAATTTATGCATGGGCAGATAATCCAGTAAGCAAGCCAGAGTCATGGTTCTTCCTCAGGATTCATTGCCCCATTATTATACACATTCCTACAAAGTATCATTCTAATATTTCAAAGGGTTAAAGAGATATGGAGTGAATGGAAATGCCTAAAAATAATGATCAAAGGGAGGTTACTCCAATCTTAAGAAAGGGGGAGCAACCATTCTTATATGTGACACATCATCTTGTGATCATACACATTGCTATAAAGTTTCATCATGATATTCCAAACAGCTACTGAGTTAATGTATGCACAACATAAGTATACACAAAAATAGCCAAAAAGAACTAGTAAAAGGGATGTAACTCAGTAACGAAGAAAGGGAGGGCAACCACTGTTGTACGCGACACATCTTTGGGACTTCCTACACATTTCTATGAAGTTTTATGAAGATATCCAAAACAGTTATCTAGTTATGGCACGCAAAAGACCTGCAGGGGAAAAAACAATCAAAGGGGCATAACTTGGAAACTAAGGAAGGGGGAGCAACCATTCTTGTATGCGATATATTCCCCCTACCTACTACATATGCCTACAAAATTTCATGAAGATATCCCAAATGGTTACTGAGTTATGGCACACACAAGAATGTTTATGGATGGAGGAAAGGGAGTTAACTCCAAAATTAAGAAAGGGGGAGCAACCATTCTTATATGCGACATATTATCTTGTGATCATGCACATTGCTATAAAGTTTCATCATGATATTCCAAACAGTTACTGAGTTAATGTATGCACAACATAAGTATACACAAAAACAGCCAAAACGAACTAATAAAAGGGATGTAACTCAGGAACGAAAAAAGGGGGAGCAACCATTGCTGTACGCGACACATCATTGGGACTTCATACACATTGCTATGAAGTTTCATGAAGATATCCCAAACAGTTATCTAGTTCTGGCGCGCACAAGACCTGTAGGGTAAAAAACAATCAAAGGGGCATAACTTTGTAACCAAGGAAGGGGGAGCAACCATTCTTGTACGAGACACGTTCCCCCTACCTAATACATATGCCTACAAAATTTCATGAAGCTATCCCAAACGGTAACTGAGTTATGACGCGCACAAGAATGTTTACGGACGGACGGACAGACGGACGGACGGACGGACAGCGCCATGACATAATACGTCCGTTTTTTCAAAACGGGCGTATAAAAATAGCAACAGAAAAATGCATAAAAACTACGCCAAAACAAAGCAACCATAATGATTCAAAATAGTTATTTTTTCAATTGATGCTGCTTCCTCAATAAGATAACGGATCGAAAAGGTTACCCATTTACAGCTAGGTTGACAGACAGAGTTTTCCAGTCGCCGGCTGGCCCATCTCGGATTCGAACCCGCGACCCTCTGCACCATAACCCAGTGACTCTTACGACTCGACAATGGCGCCTCTCATCATTGATTTTGGAGACGATGAAAAAAAAATGATAGACTGTGCTTTAAACTTGTTTTTAACGAGAAGAAAGACCTGTGTATTGAAATTATCTTTTTATTCTTATAGGCGGAACTTTAAATGAAGAACATGGTAAGTTTTATATTGTGTATGCATTTTCTTGCGAACAGAACGTTAAGTAATTCTTTTTGTGACCAGTGGACTTGTTACCAGTGGACTTGTTCACCCTTATCATTTGGATATCCATTTGTAGCTTAAGGGGTTTCTGGTGAACGTTTTCATTTTTATTGTATTTTGCACAGAACATTCTGAAAGTTGTTTTCTATTGGGGTAGCTGAATAACACGTTTATATGTTCTGTAAAGAGCTGTTTATTCGGTTAACAGTGTGTTTCTTTCATTTTTTGTTGTCAATTTATGTATATACTTCTTTTCCTTTTGGTTTGAGGCCGGGATATGGGATCTGATAGTCTTAGTTCCTGATCATTGCCTTTCTTTTCATTTCTCGTCTACATGCCTAGGTATTTTATGGCCCTGTTATGTCATTGCCTACGTGAGTTCGGAGTATTTCCTTTGATGAAATAGAACTTTCACTGGGCTACTGCATGCTGGATTATGGCACCCAATACACAAGAATACGTTTAGAATACCCGGCAATAGATACTTTCATCTACAAATAGATTCTTGACAAAATAAAAGTGCAGCGAGTCAACCCAGCAGGCACAGGACGTTAAAAGGACGTCGTATCGACGTCGAATCGACGTCAGTACGACGTCATGTGCCCTCTGGGAAGAGATTATAATGAACTCTCGTGCCAGGCAAATGTGATCCTTCTTGGAGGCTGTGAGAAAAAGGTTGTAAGTTAAAATAATTTGCTAAAGATTATTAATAGCCAAACCTGTTATTTCAAATTTTGTATATTTCCAGTTATATCCAATTTTATCAGGTCATGAATTATTCATACATTAGGTGAGACGTGTGGGACTACGTGACAAAATTGTCCTACTTTTAAATGTGTGTTGTGTTATTGATTCGATGTGTTATCTATGCCACAACAAGTTGTTTTTTTCCAAACTACGAATTTTATCAGCATGTTTATTATGTTATGGCTGTTATCATTGCTACTGTTACTATTTCTCTTTCTATTGTGATATGTGTTGGTTATTATTGCTTTCGCTCATCGTGTCTCCTTTGATTAATTCCACATGCTTTTTATTGCTTTATAGTATTCAAAATAGCCGTGAGATGAAAAAAAAAACTGGCTCCAGTAAACACAGAAAAATACCACATAATAAAGAAAATGTATATCCTATAAAAGAATGTAAGAAAATACAGACTTACTATATCAGAGTGAAAAAGGCACTTTTAAGTAATCCTTCTTGCTTGTTCTATAAAAAAGTAAATGAGTGTGCCACCATTTACTGCACGAATATGGCGCAAAAGATTATCAATTCTATTTTGCAACCAATAAACGTATGGTAACATGGGTATAAAAAAACGTGTTTCTCAACAGACTAGTCAAGGCAATATATTCCCTACAAAAGCTAAATTATTAACATAAATCGGGATAATTACGTGGCTTAACACATATTTCAGCCTATCTACATACGGTACAAATCGACACACACCAAAGATTCCGTCTTCTGCATATACTTTATATTTTGCATCTTAGAATAATGCTTAAATTGATTCTCAGTAAAAATAGAAAAAGTTCATCATTTGTAAAGATTATGTACATTGTCTAAAATCTTTCTACATAAGGTCACAAGTCGGCACAGTCACATGCTTGATGATAACAGACATTTTTTTAACCCATGCCTCAAAATATGTGATAACACTGCTTACACTGGGTATAATGGGAAATAGAAGAAGACATCTTTTGAAAAGTCTATATACTTCTTCTTCAAGCTATCTACATATTAGGGTACATATTATAACACACATTATGTTATGTTTCCTACTAATATTTTATATTGTGAATCTCAGAATACGTGGGTAAAGTGCTTACATTACTTCTAAGTGAAAATGGACAGGTCATCTTCAGTTAAGTTTACGTTAAGGCCATTTGATGTCTATAAAACAGGCCATTTTGCCCAATATCTCTAAAACTACCACACATATCACTATGGAGTAAAGTGCATCTTTAATGTCTATATAACACATAACTAATTTATAATTTTCTTGAAAAATGTATTTTGAAACAAAAAAGTTTCTTTTGAAAAATGCCCATTTTTAGTTATTATTTTCACTGTATTTTACAAGGGAGTAAATTTAACAATGTAACAGCCTTCAGAATGGTCAACATTTACCTTTGTCTATTGTTAGGTAATTTGAATACAAATTGAAAGCACAGTTGCATTCGGTGACACCTGTATAACTGTTAATCTTCTTGACTGTGATGCATAAATGGGCATGCGTTATGGCTGTTTCATTTAATTACTTTACTCCCCTTAACTTAAGCTTATAATTTTGTATTAGATTTAATAGACAAAAGCAAGAAATTGACAAGCTAAAATTCTGAAAGTCAGTTCCCAATTATGTATCAGTTAGAAAATAGCAGTTAGAAAATCATTTTATCCCAAGTAATAAATGAGAAAATCTAAAAAATGTGTTGTTTTATAGACAGCAAATAGCATATTCATTATTTTCAGCCTTTCTACATAAGTGTACATAATGGCACACGACATATGTTATTAGTTTTGCTTATAAGTTACAGTTGTTATCTCCGGATACGTAGGTACACTGCTTACTTAACATACAGGGTAAAATAGAACAAGAAAAATATTTAAAAAAAAGATAATCGTCGCTGATTAAATGGAAGTGTGCTTTGTAATATGTCTCTAGTTGAAGAGTTGACAGTAACATTCCTGAATATGACTCACGAGAGCTATGTCGGTAGGCACCCACAGTCGTAATTTTGACATTGGGTAGCGACAATGACCTATCTGAAAATTGGGCTGTCCAATTTGAAATTCAAAAAAGATTAGATAAAAAATAAAACGGGAACGTTAAAAGATTTTTTTTTGCTGCAGCCGGGATTCGAACCCGGGTCGCCCGCATGGAGGGCGAGCATTCTACCCCTGAACCACAGATGCTCACAACCTAACCGATTTTTAAAGTATGTATTAAAGCAAAAGTAGAAATCAAAAGGAGATCTTCGTCGAAAAGACAAAAAGTTTTGAATATCTGTGTCTGTTTTCGATAATCACAAACAAGAGAAACATTTTGAATTAATATATGACAGAGTGCTAGTATTCACAGTGCATGCCACGGGAAAAAATTAGATTAAATATTCATTGACCTTTGATATTATTGGCTAAATTTTGACATGCGCGTTATTTGACCGATGAAATCTTGTGAAATGTGGGACAATATCGAAATTATACGCGTCTGCGACGCGAAAAAAGTCATCTTTTTTCAAGATTATGTACACTGTTTACAATCTATCTATAAAAGGTTACAAGTCGGCACAATCACATACTTGATGATTACAGATAATATTCTTATCCTAAGCCTCAAAATATGTGACCCACTGCTTACACTCAGTACAAAGGGAAAAAAGAAGAAGTCATGTTTGAAAAATCCTCCTTACTTTTCTTCATCTTATGCAGCCTATTTACATAAGGTAGATAGTTGCACAAGCCACAGGCTATATTTTCTGCAAAGAAGTTATAGTGTGCATCTCAGAATACGAAGGTACACTGCTGACATTGCATACAAGTGAAAATAGATAAAGTCATAAAGATTTAATACCTTGTCTACAATCTACTCATAAAAGGTTACAAGTCGGCACATTAACATACTTGATGATTACAGATATGTACTTATCCTACACCTCAAATTGTGTGATTGCACTGCTTACATTGGGTACAGAGGGAACGTAGAATAGGACAGTTTTGAAAATGCTTTCTACATCTTATACAGCCTATCTACATATTACAAATAAGCATACACCAAAGATTTCGTCTTCTGCATTTACTGACATCTCAGAATACGTGGGTACTGTGCTTAAATTGATAACAAGTGAAAATAGAAAAGGCCATCGTTTGTAAAGATTATGTACATTGTCTACAACCTATCTACATAAGATAACATGTTGTGACAGTCACACACTTGATGATGATTACAGATAGAATGCTATCTCAAATCTCAAAATATGTGATAACACTGCTTACACTGGGTACAAACGGAAAGTAGAATAGGAGATGTTTTGAAAAGGCCTTATACATCATATATAGCCTATCTACATACCGATACGTATCGGCACAAACCAAAGATTTCGTCTTCTGATAATATTTTATATTGTGCCTCTCAAAATACGTGGGTATAGTGCTTTATCATGTAAGCAGTGTAGCAAGGTTATCACATATTTTGAGGTGTCGGATAATTACCTGTAATCATCAAATATGAGATTGTGCTGATTTGTAACATTATGTAGATAGGCTGTAGGCAATGTTAATAGTCTTTGCAAACGATGGCCTCTTCTATTTTCACTTGTTAGCAATGTAAGCACTGTACCCACGTATTCTAAGTCGCTCAATATAAGAAAATATCAGATGATATAACCTTTGGTGTATCGATTTGCACTCGTATGTAGATAGGCCATTAAAACCTATATATCCTTTTCAAACATGCACTCTTCTATTTCCCTTTGTTCCCAGTGTAAGCAGTCTAATCGCATGTTTTGGAGGTGTTATCACATATTTTGGGGTTTATGATAAGAATAGTATTTAAAATCATCATGTTTATGATTGTCCCAACCTGTTACCTTATGTAGACTGCAGACAGTGTACACAATTTTACGACAGATGGCATTTCCTATTTACACTTGATAGCAATGTAAGCAGTGCACCTACATATTCTGAAATGCGCTCCGAAAATATTAGCAGAAAACTTAAAATATGGAATGTGCCAATATGTACCCTTATATAGAAAGGCTGTACAAGATATAATAGCCTTTTCAAAACATTCCCTTTTCTATTTCCTCTTTGTTTTACGTGTAAGCAGTGCGATAACACATTTTAGGTGTAGGATAAAAATTTTGTTTTTTATCATTAACTATGTGATAATTTCGATTTGTTGCCTGCCTTGTGTAGATATGTTGCAGACAATGTACATAGTCAGTACGAAAGAAGGCCTTTTTTTGGCAGTCGTAAGCTGTGTACGCAGTGTACCCACGTTTTCTGAGATGACCATATATAATATTAGCAGTAAACATGAACTATGGCGTATGCCAATTTGTACCCTTATGTAGATAAGCTGTACAAGATGTATATAGCCTTTTTAAAACATGTCCACCTCTATTTTCTCTTTTGTATCCAGTGTAAGCAGTGTAATCAGATATTGTGAGGCGTAGAATTTGAATATTATCTGTAATCATCAAGTATATGATTGTGCCGACTTGTAATTTATATAGATATGTTGTAGACAATGTTCATAGTCTTTACTGAATGTGGCCTTCTCATCAGGTTGGTTACTTTTTGTGCTATAAATCTCTTTCATTTTAATAAGTCAGCTGTAGGAAATATATTGCCCATACTAGTCTATTGAATAATATATTGAATAGCATATTTGTGACTTTGTTTCGATGTAACCATATGTTTATAGTTTACAAAAATAGTCTTGTTGTATGTTTTGCGCCAAGTTTGTACAGTATCTAGTGCCGCTAACAATAATTATTTCCAGTACATGCATTGAATGAACAAATACAGCTTTGTTTTGAAGACAGCAAACCTTATACATTAAACTGCACTCAACTTCTTTACAAATGTCTTTTGAAGTAAAAGCCATGTCTTCAGTTTTCGTGACTTTCTATGTCTCGTGGATGTTGCGATGAGCCTGGTGTCCATTCGTCCGTTAACACTTTCTTATCCGCCACTTAACTTGATACCATTTGAAACATTTTCATGATACTTCATACTTTCGTAGGACATTCTATGATGATGTGTCGCGTACGAGAAATGGTAATTCTTCTTTTCATACTGTTTATATATCTTCCATTTAAAAGCTTTTTTTGCCTATTCGTGTCCGCTTTGTAACTTGAATAGTCTTCAAAAAACTTTTATAATACTATGAATGTTGCTTTCTTACTTACGGATTGATGTCTTTGTGGGTTTTAAGTGTGATTTCGTGTCCGTTCCTTGACATGAATACCGGTAGAAATATCTTATGATATTTACAGTTAAGCAGAGCAGATCATGACCATGTTTCGCGTCCATGAGTGAGAACCATCTCGCTGTAATGCCTTCTGCGTTATTCCCCTTTCAGGTTAAAGCTACTATTTCGTGTCAATTTTGTACTTTTATAACACTGTGGCATATTTTCATGATTCTATACACTTACGTGCGGTAGAATAAATAATGTCGATGTGCGCTGTACGAAGGCAGCTTGAGCAGATAATGTCAGTATGAAGCATACAAGAATGACATATCTTTTTTTATCAAATGACGTCGCTGTTATTCAGTGGATAACGTCTTGTCATAAAAATCGTAGGCCCACACGTGTAATAGCACTTTGGCGCGTACACGTGACGTCATTGACAACGTCCATGTCCACAATGCGTTTTCTTATTAAAATAATGTTCAGTTTGAAGACGTTAAAATTCCATTTTGAGGGGTCATATGATAAACAGAATATTACAGTCCTGGTCATTTCATATGAAATTTATGAAACTCGCCGAACTCATATGAAATGCCCACGAGTGTGAGATCCTTTATATATGTTTTTAAGTGCACCGTGCTTATCTAGCCCCATGCTGCCTTCGGTCGGGGATTCGCCATCCCCACTGAGGGCTATTTTTCAATCTTTATGGCTTAAATGTAAAATATTCCTTGAATATGATATAGAATATCTGTCATATTTTATCTTTTGGGCAAGTAATTTTGTATCATTGAATGCCAAATCTTGCACTACAGTACAAAATATACTAAGTAGAAGGTAACCCCATTTGAGACTACTTTAGACGGGGGTAACTCTGTGCTTAATGCACCAGACGAGTTTTTTTTTAGTCAATTGTTGAATTTATCCTGCATTTTCATTATATAAGAATACACCTTCAAACCTTTTTGTCACAAACGTATGATTGAACGTCCTGTCGGCTCTAGCTCTGGGACCAACCGGTCAAGTAAACCAAAATCGTTCATTAAATTATAGACATTTCTTGGCAAACTATTCAGCAAACTGTCTTGAAGTGGACAATTTATGAATAGAGGATCTAAATGACCACAAGTGTAAGATTCTAATTATCATATGACCCTTTAAAATGGGATTTTAACGCCTTCAAACTGACCATTATTTCAACAAGAAAACGCATTGTTGACATGGGACGTTGTCAATGACGATACGTGTATGCACAAAATGGTTATTACAAATGTGGTCATACGATTTTTATGACACGACGATTTCCTCTGGATAACAGCGACAAATTGCTCCTTCAAGTGTGTGTTCATGGCGGATGCCTGGGCTCGGAATAGAAAACTAAAAACGTTTGAGCAAAAATTAAAACAATTCTTATACATTGTGTGTCACTAAAAGCAGGCTTAGAGACCTCTAAGTTAAACATGTGCATTGTGTGCCCTCTTTTTTATCTGTTTTATTGCAGATTTTATAGACAAGAATGCCCGTGTTTGGTTCAGCGTTGCTGTCTTCCTTTTGTCTTGCCTTTTTGTC
Organism: Ctena decussata; assembly: GCA_963989385.1. Classification (NCBI taxonomy): domain Eukaryota; kingdom Metazoa; phylum Mollusca; class Bivalvia; order Lucinida; family Lucinidae; genus Ctena; species Ctena decussata. The sequence goes on along the minus strand of OZ022500.1, from coordinate 39,321,481 downwards.
GGTGCAACAACTTTCCCAGTTTGGAAACCCTATCTGAAGAATAGATGGGTTGAAGAGAAAATTAAGACGTAAGATTCAAATTTTTATGAAATTATCTTCATTTTTTCTTTAGCATAAAGGCGACTGAATAGCTGAGAAAAAGCATTTCATGTAATTTCTTACTGACCTACTTATATTTGTATAAATGTGGCATAAAAATGAGATTAAGGAAGATCAAATTTATCAAACTTTTAAGTTTTGTCACCTTATATAAAATCCGGTTGCGTGTTATGAGATACGCAATTACGCCATCAGTGATGCCATTTTAATTCATTAAGCAACACAGGCAACTACCATGAGCAATTTTCAATCAGCGTCTATCCAAACGGGCACATGACGTCAAAGTTTCGACGTCGAATTGACGTCATTGTGACGTCATGTGCCTGTTGAAATATCATTACTCACCATTTTCCAATTAATTTATAGGTTTTTCTTGCATGCTCTAATTTTTTTTTAATATTTGGTTTATAACATTAAACAGATAATCATCCACATTATTTTTGCTTATTTTAGGACGAAATCGGAATCTGAAGAAGAAGATAACTTCTTAATTCCAGAAATCAAAGGTTTGTACTTTTGAATCAATTGTATTGGTGATATTTTTATATAAACATCGATTCGATAATATGTTCTGGAAAGTAAGATCCTTTGGAAGCAAGGAACACACCAAAGAATAGAAAATAACAGACTCGGTTTAATTGAGCATGTTCATGACTAGTAAGGAAATGTGCGACACCAGCCACGCCCCTAGCACCGGCTTGAGCGGAACTCTAATTTCAAAACAACTCAAATAAATTCAATGATCCTAAAGGACCAGAAAATAAAAATTGCACTATGATGATGTACGGAGAAACGTTTTACGGCCGCCACACGGCACAAACACCAGCTGTAGTGAAGCCAAATATGTCCTGAAGGTAAGATCCTTTGGAAGCACGGAACACACCAAGAATGGAAAATAGCAGACTCGGTTTAATTGAGTCTGTTCATGACTAGTAATGAAATGTGCGACACCAGAAACGCCCCTAGCACCGGCTTAAGCGGAACTCTATTTTCAAAATTACTCAAATGAACTTAATGATCCCAAAGGACCAGAAAATATAATCTGCACTATGATGATGTGCTGGGAGACGTTTTACGGCCGCCACAAGGTACAAACACCAGCTGCAGTGAATATTATCAAAATAGTCAGACACAGAATTTCAGAGGCTCGTTTTCCTTGTTTTCTCAATTTTACGGCCAGCACAGTGTTTGACATGTTTTTGTTTTTGTTTTTCTGCCTAAAATCAAGTTCAACTTAAAGATTGGCTTTATTAGACTACAAGATGTGTCTTTATCATAGACATGTGATCTTTTTTGTCCATATGACATTCTGGGTAACTCGATTTGTATTTCAAGTGTTGGTTGTTTGCATTAAAGACATGACTTCTCTGCTGGGGGGGGGGTCTGGTTCCCATCTCACAGCAGATTTACTTATACAGGTAAAGTTGTGAAACATTATGCAACCAGACAGTGGACCAGAATTACCAGTTATGACCATTTTATTGGCTGACTGGAGGTGTTGACATTATGTGATCAAGAGACAGAATGACACTTTTCAGTTCAGTTCAGTTCAGTTCAATTTTTCCTATCGACGTTCCCCAAGTGGCTCAGCGGTACGTAACCATAGTTGCACACACTTGGCGCCGTGTGTCCGTCCAATAACACTTTTGAAGTTAATCCTCCTTATATAGTACCACCCATGTCTTTAAGGCAAATAGGTACATTTTCGTGATTTTTTATGCCAGTTTTTTTTTTTCTCAAAGGGAAACGACTTTTGTTACTTCTTGTTTGATTTAATGGATAACCAAGTCTCTCCAAATTAAGGTCTACCCTTAAAGGAAAGAATTTCTCCATTTGGAGCAAATTGTTTCCTTTAAGAGTAAGTCCCCATTGACAAAAGATGCAAAAAAGCGGCATCTTACGATAGAGTATCTGTTTACCTTAATTGAACTATTTTGTTGCTTCTTCAAACAACTAAAGTTTGCCCTGCCGTGTCGACTTGCAAGTAGAACTGAACGATACGCTTTAATGTCCATAATGGATAGTACATGTATATTTTTGTCTCTAATTTCTTCATGTTTTAAACATAATTACAGTTGAAGTAAAGGATGAAGATGAAACACCGTTTCAGAAAATAGCAGAACATAATGAAGATACAGAGGACACGAAATTAAAGGATAGAGGTAAAAAGAGAGTTTTGCTTAACCCATTTAGCCACAGTCTCATTGTCACGTTTTGAGGGCTAGGTTTTACTACGTTTTAAAACGTGGCAAAGCGGCAGTATACGTTGTAAAACGTAGTGAAAACGTATATAGATGTAGCTCAATACGTGGCTTAGTAACGGTTTTTTAAGAATGTTTAACTCAAAAATTGCATTTTGATATACGTAGCATATACCTAGAAAACGTAGCAAGGCGTGGGTAAACATGGTCAAAACGTACTGAAACGTAGCCGAAGCGCATTCAATACGTATAAAAACGTAACAAGTTTTACCTAGGGGTTGTCGAAGCCTCAGTCTCACTGTCACGTATTGACGACTAAGTTTTTCTACGTATTCAAAACGTACCAAAGCGGGAATATGCGTATAAGAACGTAGTGAATACGTGTTAAAAACGGATATGTACAGCTACAAACGTGGCTGTAGCATTTCAAAATACTTACTGCATGCGTAGTAAAACCGTATTGAAACGTAGTCTAAACGTACAAGAACTTAGATGAAACGTTACAAATACGAGCAAAAATGTACCCATACGTGAACGTCCTCTACGTTCTTCTACGCATTATATACGCTTTTCCCACGTCCCACGTACGTTTTGTGACGTTTATTCTGCGTTTTATTACGATTTGGTATGTTTTCCGATACCTACTCAAACCTCACTTTGGCTAGGCAGTTATACCGGACACTACCTATTAGTCCCTAGCAAATCGTACAGAATTGTAGTAGGTAAGTAAACTGTGCACTAAGCCGTTTGATAACCGGGTAATACGAAGTAAATCGTATCAGAAACGTACTAGACACGCAGTTACACCTAAATAACCACAGAACGGGGTACATTTTTCTGCCAAACGTAGGGCGGGAAACGCAGAACAGCTTATCCCTCAAAACGTGACATTGAAACTGGGTCATTAATGCCTAGCGTCTCAAAAATGGGACATAGGCAAACAGTGCAGAACCAGACCAGATGCCGCAAAAAGCGGCGTCTGAACAGGATCTTCACTTTTTGCATTGGACAAATAATAAGATAAAAGTTAAAAAAAAATAACTAAACTAGACACCCTTTAATTGACAAATGAGCCGCGACACGACAAAACCAACAATGTGGTTGTGCGCCCAGCGCAGACTCAGATCAGCCTGGGCATCCGCCCAGTCTGATCAGAGTCTTCGCTGTCCGCATGGAGGTAGCTCAGTCCCTTAGCTACCCTTTAAGCACTTAGCGAAAAGTCTGACCAGACTGGGTGGATGCCCAGGCTGATCTGAGTCTGCACAGGGCGCACTACCACATTGTTGGTTTTGTCGTGTCGCGGCTCAAATGGATTCATCTATTTGATTAGTATAAAATAGTCCACTGGTTAGAAATGGGTTAAGTTATGGCCACGTTTCGTTTTCACTTGAAACAACTTCAAGTAACTTTTCGTCTACGTGTACATGTTTGCTTAAAATACGGCTCACTGACTTAACCGTGAAAAGTGGCTCTATTTCTTATTACCATTTCTAAACATGTTTATCAAATATAAAGTGGATAAAACGGCTCCTCAGTCCTCTTATCCTATTTCTTTGTTTTCTAGAAGAATCATAAAAAGTGTATATCTGTTTAAGATATTGAAATCAACTCATTTCAAGAACATAATTAAATTGTATCAGATTTTTCAAAGAAACTGATAACGCATTAATATTTTGTTTCTATTTGTAGTTGGTAATGCCACAAGTGGATATTGTGAAGTGAAACTGAAAAACGTAAATCCAACTGCGGAACCGACAGATGCTGTAAACAGTATAGCCACAACCCGTGCTAAAATCTGTGGTGCAGATCAGTTTAGCAATTCAAACAGTGATCTGGTGTGACATGGTACAGTTTATTAATGTCTCGTAAAACGTGATTGCATATTAAGTATTTCTTCATGCATTAATATCTGTAGTATCTGAAAAGTGACGTTTAGTTTGAGTAAATTTTTTTAAAGTTTTTGCATAAGAACAAACTTCAAGGAATTGCCTAGAGTCGAGTCGGGTAACTTCGGACAGCGGGTAAATTCGGACATACCATTGCAAACAATGAAAAAGCAGATGAGACGGCTCATGATGAGCCGTCTCATCAGGATTTTCTGTGTTTGCCCAGTTATTTTTTTTTTAATTCCAAACAATTGATATATAAAGGAAACAATGTCATTGTCCAAATTTACCCGCTGTCCGAATTTACCCGACTTGACACTAATGATTTCTTGGCAATATGTCTGGTCATCAGGTCAACATGAAGGTAAATGGTTACACCTGCAGGGTAAGCAATTGTTTAATTGTCATTTTCGGCCTCTCGATCAAGACACATAAATGCTATAAAAATCGCATACTTTAAACTGTTATACTTTCCGAAAATATTGCTTGTCGAGAAGTAATTTTGGACGATCTGTGCCTATATTTTACCTTTTCGTGATTCTTTCCATGAAAAGAAAAAAAAATCTACGTTATTAGTTCGGCTTCTAGCATCTTGAGTCATTCAGTAATACAACGACTTAAATGATTGGTCTAGACAGATCATGCGTTCAGTCATCCAATCATATCGTCGTTAGACTGTACGTGATAGAGCAGAAGGCGACTAATCACATGACTTCGTTTACACTATAAATAGTTCTATGGCTTGCCACAACGCTGGGCTGGCAGTTAAACTTTCGAGCTGAATTCGGAGAAATTAAGAATGGTGAGATAAAACAAAGAGAGGTTTATAACTGGGTTGTTAGAAATCGATTTACACTAAATTATACAAAGTGTGTAAGTTTTTTGAAGGTGTTCCCAAATTTGGGGTTGATCAAATTTTGGCGTTCCCGGATCTCAGTCTCAAGAAATAAAAAAGGATTTTGATACTGTAAACAGCATAGAAATGTATTAAAGGACCAGGTGTGATTTGGGCCATATTTGGCCCCCTCTCAAAATTTATTCAAATATTGTTTTTTTCATTAGTCACCTTGTCAACAATATAAATCTAGAAAATGGAGATGTTACGGCTTGTACAAGGAAAGTTACAGCCATTCGTTTGTTCATGCAGTTCTGGCCTGATTTTTAGCAAAATTTAGGGGGCAGGGATACATTTTGCCATATATAACAAAGAAAGGAATTTAAAAGTAAATGATAAGTATCAGATCTAATAATGTATGTAATATTAATACTAAATCTCTTTGACATTTACTGGTCTGCACGTTATCACGTGCATGAAGGGCGATAACTCTTGATAGATCACTGAAATTGTCGGATTACAGAAATGCTACATTTAACTGTTTTTCAATCGAAAATTTACGTTTTAGGGGCATACCACAATTGCAGTATTTTGTCTTTCAAGGAAATAGAGATAATCCATTCGTTTCAAGATCAACTCATGTGCAGCAGTCACTTTTTCTCGGAATAGAACGTATTAGTCTGAAAGAAATCGGATGAAAAATATTTAAAAATATGGGGGTATGGATAAACTTTGCATTATTCTTGCGAGTTGAAGATTGAAAATAATAAGAAATGAATACAAAAACAACAAAGATATAAAGCTAATAAAAATATTTTGCATTCAAAGTAAACATTTATCTCTTAGAAAGAAAAAAGGGAGATAACTTATGATTTACATTGAAACTGCATAGCAATTAATGGTAATGAACACATTTCTTTTTATAACTGCTGACTTGGTTTTGCAAACACAGGCCAGATTTTTTATGCCCTTCCTTTTATATACGTTGTTTTATAAACAAAAAAATGAAAGTAAACTATTTACCCTAACCGTTTCCATGGCAACGATTTAAAAAAAAATAGATGGAGCGAAACAAGAAATTAGATATCTTTCATACAGTGTCACGTACTTGTTTTTATACCTGTTTTTATCGTGTGGTTCATTATTTTCGCACGATTTTTGAAGTTATTAATATATCAACCATATATGTAATACAAACTCTTAATGAAGCTAATCAGCAAAAGATCAGAATGATAGTCGTGTATTTCATGTATGAGAGTGGGTGGGGTAACTAGGACACTGAGTTATTCATACCGTAATACTGGGAAACTGGGTAATTCACAATCTTTGTCCTATAAACAGCCGAAGGTATTGGAAACAAAAGGCAATATATATTTTGATTAAACTATGCATTGCTCATACTTTGCCATAGCTAAGCTGTTACTATGGTACTATTATCAACTACGGCGGACTTTAGAGCTACTACTGCAATCTTAACGTCCTCACAAAGGATCGCTTTTAGATCTTCGTTTTGACGCTGAGTGCAGTCCAGAACTGCATTGTCGCCATGACAATCATGATTGTATAGCTCAGAGCAATTTTCTGTCCATCTGCTGAGAGTCTATCATTCTTGTTAGACATGTCCCAGACTTGTTCTGGATAGTTAGGATCTACCCTGTTCTCTGAATTTTAATCCACACCAGCTGATGTGCTCACTTGCAGTTGTGTTATTTTAGGTATTAAGTTTCAGTCTCCTTGCATCGAGTATCCCTACTTAATCAGTCCTCCTTTGCTCTCTTCAGGGCATCTGAACCCTTTTGTAAGCCTTCCTGTATTCTCTTGCTCCTTCTGCTTCATACCGCCTCCTTTTCAAATTCCTCCTCGCACTGCAGAGGTTGAGAACATCCAGTGCCCAGTGCATGTACCTGCGATGTTCGTTTCCAAGTATTTCTTTTCCTGTATCAGTAACTGCTGTATTGTAGGGCGCAGAAAAATGCAAGGAAGTCGCACTAGTTTAAATCGTCCCGTACGTGCACACTTTCGAACAAGGTTTAATTTGTTTTTACTTTTTTTGTGGTTTGACACTTCAACAGAATATCTGTTGGTAAAGTATATCGAGCAGATATATTGAAAAACGGACGTGACCCCGTCATTTCTCAGTCAGAAAATACCCAATTTGATGTTACTTGGTTTGATTTATGAAATGGGAGCAACTCTAACAGACAATTTAAAGAGAATCTTACAAGTGATATGCATAAAAAATATTGTTTGATGATTTGAGGTATGAAGCATGTTTTTGCAACCCCCCCCCCCACCCCCCCCCCCCCACACACACACATACTGAAACACACACCTATCTCCCATCACCACCAACTCCAATTAATGGATTCACGAGTACAAATATCGTACTACTACTACTACTTACTATTACTATTTCAATTCTCCTAACGACGTTCCCCAAGTGGCTCAGCGGTAGTACAAGTACCGTCTTTCGGTCCCGTCTTTTATTCGCTGTCCCGATTGCAACAACATTGCAGTTGCATGTATACTTCAGAATCAGGAGTTGTTTCTGACAATAGGTCAAGCGTCGTCATAGCGTCGTCATGAATGAAGAAGCGAAAAACTATATTTTGCATCATATATTCTGGTATTACTTATCAAAAAGAAGGTAAAGCGGTCTGTTTTGGTTTTTTATTTAGTAAAATTTCTTGGCGATCCGTAGATTGTCTACCTTCACTGCAAAAAGAGTTCCTGTCGCACGCGCGTCCTTGTAAGGCAACAGTTGTCAATGACGTTATTTTATTTAGAAAAGTTTAAAATTAGGTGTCAGCGCAGGCAAGTGCACAGCTGAATTTTTCACACATTGTTGATGTTCTTAAAATGCATTATTATGCAAAAAATCAGCTGTGCACTTGCCTGCGCTCAGGTAGTTTTCGGCCCAAATGCAAGCCAAAAATGGCCGAAATTTCCAAAATCAGCTGAGGTGGGGTACATTTAGAGGCTCAGAAGAAGTTGAAAATCATTAGAGTATAGATTATTTCCGTCAGAATTGATGGTTAAAGGTTTAAGCTCATACATTACATGAACAGAAGTTAAAGAAGTGCACTTTTGAAAATTCATAAATGAGGGGGCCAAATATGGCCCAAATCATACCTGGTCCTTTCTTTGATGTGCACTTAGGTAGAATATACTTGAGGTCTCCGTACAAAGATAGGCAAAATAACTTGTTTTAAAGTGCACGAAATTGAATTTTTGCTGACACATATATGTTTTTCTTTCGCTTTCTTTTTATTCTTGTTTTGTTTTGTTTGTAAAGAAAATATATTGATAAATAACGAAAACTGGATTATGTTGTGGTGTTATACTTTTCACTCTCATCAGAAGCCTGGTACTCTAGGAGCCAAGTCAGCTAAAAATTGAAAGAGGTGGCACCCTCTGCTATCCTTGGTTTGACTATGTTTTCTATTAGCCATAACCTTCTGGAGGGAGGTTTGATTGTTCTGCTCTCAAAATTTTATTGTCATGATGCTTTAATTACATGTGTTCCTTGGTACGCCATGGCTGAAATCAACACCATTAAGGCATGTATTGGGACATTGTCGCACTTCACGGCAGTCGTGTTTTGCAGCAATACATTTCTTTTCCTGTTCTAGAGATATCGTTTCAATACAGGTGTTACCAATTAGAGCGATAATGCATCAAAATGACTTACAGCTTTATTTTTTTGAGCATTTTTCTATATGAATTTACCCCACCCACTTGAGAAACAGGTAGGCTAAATTGTTCAATGAGATAACCCTCAATAATTTCGTCCATTAAATGGCTTAGTGGTAGATTTAAATGTCCAAGAAACTTACAAAATATGTTCTACACTCAAAAGTGATTGGCATGGTATTGTGTATATATACAACGATTCATACTACCCCATGCAGAAAAAAGGTCCAAAGAAATATGATATTTAAATGAAACATGTAAACAAGCACCATTTTAAGTCAAACGCCTACTCTTTGCCCTAATAATACTTACATGTAATTGTGGTCTGCAGGTATTCAGTTATAATAAATCAACACAGACTTTGGGCTGCAAGTTTATTTTACTCCCCCATAGTAACGTATTACTACTTGTCTTATAACTACCGCTACCGTGCTATTTCCAGTTTGGTACCGTGGGTTGGTTGTTGCACGGATAGAATCAATTCCTAAACTTTGCCTTTTACGCTGTTTTATCTGTTCTGACCTTTTCATATAAAAACTTTATATAAAATCAAAGATGAATAAAAATGTTTTGCCTTATCGCATTTATTTACACCAAAGTAACGTATATAACAGATTAAAAAGTAAGAGTTATTCTATTTACTCTACTACTGTCACAAGTGTAAAGTGACGTGTGGCTAGAACAAAAAGCTCTCTCTCTCCCTCTCTTACTTCATCATGCTGAAAATCATGTTTAGAATTATTTGGGCTCATTCTGAATCAGTTTGAAAAAAGGAACTTAGCTCGAGCTGTTGCTAGGGGACATTGGGAGTGTAGCAACATTACATTACCGAACACACACTCAGCTAAACCGAAATTAATGTAGTGTTTTCTCTGATGCATAACTTGCTTCCAGGGAGCCTTCCTTTTTGGAATTAAGTTAAGCTTTTATCATTCCACCAGACTTTCAGAACATGCTTGAAGATAATCTGAAAGCAAAGACCACCTGCGATAAAGAACAGGGCAGATTTGGTTTCATTGATTCTGTTCTTGAAAGTGCAGATGATATTGTCCAGCCATGGGTAATATGGTTATGGCATATTGTCATTACTTTCAGTTCATTATGAAAATGACTTTTGAATCAAGTCAATGAAAAATCACTTATTTAAACTCCTGGTTTGGTAGTCCAAAATGGTAGCGTATACAACATTCAACAATAAAAAAGTTATCAGATTACATTTTACTGTTTTTATATTTATGCTTGAGTAACCTGTAGCAGAAAGTAGCACGTCCTGAAGTAATCCTCAAATGTTGAAAGCAAAACATAAGGCTTCTGAATGTTTACATTACAGAAGTATAACTATAACTCTCTGAAGAAATTTGAATATTTGATGTACCAATTTCATTGCTTCAAATTTCAATTGTTACAAACAAGACCTGTAACAGTAGCATAGGTACATGTAAAAGTTCTATACAATGCCTAATTTGCATTGGTATTATGCCTGTTTAAGATGTTTTGCTTAAACCCGGTTATTTTCTGCACCTGCTAACCCGAGCATTAATATGAGCAGTAAATGATAGGCAATGATCAGGAATTAATACAATTAGATCCTACATCCCGCCCTTAAACCAAAGGGAAAGAAGCACACACACAAATTGACAAAAAGTTCACGAAAGACATGCACGGTAAACTGAATGAATAGTTCTTTCTCAAGCAGGTGGTCATTCAGCAACCCCAAGTGAAAACAGCCAGAACATATATTTTTACCTATTATATATTTTATATTACAAAACAAAACAGAAAGCAAAATGGGCAGCTATTCCGGTGACCATATTGCTAGATGATGGTAAACAAGCCAACTTCTTAACAATAAAAGGGTTCGTCCCGAGAACTGAGGAACCTTCAATGCTTGATCTTATTGAATTTGCAAACAGGTTAGAATGGAAACAATACAGTGTTTCCCCCAGACTGAAAAAGGGGCAGGGTGCTGCTGAAAAAAAGGGCACTTTTAGCGCGGCGAAAGGCATCTGGAGGGGCAATGTTACCTACGTTGTTCAGCCTACATCTATTAAATAATTAACCTCAGAAGTATGACATTTCAGTGCAGTAACACTAGCATTATGTGTTAATATGTAGTGTAATTTAGCAGTACTGTTCATAGTGTTAGTGTGACAAGTCCATTGTTGAATTACTAAAAAAAAAAAAAAATGAACTGCTACAAAAAAAGAAGAAAAAAAAAAACAATCCGGCATTCTCAAACCACCACTACCTCCCCACCTTTCCCTCACCCTCCATATCTACATCTAAAATTGCACCTCGGATGATGGGTTTGATTTGTTCTAGTGATTTTGATCAAAGCTGATACTTGTTTACACTCAAAATCTGTCTATCTCAAAACAGAGTTTAATTCTACACTTAGATGAACATACCTACCGTAAGACCTCTCTAGAATAGTTAAATATTAAATATGGATCGCGTATTGTTGCATATCTGGGCCGGTAAATTTGTAAAATCGCAATTACTGCATGGCGACAGCTGAGCTGTTGAGATTGCAAAAGATCGCGGATTTCCCGAGGTACTATTAATAAATATTGACTGGTACTCGTTCCACAGATAGTATCTAGTTCGGCGGGAACTAGATAGAAAAACGCAGGAAACTAATCTTAAAGTGAACGAACCGACATTCATAAACAGAAATCGTCGGCACCTGTGACAATTTCATGAAAACATGTATGATCTGATCAGCCTGCCCAAATTTAGCATGATCCGTATTTGTGATGACCTTACATTATGTATCTGACATGTTTACCGGGAAAATAGATATTGAATCATTGCATTGTCGTACGCGTCTAATAGGCCTCGAATTCTGTAGTATAGCGCAACGTGGTAGTCTACGGTGAAAAAATTGTTGTCGGTATTGATGCGGCAAGCGGCACCTTTATGCCGACTGAATCCCCACCTGCCACACCCTCAACTAGGCCCGTGTCATTATCGGAGGGAGGCAAAGAGTTTAACGGTTTCACAGTCGGAACAGGCTGGTCACTTTAACGAGAGTTTCTTTAATTGCCCTGGTTACCATCGCCATGTCCGCAATGCATTTGACATCTTAAAAGCCGGTAACCAGCATGTGTTTTCAGTTGGCGAAGTAATTTTCCGCTCCAATTAACACACGACGGTCGGGGTATAGCGAGGTGATAATTGCCACAGATTAATCACCGTGATTGGTGTTTATTGATGAGCATGTGTACAGATTAATGACCGACTTGAGTTGTCAGTTTTTACAGGTATGGGACACAATGGAACCGAATCGTAATAGCAGCGCGGGAAAAGGGACTGGTTACTAATATTTTTCGGACAGGAGGGCGCTCATGACGCGTTTTGGGGGCAGAAGGGCGGGACCAAAAAGGGGCAGGGCGCGGCGCCCCGCCATTCCGCTTATGGGGAAACACTGCAATATTTTTGACCTCCTATTTGCTTTAGTGGCTTATTTAACCTTCTTAAATAAGGTTTACTTTTAACAGAAACACTTTTCTCCTAAAGAAGCAAATTCTTTCTTTTAACAGTTTACCCCCATTAAGGAGGGAAGGTAAGGTAAACGTGGCAGTTATTTCAGCGTAAAATTGTATCCATTCACCCAAAATTCTTGAAACGAAAGGAGCTAAATTAAATTCTGAATGAAGATTCTCTGGGAGCAAGGAATGCATCACAGGAAACCACGACATCAACCTCGGTGTCTGGGAATAAAATGTTATAACGCTGTCAATGTCCCCTGGCACAAGCTTCGGCTGAATTCTTTTTTTTTTTTTTTTAAACTGACTCTGAATGAGCCCAAATGATTTCTTATGACCAAAAACATATTTTTACAATTAAATGAAGTGCAGTGAAGCATTTTGCCGTAGACACATGGCACTTTACACTAGCTGCAGTGGAGTAAAAATAGCACTTACTTTTTAACCTGTTACATACGTTACTTTGGTTTAAATATATGCTTAACGGCCAAAATATTTTTAACAATGGTTTTAATAATGCTTTTAAAAGAAAAGGTCAAAACAGACAAATTAGTGTAAACGAGCAGCGATCAGGAATGTGTTCAATCGGTGTCACAACCCTCCCATGACACCAACCTAGAAATAGTAATATAAAGGTAAAAAGACAAGTACTCAAATAATACTAGAAGTAGCAAAATGAACATGCAACCCATTCCATACAGATAACTTCCAAGCTAGCCTTACACCAACATAACCAGGCACACAAAACGTCTACTTTCAACAGGATAATCGCGAATGAACAGACAAAATAAACCAGTGGTTTGAAGACAATAGAAAAGTGGACAGCACAAACTGTAACATTGATACATCACAATGAATGGACCCCCTTGGAAATATCACTGATAAATAGGTTTAAACGGATTTCACATGCATGTAAAATAACTCAAACTAATAAGGCCTTGGCGAATTTGGCATTTGCAACATTTAATCTAAAGAAATATTTTCAAATAAAAGTTACAAATGTTACCTTTTTGAGTTCAAAAAGTAATTTATTAAGACTTAGTTTGTATTGTGTGATTCTTAAAAATTATCAAGGATTTTAATGAATATAAATAGATTTAGTACTTTTCCATGTACAGATTAATTCACGAGCGCTTCTTTTTTATTTTCATTTTTCTTTGGACAATTTCAATTTTTCTTGTCATGTAAACAACATTGGTTGCTGTCTGAGTAGGCAACTAAACAATGCACAGATTAAATATTTTGATAAATAATAAATACATTTTGCACAACGGTGTTATTTAACAGGCAAAGTTTCAAAAGAGTATTCCTGGGTGAATGACAGTCTGTTTACGCAAGCATGTTAATCTGAAAATTACGTTACTTTGCTGAAGATGTAAGGTCAAAACTGACCTAAACTTTTGTGTTGTATCATGTTTAGTATGAGCTTAATGAAACAGGTCAAATTTTTCAGTTTTAAATAGCTTATTAGCTGTTTTGTCAAACAATGACTTTGAAGCCACTAACAATGAGTAGGTGTGCCTTTGTTCAACAGTACACGGTTGACCAAGAATTGCTTATCCTGCCTTTTCTTGTACAAAGGAGCATGGGCAGTTGCAATATGTCAGTTGGGTTATAATGTCAACTTACTTTCCAAATTTCAGGCACTGTGTTAAACAGTATGATGACATTGCATCAGCGAGTTATTAAGTTAAACGTAAATATATTTTAACGATATACAGAAAGGCGCCGAGATCGAGTGACTTGGTTATGGTGTAGAAGCTTACGGGTTCGAATCCGGCGACTGGAATACTCTGTCAACCCAGCAGTAAATAAGTACCAGTCTCGAATCAGGGAAGGAAAAGACAGCAAAAGGAGTGGGATGGGCTCCGTCTTTCATATGGTGTATCCAAGAGACAGTGAGCCTCTAATCCCAATGCCCCTACGGGCACTTGTCTGATGTAACAATACCCAAGAAAGGCCGCAACATAAAGCACATGTGAACTAAGAACAACAAACAACACATTTTTGATAACAGACACACTCAGTTAAACAACTGGAACTGCAACAGAAGAGTGAGATAAGAATGAACAAGCCTAGGAAGAATTTAAACCAGGCCTAAGCTCTACCCAAGGTTCCAATATTATCCAAAATATATGAAAAATATTCGGCTGGAACATTTAACTCAGTTAAATCACTGTGGCAAAACTTGGCGTAGTCGATACTTCCTTGACTACCATGCATTGTCAATCCTATTTTAGAGAAAGTTATTGTCTATAAATATATGATTTATATCCTCAGTTTTGCATTCTATTTATATGAAAATCGACATTTAGGCACTGTATGCCAAATAAATCCACAGGTCGACTTCAACCTTTTAAATTCAATTTGATCTTGTAAGAGAAATGTTTCTTCAGAAAACTGTAAGTAAACCATGAAGTGAATCATATGTAAAATGTAGAAAAAAGTCAAGGAGCACATGCTGATTCCTGACCGATTCAGCTGATCGATTTTAAATTCGTGATACGGACATAATCAGATAAAGAAGTATACGCATATTGTGAAATTTTGGTGGATGCAGCTACATTTATTTTTGAGATATTCAAAACTAAATGGTGGAAGTTTTTAAATCACTTCAGTATATTTGTCGGAGCTTTTGTATTGCAAAACAGACCTAGAAAAGCGTCCTGGATGAAGTTGCCTGACGGTGCATAAGAATGCGGCGAAGTAGTAGACGCCGTTATACCTGGGCATCTACCGGATTTTTAAACAATGTTACATTCTGTACCAAAAGAATCTGTGCAGTCTTGGAATAAATGCATGGCAATAACCAGGTTAAGATCAGGCGATCATACTATCTGACTCCGAGACACTATTTTTACCATTACTAGAGTCAGAGTTATCAGTATCGTCATAAGCCTCATCACAATATCATCGTTATCTTTCTTATTTAGCCAAGGAAATATTATAATCTCTTACTCTTGGCCCTTCAACGTCAGAAAGCCAAAATACGTTTCTGCGTTGTCCGTTCCTCCATCCTTTTGTATGACCATTCGGCCGGCCAGCTGCAGCCAATGAACGTAACTGGTGCACGCGCAGGTTTTGTCGGAATGCCCTCAGCAATACTCCACACTGAATAGGATCACTTTATTCAGCCTTTTGTTCACGCTTCGGTACCCAGTCGCGGTAAAGACACCCCATCTCGATTCACATGCCACTTTTGAGTAGTCGCTTAATATCTTATCATTCTAGAGTGTCTTGCCTTGACTCAATATCACCAGTCCTGTGAAAAAAAATACAAAGATGATCTTACATGAGTGCTCATGTATTATTGAATTTATTAAACGAGTTGGGGAAAAAGATAAGATGTAAGGCTATGCCGAGCATCTTATCGCTTTTCCCAACGAGTTTAATAAATTCAATAATACAGGAGCACGAATGCAAGATTCTATTATCATATGACACTAAAATCGCATTTTATTAGCAAATTTTGCACTAAAACGTCATGATTTGCCCATTAGAAAAAGCAACGTTTTTATGGACGTCAACGCATAACGCTACGACGTAATTTGCATATTTAATCCACTCAGTGACCTATAAATACAGTGACTCGCGTCTTCACCTTTCGGTCCAAAGAGGCGTGTCGCGCATGCGTCTGCAGCGCCTTCTACCGGAGCGCCATTTTTAATACAAGCTGAAAAAGCTTGAATTTCTGTCAAAAGTTAACGGCGTGCATCGCCCATTTTATCGGTGTTTTCATAGTGAAATTATTATGCAACGATAAGGTAAGCTTTGAATTTTATAATGATGTATTAGAATATAAGTTTTGTGATAATTTTGCGTGGTTTTGGAGCTCATTTTTAACGATGTAAATTGAGAAACATTGGTCACTCGAAAGAAAATGGCGACGCCGCCGTAAAAACCATCACTTCTTTTACGATGTACTCCGTCATTAATAAGGTTTGAGGTAATATTTTAGCATTAGGAAACGGAAGGGGAAGGACCAAAATGTTGTTTAATATCATTGTAATGACAATTATTTACTATTATGATGGTCTTATGACAGTATAAAAATATGCTTATTTAGGAAAGTAGCGAAAATCGGCAAATTAGGATGTTCAAAACCCCACTCCCCCGTTTTTGAATAAGGCTCCCAAAATAACTATTTTTGAGCCTCGAAATGATATTTTTCATAAACTTGAATGCCTTGTTAATTGTTTGAGTGCTATTTTATGCAATTTCGTGCCGATTCAATGGGTCAAAATAATCTTAAAATAAAACTTGTTTTTCACAGTTTTCGCCATACAACAATGAGTTCAGAGGGTTGGTTAGTTATGCATTGAAGAATTGTCACATCAATAAAAATTAACCCCCAAACCAAGCAAAATAATCACAAAACTTACTATTCTAATACATCATCATAAAATTCAAAGCTTACCTTAACGTTGAATAGTAATTTGATAACGTAAACATTAATGAAATGGGCGATTCACGTCGATAATTTCTGATAGAAATTCCAAATTCCAACCCACTCAGCTTAATTAAAACCTATGTCACCGACTTACTTCAATTTTCAATGCATGCATATTCTCCTAAGTAAGAGAGAGTCAAGATCAAAATCCTAATCCAAATGCATAATAAAAAAAAGTTTCCCGTTTTAATATTGAAAAGCCCTCCAGCCCGTTTTTTTTTTTTTTTTTTTTGTTTTTTTTTAACTACGTCAAGTAAAACTACCGTATAAAAACTTGCCAAGTTTGGTATCAAAATATCAGAAATTGAGTACACAATTTAACGCAAACGTTAGTAAGAACACATGATTTATACAGATAAAATAAAACAACGATAATATTAAAATATTTCTAGATGCGAAATAAGCGGTCGATAGAATTATCGATTTTTTCAGCCACTCACCTGTCCAGCGGCACGACAAGCGTCTATTGGAAAAATACCTAAATTTAACTGGAGATGCGAGTCACTCTAATATATAGGTCACTGATCCACTAGTGGATTATCGATTTTAATGCATGGCTTTATAACACTCTCAGAAGCGACGTCATATGATAAAAAGGCGGTACTCGCTATGTTAATGTAATTACACTGGCACATCGTCTGCTAACTAGTAGCTAGGCATTGAGCTCTACTATAACAACATTATCATAACATTCCGGGGATCCATAGTCGCTTCCGTAATCATGCATTATTCTTTTTTCTTCATTTTCCTGTATTTCGTTTGATTGTTTACTTTGTTGCTAGAGGGAAGCTGCTCATCAGTAAATTGTTGTCAAGAAGTATCGCTGAGAAATAATGCATACCGATTCAGATGTATAGTTTATGCTTGAATGTGTTATGTGTCACGTAATCATACAAAAGACTAACAGAATAGAAATGAAATCCCAACAACTGGAGTCTATATGTTCTATCGCTTCTAAAAAGGAAACTGGAAAGTCCAAGAGCATAAACTTACCTGGTGTACTTTCCGTCGTACATTTCATGACTGATGTCCCTTATAATAAAATACACAGTGGCTGTAGAAAATCATTATTGAAAATCATGAAAATTATGTTTGGCTGTATTTTCAGGCAAAATTTAAGTTTTCATAATTTCTTAATTTTGATTTTTATGACTTTTACTTTACCGTTAAATTCATTAGATATACCATTCGATGGATTGAAAGTTTTGAGCCAGTTTCATTGTTTTGATATTAATATATGCACCAGCCCTCTGGAATATTGTAGTTCTTATGCTAGAGAATGTAGACCATGTACAGAAGACATATGTGCTAAAAGAGAAGGCGGTGATTTTCCCTTACAGTGTAATCTAAACTGCAGCATAGGTAGGTAGAAAATATGTCAGTTTCTTTGTCTTTGCATGATTCTTATATGTTGGTCTGACTATTATATGCCATGTACACTGTATATGTGTTTAGCACTCATATTTATTTTCAAATAAAGGTACTGTCATTATACCCCCGACATACGAAGTATGTCGAGGGGTATATAGTATTCGTCTTTCCGTCCGTTCGTCCGTTCGTCCGTCCGTCCGTGTCCGTCTGTGTGTCCGTCCGTTAACATTTGCGTTAAAGTTTTGCGTTAAGTTTTTATTCTTTGCTTATATTTCCAATATCCTTCAAAGGAACCTTTTGGTATGTGACTAGGTATACTTCTAGGTTCATGCAGAATAGTTGACATCATCTAGATGCTGCTGTTGACCTAATGTCAAGGTCACATACTTAAACATTTGCGTTAAAGTTTATATTCTTTTTTTATATTTCCAATATCCTTTGATAAAACCTTCTGCTATTTGACTAGGGCTACTTTAAGGTTCATACAGAGTAGTTGACATCATCTGGATGCTGCTTACCAAAGGTCAAAGTCACAGACTTGTATATTTGCGTTAAAGTTTTGTGTTAAGTTTATACTCTTTGCTTATATTTCAAACATCCTGTGAAGAAAACTTTTGTTTGATATGTTACTAGGTTTACTTCTATGTTCATGCACAATAGTCGACATCATCTGGACGCTGCTGCTGACCTAAGGTCAAGGTCACAGACTTAAACATTCGCGTTAAATTTTTGTGTTAACTTTATATTCTTCTTTGATATTTCCAATATCAAAGAAGAATGGATCGACCTTTTTGATATTTGACTAAGTTTACTTTAAGGTTCATAGCTGCTTACCAAAGGTCAAGGTCACAGACTTGTATATTTGTGTTAGAGTTTTGCGTTAAGTTTACATTCTTTGTATATATTTCAAACATCCGTAGATGAAACCTTTTGATATATGACAAGATTTACTTCTCTGTGTTCATGCAGATTAGTTGACATCATCTGGATGCTGCTGCTGACCAAGGTCATGGAAACAGACTTATACGTTTACAATAAAGTTATGTATTCAGTTGGTACTCTTTGCTGATATTTGTAATATACTTTGATGGAACCATTTGATAGGTGACTAAGTTTACTTCTAGGCTCATACTATGTATAAGGCGGTGATTTCATTAGGCGGTGGCGCTGGTCGGGGGTATACGTGAGCCCCTGCTCACTTGCTCTAGTTTATATTGTATAACAGTGTTTAGCATTGCTGTTCATTTTCATATGAAGTACTAAATGTCATGTCTTTTTTTTAATTATGTGTTTAGCATTGCTATTTTTGTGTTTAAAATACTGCCATTTATATTGTATATGTTGTTGGCATTCTATTCATTTTCCTATGCTAGTACGACCATGTATAGTATATATTTGCCAAGCATTTCCTTTTATTTTCAAAAGAAAGTACTCTTCGTTAGGCTTTACTTATTTGATTGGCTAATTAATTTGTATTAAACCAGAGAGTCCAAACTATCAATAGCACACTCTTCCAATCCAAAATCAATTAATGAATGTTGGAAGGACACTTGCAGGGGTGTTTTAATCGTTGGAGCTTCAGAAGCCTATCAATTTCTTGTGGTGCTATGGTATGGCATTAATATACGTATTAACTTAAAAAGCCGTGGTCTTATCTTTTGTTGCTTAAAATACCAACAAAATAATGTGATTCTCCCACCTGTTACGGACAGTGAGTTTTAGTGGCATATAAAGTTATGCAAGCAATACGTTCTAATATTTCTTTCAGTTGCTGCTAAGATAAAGGAATCCGAATATGATCGGACATTTCAGAACTTCAGTAGGTATTCGGGTCCCTCTACTGTATTCATTGTATCATTGAACTATTTATAAAGGTCGGTGTATATGCAAATGTACTTTAACAAATATAGTGTTTCTGTATTTTGCATGTACGTCTTCAGTGTTGCAAAAACCCCGAAAGTTTGAAAAACTGAGGTGATGGGAGACGAACATCCCTCTCCGAGCCTCACTCACTGACATAATCTGCGAAGACATATCAGCCGTAGAATCCAGGCAAAAGATGAATGCAAGGTCGCTGCTAAAGCATGCCTTTCCAATCCAGCCACCTCAACCACCATGGCATAAAAAGACGACAGGCAAAGGCATCAGGAAGATTTCTGATACAGCGAAAACCTTCAACCTGACGACTTGCTGAATTATGTTTGATAGTTCTTTACTGCAATGACGCTAATGGGAAGCTTAATGCTACATATTATTACAGAACGTTTACAAGCCCTGCTATGAGTGAAGGATCTGATGAAATTCTCAGGCAGAAAACTATAACATCCGTTCACACTCACAATCATTCCTAACAGTTACGAAAAATACTTAATCTAAAAAAAGTCATATAAAAAGTTGCTAGAAAGTCAAGATACAACGTACCTTTGTCAACTTTAATTATTGTATTTATGTTGTTAGAACAAACGTTGAGTTGGGATTGCTTAACCTCTATGTATTAGTCAAAATGAACTCTTTAGATACACATAGCCCAACACTAGGCCGGAAAAAAAATATAGAACCAAGTTTCAATTTTAAACAAATACAGATTTGAAAGGAATGTATCGAACTAAGCATGTTCAGTTTCCAACTTCGTACATTTTAAATTAATACATTAGTACTGTTCCTCATTTAAAACGTTTATTATAATGTGCATGTGAATTATAATACCATGTGAACAGTAGTCAGCAATAACATTCAGGCACTTCAGGGTTCGTGCCATGGCTGGGATAGGTCAATAACTATTTTTATAATTTATAAATTAGAACAGAAAAAAAACATGTACAGGTAATTGTAAAATGAGAAAAGGACTGCAAGATTTGATTATATAAGTACTAAATATGTATGGTTTGTTTTGTCTCTTGATTTTAGTTCAAAATAACGCCAGTCTGTGGTTTGGACTTCTGGTAACTATGGTTCCTGCAGCCATAGTATTGACTGGGTCTTGGTGCAAGAGACATTCCATCATTAGACGGTGTAAAAGTGGGTTCAAAAAGACGAGGAGAGGCAAACAAATGTAAGTGTTACCGTTATTTTATTGTAATCTGATAAAGTGCGTTTCAAAAATATTTTTCGCAAAAAGAAAACATAATACAGAAAGTATATTAGATTATGAACCAGTTAATCTAGTCTTACACAAATAATGATAATAATGATAATCAATACATAACAGCAAGTAACTGATGTTGACTTGCTCATTAAGACTGTTGTAGTTTTACCTAGCGAAACTTTGGGTATGTGAGTAGGAATTCCTTCAGTTCCATGCTTTTAGCCTACTTACAGCTAATGGTCTGTTACAAAATATGTGTCGGTATGATCAAAGGAATGTAACGGTCAGTGGGAGACACCATTACTTCGTTGGTCCCTACAATTTGGCTGTTTCTGAAATTATTTGATGGCTACGGCTGAAACACAGTGTGGCTTTCAGTCACCAGACTTTCATTTTCACTGAGAGGTCCCTCAGTTCATAAACATGGCGGCTATTATAAGGAATGGGATGTTTACTACTCGCAAGCACCTGATCACACCTCTGTCTTAGGGTTCATGTCTGTGTATCTAATGCTTGGGTGTGTCAATATTTCTATGGTTTTACGTGTTCGGACCTATTGTTTTGGTGCTTTGGCCACTTCTACATTTAAGGTATATTTCGGATTTAATAGAAATTTTATTTCTTCATAAAACAGAAGTTTGGATTTCCATGCCCCAGAATCGTCCTTTGCGATCACAAAATTAGAATACTATTTAGTTCTTACATTAAAATAGCAAATGGTCAACCTACTGTTGACAGCAACTCCTCCCATCCACTCATAAAGTTTTGTATATAGAACATACTGTCTATGCTTTTGTATAGCCTGCAGATATTATTACTAAATAGACAGAATTTGTTTTAGTGGCATGTTGTTACAGTCTTGTGGATCGAAATGTCGTCGATAGCCGGTTGACAACAAAACAATTGACACGATACTTATAAGCAAATTTGGTTTATATCCTCAGCAATTAGCACAGAATTAAGTATTATCATACAAACCGGATCATAATCATTTCATTCGCGAAACAGAGTGACTTTGCAGAAGATAATTTCATCTTAACTTTCACGTCACTACTTGAGTTTTGAAAATGAATGCAATGTGGGATAAAAATTCGGTTCAAAAATTACTTTTGTCTTTTTCTGTTAAGTCTTTAAATACTTTGTTTTCTGAGTCTATTGCTGTCAAGAAAACCGCCGGATTTGGTTGAAAACAGTCGTTTTTCTTTTGTTTATTTTCTTTGCGCACACAAGGTGTTGCAATTTCGGCTCTAAAAATGGCATATAAGTGCGCGACTTCTGACGTAATTTTCCACAGGTCAGTTTTTCTCTAGTCATGAGCTCTCCTGGGGTCTCGGCATAATGGTGGAGAATGACCTCAGCCGCGTTGTCAGTTTTTGGCGCGAAATTAAAAATAGCGCTAGCTGGTGTGCGGAGCAGAGCTAGGGAATCCCTAGCCAAACGACTTATCTAATATTTTCACGTTACACTGTTTAGTGAAACTTATCAAATTTCAAGTTATAAGTGCTTTCTGGCAGTTTAAAAGAACAAATTGGCCAAATTATGATGCATTCGAAACTTCAGAAACAATCTCGGAGCTAAAACGGTGCAAAAATGATAATGATAGAATAAATCAGGATAAATACGAGCCCATGTTAATTTTGTATTAAAGTGCACAGCTAGTTTAAACAAGGACATACTAGCTACATACAATTTTATTTTATGGACTCATTAGAATAATAATAATTATTATTACAGAAAAGCTTCCACAAACGAAGAACTTGGACTCTTCCCACAAGAAGAAAATACTTGTAAGTTTGCATGCATTATTGACACAAACTAAAGTTATAGATCGTGAATTTATTTTAAGTAATACCTTACTCTTTACCGCTAGCATGCCCCACTGGTTTCATTTTTTGTCGAGCCCGCTTGCGGTGAGCGAGACATAGTTGTTACAATGTCAGTTCGGTGTATGTCCGTGCGTGCGTGCGTGCGTGCGTGCGTGCGTGCGTAAGTCCGTGCGTGCGTGCGTGCGTGCGTCCGTCCGGATTTGTCCGGGTCATGACTTCTATATTTATGGATGGATTTCAAAATAATTTGGCACAGTTGTTCCCCTTGATGAGAAGAAATGCCTTATGAAATATTTGTTCATGTAGGTCCAAGGTCAAGGTCACACTTGAAGGTCAAATGATAAAATGGCCATAAATTGAGCTTGTCCGAGCCATAACTTCTACACTTACGGATGAATTTCAAAATAATTTGGCACAGTTGTTCTCCTTGATGAGTAGAAGTGCCATTTGAAATATTTGTTCATGTAGGTCCAAGGTCAAGGTCACACTTGAAGGTCAAATGATAAAATGGTCATAAATTGAGCTTGTCCGAGCCATAACTTCTACATTTACGGATGGATTTCAAAATAATTTGGCACAATTGTTCTCCTTGATGAGTAGACGTGCCATTTGAATCATTTGTTCAGGTAGGTCCAGGTTCAAGGTCACATATGAAGGTCAAATGATAAAATGACCATAAATTGAGCTTGTTCGAGCCATTACTTCTACATTTATGGATGGATTTCAAAATAATTTGGCATAATTGTTCTGCTTGATGAGTAGAAGTGCCATTTGAAATATTTGTTCAGGTAAGTCCAAGGTCAAGGTCACACTTGAATGTCAAATGATAAAATGGCCATAATTTGAGCTTGTCTGAGCCATAACTTCAACATTTACGAATGGATTTCAAAATAATTTGGCCCAATTGTTCTCTTTGATGAGTAGAAGTGCCATTTGAATCGTCTGTTCAAGTAGGTCCAAAGTCAAGGTCACACTTGAAGGTCAAATGATAAAATGGTCATAAATTGAGCTTGTCCGAGCCATTACTTCTACATTTACGGATGGATTCCAAAATAATTTGGCACAATTGTTCTTCTTCATGAGTGGAAGTGTCGAGTGACATACGTGTTTAGGTAGGTCCAAGGTCAAGGTCACACTTGAAGGTCAGATATTGTAATTGTCATAAATTGAGCTTGTCTGGGTCATCTTTTCTACTTATTTTCCTTTGTGAAAATTTGAAAAAAAGAAGAAAATGCTTGCTAAGCATGATGTTGTTTGGTTTCTTTCTAGAGTGAAGCAGTTACTTAGTCTTGACATACTTATAGGCCACTTTAGCAAACAGCGGGCTCGACCAGTTGTCCCTGGACAACCTTCTAGTAACTACTAACCTGACCTGTCGTAAGTATGTGTCATTATACAAAAGCACATGCATGCGATACATAGATAGAAACCTTCCTGAATTCCCTGTTCCAATTATAACAGGTTTACCAGTTCAGCCAATCCCTGGTTTCTTTATCTGTGGAATCCCTTGCTCTTATGGGTCAAAGTATCTTAAATATTTTAAACAAATTACAGAAGAATGCAAAAGTTGCATAATATCAGATCCGCAGTAATCCCGAAGGTATTATCCCCTGTGGTGCGAGTGTTGGGTTTGCCTCGTACGTATATACGTATGTTAACATTTTGTTATGGCTTTAGCGACCTCATTGATAAACAGAGTTTAAAGTCTACATACTCCTATCAGTGGTAAAAACGTCTAAATTTAAATCGTTGTAAAAAGCGGTTCGATCTTCACGTTTGGCAATAAAATGTGGGTTGATGTGCCTATATTGAGTCGTATAACTTACAAAGAGTAAGGAAAACAAGTTTTTGAAATCATTCCACAAAATACGATTTCCTGTTCTGGTTTCCCGTCTAGCAATTCTATATAGATATAGGCGGGATAATGATTGGGGCTCCACGCCTGTACATTGTACTTTTACCGTTTTATTCAACTTAATGATGAATTCGAAAGTATGTCATTTTAGTTGCCAACTAAAATGACCCATATAGGTTTTCTAACCCTTTTTATGTGAAACTCGAGGATGTTTTATTTGTTAAAAGCTGGCCAACTATGGTAATTTACAATGACGAAACTATAGGGAGAAGCTTGCAGCGATATCTCATGATAAATGTTTTCATGCTGCTAGAGCAATGGGGCCTTTAATATAACTTCACTAAAATTTAGGTATTACAATACCTCGGGCATCTGTCATGGTAGAGCCGAGGCCAACGTCACTTCCGCTTTCTTTTTTTTAGAAATAAACAAATTAAAAAAAAAGCAATGAAAGCGCTCCAATGCCATCAGTTAAAACAGATTTTATATAAATTTTTAGGTTAACTTTGCGGTTCGAGACGCTAGGGTCAAGGTCACGCTCAATCGCTACTTTTAGAATCTAAAAATCATCACTCTAGCGCCCTCATTTAAAAACAGATTTTGATATAATTTCACACAAATATTTGGTGAAACAATTTCTCGAAAGGTACTACTTGGACTTATGTCAAGGTGACGGTTGCTATTTTTCGCTCTAGTCCGATTTAAATATGTTTACACAAATATCAGTTAGATTAGAGTCGGGCTATGGTGCAAATAATTTGGATAAAAATAAGGCAAGGACCTATTGTTTCCTCTTTTTTTTTGTCTCTCGCATATCATCTCTTCTCTTAAATAATAATAAATAAATAAACCAACCAAATTGGTCTCATGGTGCTAAGAGTAAGGTCAAGACTATTTTGTTCTATTTATAGAATCGTGGTTGCTGACTTTTAACGGAAACCTGATAAAGAAATATGCACTTTCAGTAACTCATCTGGGTAATCAAAGACCGCAAAAAGAAAGAACTATATATCAAAGGGTTTGTTATGTGCTTTCTTCTGGCAAGATGATGGTCTTTGCAATAGATCTTTCCTAACTTGTCTAGACCGTCACTGAAAACACAAGTTTCTAATACCTGTAAGTAAAATATACACCCAGGAAGGCAGCAATCACAAGACACCGTTCAGAAAAAAACACACATAAAAACGACAAAAATGAACAACACAATTTCGATTGCAGACATACTCAGTCCAAAACAGAGCATCTGTAACATAAGAAATGCACTGGAACACAGGGCTTTAAGGTAACGTTATTAATTACGCTTTGTCATCTTAAACATCACTAAAAAGTACAAAATAAATAAAATCCCAGAATGAAAACAGAAAGCAAGTAGACAGCAGTTGAAGGACGGATGACCATAAAATACGTATTAAAAAAAACTTAACAGGTGACCACAATGCCAAAATTAACCGGAATTCCAGAAAAACAATAAACATTTATACAGGAAGGTAAACCACGCATGTATGCATCCCCCCCCCCCCCCCCCCCCCCCGCTAGACAGGCACCATTAGTAAATACGAAGTTGGTTTACATACAAAATTACTCTTGTTTTCGGTAATCATTAAACATAAATGATGTATATGTCGAATATGAAAGTTTTCCGTACATTTAGACTGATTATGGATATTGACTGCCTCGTATATGTGAGTCTTAAAGGCCCCATTGCTCTATCAGCAAGGAAAATTTTATCGTGAGGTATCGCTGCAAGCTTCTCGCCATAGTTTCGTCATAGTAAATCACAGCGACTAACCAACTTTGAACCAATAAAACATCATTGAGTTTCATATAAAAAGATTCCAAAATTAATTTGGGTCATTTTAGTTGCCAACCAAAATGACCTACTTTCGATTTCGTAAACAATGAAAAAATGGTAAAAATACAATGTACAGCAGTGGAGTCCCTTTCACTATACCGCTTTTGTTTATATTGCATCGCTCAACGGGAAACCAGAAAAGGAAATCTGTATTTTGTAGAACGATTTTTTGTCTTCCAAAAACACGTTCCCCATACTTTTTACCAGGTATATGGATCAATCTATACACATCATTCCATATTTTATCACCAGACGTGAAGATTGACGCGCTTTTCATAACGATTTGCGTTTAGACGTTTTTATCACTTATAGGACTATGGAGACTTTCAGGCGTATAAATGTCAGTCAGTCATTTATTTCAGTAATGAGAGTTTCCGCAGTCGCCGTGGGCTCGAATCCTGGCTGTCCAGTGTATATACTTCGTTATGTTATTTCCCTACTTCATATAAATAGCATTTTCTTCCAAATAACGACAGAGAAAAAAAGAAGAAAAAAAAAACAATTGAAATGTTTATTTCCCATTTTTATAGCTGCCGTACCATATTGCGAGAAGCTGAAGGTAACGTGTGAAACAAATGAAGATAAACAAAAAACCATAGCAACAACCCAGGACAAAGGTCTCTCTTCTTCACCTACGAATTCTGCTTTGCAGCCAGAGATTGCCAAAACAGTAGCAAGAGAGGACATGAATTCAGATCTTACAGAATCGAAACTAGCTGATGACACATGTTCCGAATTACGATTGCTCACTGAAATCGATATGTCAGGCCTGGATTCTGCTCCATTAAAGGCAGCTCCACCACTGGATTTGCAAACCTTACAGAAAACAGTTTGACTTTTTTCAGCCTTTCAACAATTTTTCAGTCATTTTGACCCGATGTTAGAATTGACTTAATCAGACTGGGGCTGTGAAATCTCTGAAAAGGGTTCACAATTAGAGTCGAGCTCTATGTCAGTTGATGACAATCCTTCACCTTATGTCGTACCACATGTACAAAATCGACGCTTGGTAAACTCGCAATTTCATTTCCAATAGGAAGTAAAACATCAAACTTCTGCAAATAGTTGGCAAAAATATAACAATGATATTCGACCCGTATGACTGTAAAGCATATATCATATGAAAGATGTTTGCTTTCGGGTAAAAGAACAAGGTTTCGGTTTGGCCACTTTCAGGAGTCTTGTGATAATCATACCACCAATTTTCATTTGTACTGATATGGTTTATATGCATATGTCTCGAACTGCAGTGTTATATTTTGTCTAAGTACGTACTTGCAGAAGCTTTAGTTCATAAGTTCATTTGGGAATGGAATTGTGTGTTTACCGGGCGTGCATGTGAAACTGTAATTGATTATATTTATATTTGGTGTTTTGCATGCAAATATGTGTACTCTGATCAGCCCTTTCCTGTGAAGCAGCTTCCACGTTTTTCGATAGATAGTTGGCAGTCCGATGACACTTACTGTGCCCCCTTACTTGCCGACCTTTATTAAGTAGAGCAGTCAAAGTACCAAAATCATAAGTCCGAACTCGTATAATCCACATAAACGTCAACACATCCGAAATATTTAGATACACAGACATGGACCCCCCCCCCCAAAAAAAAAAGGAAGTGTGATCAGGTGCTTGTGAGTAGTAAGCATCACCTGTCTATTAAAATTCACCAGCCATGTCTATATATCTGCAGGAAAAGTAAGTAAAAATGAAATTCTTTTAACTTAGAGTATGAAGAGGAGGTTTCAGATTTCTTAAAAGCAGTTAAAAACGCCTTCACCTACAGGTACATAGAAGATTTTCTGTCTCTGAGATCGATCTTGCGTCTCCTGGATTGGTAGTCCAGCGTGCTATTCACTACACTACCGCCGCTCCTGCATGTATTGTTCCCGGTATTGTTTTAGTTTCTATTTGCCTGTACAATAATCTTATGGTTATGTTAACTCTTGCTGCAAATTTGAATGCCGATAAAGTTTCTGAAGCTCTTATTCTCTTATTCAGCCGAAAGATAGATTCTTCCCTCAGAAACAGTGACATGGCGGGTGTATTGTAATAGGCAGGTGGTGCTTACTAATCACAAGGTACTGATCTGATAACACCTTTGTATAGGGATCCTGTCTTTTTATCCGAAGATTTCGGATTTATATCGTTTTCTTCTTTTTACGAGTTCGGACATGGTTATGATATATTGACCAATTTCACTTTGATTTCAGTAGTAGGCTATAGCAGGCACTATGTATTTGCTAATGCAATATAAATGCAATATAAATACATGTGAATATAGGCCAACAATTTTGTCACATAGTTCTATTTGTTGTATGATTGAATGTGAAATGTAAGATATATTTACCTGTATGATATAACCTACATGATATGGACAACTGATATAAACCTTGATTGACTCATAATCTATTTCTGTAGTCTATGTAGGTTTGCTTTTTTTTAACATTACAAACTGTAAATCAAGCATTTTGTTTTCCTCTCTTTTTACAATATGTCAGAATGTATCTAGCTGTTGAACAAAATATCAAAAGTACTCTTAAATCAGCAAACATATAAATACCTGCACAATACCCATAACATCCCACGGGCTGCTGCTCAGTATTGCATGCGTCCGTGAAAAACATGGCACACTCCTTGCACCGTCTTTCAGTTTCAGAACATACGTAATAGCCTTTTCTTTCACATATGTCTGAGAAACAAAGAAACATTTCTGACTTTTGTGGAGTCGGTATTCCAGTCAAAGAAACTATCAAACCTATCATTTGCACAACCCCAGCTCGCCAGACAGATCTTCTACAATTATACATGCTGACTTTACGCACGTGATCAAGAATAAGATCAAAATTAACATTTCAGAGACTTGGCATTATTAAAATGACTATATGTACAGAATAACTGTTCGTGCGGTTTTACTCTGACGATTAGACTGCAATATGCTGTGATTTTTATGCGGAGGAGATGATAAAACTGGTTTACCGGTATTTACTTTTTCTTCTCTAAAAATAAATGTGAACAGACGGACAGGTGTACGTACATATGACTGTGTGTAATTACTAATAAATTGAAAGTTGTGGAGAATCTGATGCAGATTAATAATTTTTACCCATTTGCGTTCTGCTGTCATTTGCATATTGTCATAAGGCGGTGCTAATGCTTCGGTTCCTATGTCGATCTTGCTGGGTACAGGCGTAATACCTATCATTTAGTTATAGCCGAATTTCGAAGGATGCAAATAAACAAAAAGAATTCTGTTTTTATCATATAACTAGGGCAAACTCAGTTTAATTCGCTCCTCAAGAGGGACATGAATCGATGATTTGTCCTTTTCTTAACAAGCTCTCCTAACAGCATGTTACCCCACACACATAATTTTTTTACCAAAACTTTAAGGCAAAATGAGACGCCGACGTCAAAGCTGACGCCGACGCCGTAATAAGTGCAAAAGCTCTTCTTGTACCGTTTTTTGAGACGTTCTCAGTTAAGCTGGGCCATTAGCTATTAATTTTGTCCTTCGCATTGCCTTTCTTTAAATTTCAAAATAACGGTCCTGTTTACCCTGTGACAAGTTGCCCTCTGTCTACAGAAGTAGATAAAAGTACCAAAACATGCATGCGTTTTGTTAGACATTTTTAACACCGGTTCGAATAATGATACCCTGGTTTAAAATGCGACGTTTTTGAATGTCGCAATATTGCCGTTGCATAGATATGAACGCCGCACGGCTAAAAAAGACAAATCACTGCTGAAAATCGAGTTCCATTATTAAATTCAGGTGATTTCTT
Organism: Ctena decussata; assembly: GCA_963989385.1. Taxonomy (NCBI): domain Eukaryota; kingdom Metazoa; phylum Mollusca; class Bivalvia; order Lucinida; family Lucinidae; genus Ctena; species Ctena decussata. The sequence continues at coordinate 39,291,058 of OZ022500.1, read as the reverse complement.
ACATATTTCCCTGCTTAAACAATATCGAAATGGTAGTTTTTGCTACGAAATGAGACTGGAAACTAATGTCGCAAAATTTATGTAACCTACGTCACAGCGGTAAATTCGTGATACATGTATTAACTAAAATGGCCCGGCATCATAAAACTTACAAAATCACACGAAGAAATATATGTTCCTCAATATCTTATATCATTTGTGCAAATTTGCTCAATTTTGTATATTTTACTCGACTTCAAAATACATTACCCCAGCATTTTTCTGTAAGAATGTAACCTTACGTCACGGACTTTTCTTAAAACTGAGCAAAGCAATCGCTCTGAAACTCATGTGCAAAATCCTGCCTAGTAACAGCTACAAGATGGTGTGCTTAGATTTCATGCACTGAAACATTAAATGATATTAAAACGTTAAAATGTGTGCACTGTAACCTACGTCACACGTAACCTACGTCACAACGTCACTAAGACCACGTTTTAAAAGCGTTGACGTCATTTGATTAAGCAGCGCTTCATAGAAAGCCCCTTTCTGCCTAAAAAGCAAAGAAAAACATTTTAAATTGAAACCAGCCAAAATAATCAAATGTCAGTAGATTAGTAAATGTGCAATGCTACGCATGTCAAAGAAATCGTATGCGACATCGTCTTTCAACGTATCTTAATAACGTCATAAAATACGCCGTTTCTAATTGTTAGGGTATGTCTCTAAACATGGTTGGTATTCCATAATCTAAAACTATTATCTGAAAATATTTTAAAGATTTGAAGCAGATATAATGAGCATTATGTTCGTGATTTTTTCTTGAATTCTGGAATGGTTGTATATATGGCCATTTTTGTCCGCGAATGGCCCAGCTTAACTGAGAACGTCTCTTTTTACGAGTCAGCTAAAGCACGGTACTGTATGGCAAGCCAAATGCACACTAATTAGAAAAACCTGGTTTTTCTCAGAAAAACCTGGTTTTGCGATTTGATAAACCAGGTTTTTCTCAGATAAACCAGGTTTTTCTCTGATAAACCAGGTTTTTCTCTTGATATCATAGGTTTCTCAGATAAACAAGGTTTTTCTTTGATAAACCAGGTTTTTCCTCGCAAAACCTGGTATTTCAACAGAAAAACCTGGTTTTTCTGTGATATACCTAGTTTTTCTCTGATAAACCAGGTTTTTCTTTTGATAAACCAGGTTTTTCTATAAAACCTAGTATATCTCGAGAAAACCAAGGTTTTCTTTGAAAAACCAGGTTTTGCGTAGAAAAACCTGGTTTATCTCAGAAACCTACGATATCAAAAGAAAAACCTGGTTTATCAGAGAAAAACCTGGTTTATCAGAGAAAAACCTGGTTTATCTGAGAAAAACCTGGTCTATCGAGAGAGAAACCTGGTTTAACGAAAAAACTTGTGTTATCACAAGTTTATTTTGATAAACCAGGTTTTACGATGGTCTCTGCTAATGCAGTTGTATGCGGCAAGCCGAATGCACACTAATTATCTAGGATAACGCTTCACCGAATGTATATTATTAGAAAAACTAGGTTTTTCTCAAGATTTGAGAAAAACCAGGTTTTTCTCTTTTGTCACGTGACTTGATATCACAGGTTTCCAGAAATATGATTGGACGCTAGCTGTTTTGTTATACCTGGTTTTTCTCAATCTGATTGGATATTGAGAAACTTAGGATAATGCTCGAAGATCTGTTATACCTGGTTTTTCTCAGCCTGATTGGCTAACAGGTGTGTTGACATAGTGATTCGAACTAACGCGGTCGCGAGATCTCGTAAATCGCGAAATTGCAGACACCCTATAGGTAATATTGTTTTATGGCCCAGTTATGTCATTACCTAAGAGCGATGGGGAATTTCCTTTGATGAAATATCAGCGTCGCTGTACTTGTACATGACAAGAATATGGTACACAATAAACAAAAATATTTATCTTTTTAAATATTTAGCGTCATTTAGATGTGTAATGTTGACCACGCCAAAGACGTAAATTGTACATTTATACCGGAAACGCATTTCTTTTAATTTAAGCATACTTTGTTTGAATAACGTGTGTTTGTTTTCCCTTTTTAGTCATGAGCGCAATAAATATATAAGAAAGAATAATCGATATTTCTAATTAGACTGCATCAACTAAAGCGCATTTTCCAGTGGAATATAACACATGAAACATACTTGAGTTTCTCATAAAAAATAGAGAGTTGAAAATTTATTTGGATCATTTCAGTTGGCAACCAAAATGGCCAACTTTCGCTGCCTTTAACTTTAAAATGCGTAAAGGTACGCTGTATATTTCTTGTAATGATTATAAAGAAAATAAAGGAGGAATAAAAAAAATTTTTTTTTTTTTCTCAATGAAATCATTTTCCGTTTAAAAAGTCTCGGTACAATCCCATGCTTTACTGTTAAGGTCCTGGCAACTAGTTGCCAAGTATATTACCGTAAAATTTACGTTTTTCATAGTGTAAAATACTCCGGCGTAGGACCCCAGTCATAGCTTTTAAATTCTACACTGTAAAAAAAAGTCCGTAGATTTTTCGGTAAAATGCCTTGCTGCCAGTCCATTTCATGTTGTTTTACGGGCATCTGCCTATAGATCGTTTTTTTGAAATAACGATATGGTAGAGTTATATTAACTGACCGCACTCGAGAATACCTTTATAGTATTGAAGGGCTATAGAACCAAACAATATCTGTCTTATTCTGCCCTACTCTGCTTATTGATTCCTGCCGATGTTTACGGGCGCCCGTAAAAATAACGGGAAACGGACTGGCAGCTGGTTTCCAGGTATTCTACCGAAAATTATACAGAATTTTTTACAGTGTAGAATAATTATAATTACAAAACCTGGCGAAGGTGCACAAATATTTAAGGTAATTACAGTATTTTTCTTTCTTACACCAGTTTCATATCCAATCTGACAGTCTAGGACCAGTCTGTTCATGAGAATATTTATAGCCCGACATATCGCGGGTTGTATAATTTTTGGTTTAAACATATTTTGTTCAAATTTTCAATACATATATACATTGTAACAATACAAATAATAGGATTGGAACGAAAGCACACGTACTTATAAAGTTCCTCTCCTTAACTATATCTAACATGCAAATATCATGGCGATAGCTTGACAAAATAAGTTAAACAAAATTTTCATTTAAATATATATATGTAATATCGTGTACGAAAACCAGTGATTGATAATGAAACCAAATGATAGGGAACAGTGTCCGGACAAGAAGGGAAAAAAGAAGACAGTGTAGAAAAGGAGCATAAAAAAAGAGAAGATACAACTTTACAAACTATGCAACCGAGGATGAGAGAGGGGGCTCAGAATCGCAGCGACAGTCGCATCAAGCACTCTGACTACCATTACTTACATAAATACCAGCCGCTTGCCATAAGCTAAGAAAATATGTATAATGTTTGCCTTTCTGTCCGTGTCTGTTTGTCTCCATCCGTATGTAAATTAAAGATTTACTCCCTTTATGATAATAACAAAAAATGATTTGATGTAATATATCATGCAATACCTCCGACGTGGTCTAATTATATATTTGAAATAGAGTTTAGATAATAATATTTTATAAAAGTGAATTCAAATTTTTTAAACGATCGCGGACCGCGCTCGAAATCGCATTATTGGACAAAAATGATTTAATGATTTATTCATGCGTTACAATCACATGCACGAATAAGAAAAATTCCTGTACATGATCACATGACATACGTGGTAAAAATCGATATTCTTACAGGCCGTAAGGAAATAGATAATTTGAATTTTAATTTGAAGATTTTTTTCATTCCCCATTTTTCGAAAAAACATGCATTTTCTCAAAACTTGTGCGGTAATTATGGGACTATAACATATTGTTTAACGAAATTTTGTTGAAATATTTGTTTCTGAAAACATGAAATAAACGAGGGAGACACACTTTAACATTTGCGTTAAAGTTTTGCGCAAAGATTATTTATTTATTTATTTATTTATTTTTGTTTGTTTGTTTCTTTCTTTCTTTTCATTCAAGCATGCTTAATAAGTACATAATATAATGCAACGAAATGACAACAGAGAGCAGAGAGACAGAAGGATAGAGAGATCGACAATTTGTTTTAAAACTATTAGTCAACCTTCTCACACCTCAGGAGGTTTCAATCAAAGATTCTGGAAACCGACATTTTCAGCCTAATGGAGTCGAAATCGGAAATTTTGCTTTTGATTAGTACTTCCAGAATAGATTTCGAGAAGCACTAAGAAATAGCGCTTAGGATTACTACAAAAGCAAATACAATTCACACCAAACCGATTTTTGTTTTCATCTCACTCACTGGATTTTTTTTTCTTCAAGGCAGTCATTTTCCGTTTTAAACGTCTCGGTAGAATCCCATCATGTACTGTCAAGTTCCATGCAACTCCTGGCTACCAATTGCCAAGTATTTTACCGTAAAATTTACGATTTCTTTTTACAGAGTAAAATATAAAAGCGTAGGACCCCAGTCATAGCTTTTAAAGGTCACATTGCTCTATTGGCGTGAAAAAATTTATCATGAAGTACCGCTGCAAACTTCTCAGTATAGTTTCGTCAGTGTAAATGACCGTGATTAGCCAGCTTTAAACAATTAAAAAATCACTGAGTTTCACATAAAAAGAGTTTGAATACTCATTCTGGGTATTTAAGTTGGCGAAAAAATTACCTACTTCCGAATTCATTAAGTTGAATCAAATGGTAAAAACACAATGTAGAGCCTGGAGTCCCAATCACTATTCCGCCTATGTTTATATTGCGAGACGGGAAACCAGAACAGGAAAATTTCAATTTGTGAAGCGATTTGTTATTTTTTCAAAAACTTGTTTTATTTACTTTTTGCAAGTTATATGACCCAATATATGCATATCAACCCATATTTTATTACCAAACGTGAAAGTTGAACCGCCTTTTACAATGATTTGAGTTTAGACATTTCGGACTATGGAGACTTTTAATTCTAGAATAATTACAGAATCTGGCGAAGGTGCACAAATATTAAAGGTAATTACGGTATTTTTCTCATTCTTACATCAGTTTCATGCCCAGTCTGACACCAGTCTGCTCATGTGAATATTTAAATCCTAACATTGGACATATCGAAGAGAAATTTTTGCATTTTCCGTCCGTGTCTGTCCGTCTCCATCCGTATGTAAATTAACATTTGCGTTAAAGTTTTGCGAAAGAGATTTTTTTCTTCTCCTTTATTTTTTTATCCTCAAGCATGCTTTGGACAAATTAGTACACAATTTAATGGAATGAAATGACAACAGAGAGATCGACAATCTCTTTTAAAACCATTAGTCAGCCTAGTCACATCTCAGGAGGTTTCAATGAAAGATTCTGGAAATAGCCAAACAAAGATAAACTTGAAGTACAAAACTTGAATAACATGTATTATGTCATAAAGGTTTTGTGTTTGTGACCTTAATATTACACCATCAGTAGCATCCTTGAGGAAAAAAATACAGAATTTGAACGTAATTATTATACTATAAAAGTCTGGTGGACTTCCAGAAATTTACGAAACTGGCAAAGAACAGACTACTGTATGCTCATACACTACTTTCCATTTTTTTAAATCTTATTTTATAGTTAAGAGTATTAGACGATGCTGTATGATAGTAAGGTCATACGCAAGTCTCTATGTTAGGTAGTCTGGTCCGGGCCTCACGGCATAATCACTGCCTTTCCGACCTGCATATGCCTAGAGTGAAACAATTGCCACTATGCCGTGTATATGCGAACTGCCTATGCCGTGATTGGACTGATCATGTTGGGCTGATCATGACCCCTTTTTGGTTAACGGATCTATTATATTTACTCTCTCTCTCTCTCTCTGTAATCACGCGGCACTCATGATAACCCCAGCCGTCTGGCAACTAAGGCAGTGACGACCTTGATCACATTCGGCGCGTCGTGTAAAACCCTGCCTTCGGGCATATGCTACCTGTGTAAGTCGAGAGGAATGGTCACGTGACATGGTGGTGGTAGCCGTTGTTTTTCAGCGCTCTGTAAACTTTTGGTTGGGACATTGATTCGTGTAGTGCCGACTGTTGTTTCATTAGATCGGAGTTAATTTTAAGTGTTTGGACTTTAGGAGCGACAGAGTGAGTCTAAATGTCTTGTATTTAGATGCATATTGACAATTTCTAATATGAGCTCAAATTCTTGTACCCCACCCACTGGTCAAAGTGTAGTTGACATTCTGAGCGACTCACATGATGTTTTGAATAATGTATCTGTCATCTCACCACAACCGTTATTACTTAGCCAGTATGAACCGCAAAGTACTCACGGACAGTCATTGAGCTGTTACAATGGATCTAACCAGGTCGGTTCTGAAACTTATATTGGGTCACAAACAGGACCACGCCAATGTTTAGGGGCGGTTGGAGTTCAACAGGGACAGACTGATAATTTTAGCCAGATGCAAAATCAGGTGCAAAATCAGGTGCAAAATCATTGTCAAAACGATACACAAAATGACCCTAATGGGATGATGCCTATGTTAATGAATATGTTAACTGGCATGGATAGTAAGTTACAGTCAATTTAAGGTCAACTTAACCACCAAAGTCAACGCTGGAAAAGTATTGAAAGTCAAATAGCGAATCAGAATAAGAGAATGGATAGTATCGAGCAACAGATAGTACAGATAAATAGTATCAAACAGGCCGCCTCAAACACACAAAATGAAGTATATAAACTCAGTACAGATATGTCCGCCATGAAAACCAAAATAGGCGATTATGTTAACAGTATACAGAAATACAGTGATATGTGCGATGACATAGTAAGCAGCTACGCGGAAAGAGAATCTGAACTTGATCATGTCATGGACAAACTTATCACTATCCAAATCCAGCAAAATGAAATGCAAGAAAAGCAAAGTAAAATGGAAGAGAAACTTATTGATGTACAATGGCGTGGCATGAGGGAAAATTTGATATTCACTGGAATTGCGGAGAAGAGTTTACCGCATGGAGAATTTGAAAATGTGGAATTAACTTTAAAAAATTTTCTCCGAGATGAAATGAATATCACGCAAGACATTCAATTTGATCGTATTCACCGAGTTGGAAAGTTTGATAGAAACCACTCATTTCCCCGCCCCATTATCGCAAAGTTCGAAAAGTTCAAAGATAAAGAATTGGTGCGTTTATCAGCCTCGAAAACTTTAGTTAGAAAGCATTATGGCGTAAATGAGCAGTACCCGATCGAAATTGAGAGCAAACGAAAAAAATTGTACCCAATTGCAAAGCAGGCGAGACGAAATAAAAACAATAAAGTTAAATTAGTGCGTGACCGGTTGTACATTAATGGCGAAGAAATTACTGTCGAAAACAGCACATATGGCGAGGCTGAAAATGGCGGACAGTCACAAGTACAGCGGACAACTCAGCGGACAAATCGAAAACCAAGCTATTCAGGTGTTGTGCAGGGAAGGTTTGAAACGGACAGTCGTTTAGGTTATCAAAGGTCACAAGGTCGCGGGCAGGGTCAGAATAGCGGAGGTCAATTTCAAGGTCAAGGTCAGAGCTTCAGAGGTCACGGTGCAAGGTCAAGAGGTCAGTCATATAGGACAAGGGGTCAAGGCCAGTGGGCCACTCCGCGATATGAACAGTCAAATGCACGGCCGTTACCAAGAGAAATATCTGAATTTTCGTTGCGTACTCGAAATAGTTTCAGTGCCCTGAGTGAGTTACCTCCTGATCAGCATTCCAGTTTAACGTACGACAAAAAAAAGAAAGCGACTTCGCCGCTCGATAGAGATGTTATAATAAAGAAATACAGAGATGACTCGATAAGTCGTGAACAGTCAGACTGCGAACATGAAGAGCAGTCGAAGGCAGCTGGCTCGGTGTCAAATAAAGGGTACACTGACGATACTGTGCATGTCGATATGGAATATCAGTCGTCTACTATTACAATTGCGAACCCAGTAAATGACGGTGGTTCGATTCAGTCAAACATTTCGCTTGAGCCAACATCGAATACACAACAAATTCGATTACCCAGATCTGTCGACAGCTCCATGCTTTACCACGGTCCATCTGTATTAACGGAACAGCCAGACAGAGTGGCCTCCGATACACACGTTCACCACGAGAAATTCTCGCAGGGCGCGGCTAGTGATAATACGGACAAAGCGAGAAGTAACTAACGGTACGCGGGAGGATATTTAAACAGCGAACATGACAATGATAATTCACGTGGAAATCAGACTGACAATTCGGTTAATAGTGACTTTCTATGTGCCGGTTTGACCCAGTTGAGAATACTAAATCTTAATGTTTGTGGCTTGGTCTCGAAGCTACGGTTTCCAGAATTTACTGATTTTATTAACAAGTATGATATTATAGGGTTACAGGAGTGCAAAACAGACGATGCTGACGAGATATTGATACCTGGGTATAAATTGATTTTGAACAATAGACAGCATTTAGCCCGTTATAGATCAGGTGGAATAGCCCTATTGGTTAAAAACAATATTTCTGAATTTATTAAAATAGATTTTTCTTCAAATTCAAAACTTATACAGTGGTTTACTATTTCTAGCTTAATTACTGACTGTAACACTGATATACACTGTGGTATCATTTATATACCCCCAATAGGTTCCAAATATGCACACGAAGATCCGTACACAGAATTACAGGCAGAAGTATTGAGATATTGCCCCGAATCAAAGTTTATTTTATTGATGGGGGATTTTAATTCCCGAACTGGGGTAAAAGATGATTTTATAAATATTGATAAGCACCTTTGCAAGGCATATGGTTATGAGCAGTTGCTCGATGAAAGCGAGGAAATCATGGATTATTTTGAACGAAATCAGATTGCATTAAAACGTACTAATACAGATCAAATGGTAAATTGTTATGGCAATCAAATGCTTGACTTCTGTAAAACTTTAGATTTGTTTATACTGAATGGTAGATTGCACCCAACAATGCAAAGTATGAAACTTACATGCAAAGATAAAAGTACTGTGGATTATTTTTTGAGTACTGCTATGATGTTTTCTACGTTACAAAATTTTCAGATTTTAGAATATAACCCTTTGTTTTCTGATGCTCATTGTCCACTGTCGATAGACTTAAATATTAACATAAATAAGCATCAAAACCAAAATATATACAGCCAAAGCAACGTAAAATTAAAAACAAAGTTATGGGATTCTGAAAAAGCGGATTTATTTCCGGCAAATTTAGATATTGATTTAGTTAGACATGTAGATTTTGAGCTTGAACAGCTGTTGAATAGTGACCATATTTCTCAATCAGATTTAAATAGTATAGTTTCCAGTATTGAGCATATTTTCAATACATGTGCTGAAATGTCTTTTGGAAAAATTAAAACAAATAGCAATAAAATAAACAGAACAAAAACAAATAAGCCATGGTTTAATCAGGAGTGTCGCGCTGCACGCCACGCTTACCACAATGCGCGTAAACAGTATAACAGATACAAATCTGAATATAATAAACATAAACTTAAAGTGATCAGCAAGACTTATAAAAGAACAGTCTCTAAAAGTGTCAGAACGCATCAAAACATTAAAATTAGTAAATTAAAGAATCTTAAAAACAGCAATCCCAAAGAATACTGGAAAATTTTGAATTCGTCTGATCGTAGGAAAGAAGCTGATGTTAGTTTACAGGAATTGTACACTTTTTTTAAGAATCTAAATACCTCAGAAAATGAAACCGATATAAATTATGACATTGGCAATCAAAATGAACAGGTTATAAACGAGCAAATAAATCAACCAATAAGTGAATATGAGATTTTAAAAGCGATAAAGCAACTAAATAATAACAAAGCTGCAGGCATCGATAACATAAAAAATGAACACATCAAATCTACAAGTCATATTATGGTACCAATATATCTCAAATTATTTAATATCATATTTGATACTGGTATAATACCAGAAAGTTGGTCATTTGGAAGTATAAAACCAATCTATAAAAACAAAGGAGACCCGAAATTAGCTGAAAACTATCGCCCTATTACAATTCTCAGTTGCTTTGGGAAGCTGTTCACGTTGATTATAAATAATAGGTTAAACAACTATGCAACAGAACATGAAACAATCGAAAGTTGTCAAGCCGGGTTTCGAAAAGGGTTCTCGACTGCTGATAATCTATTTATTATTCAAAGTCTTATAGATATTGTAAAGAATAATCATAAAAAGTTGTATTGTTGCTTCATCGATTTTAAGCAGGCGTTTGACAACGTTTGGAGAACCGGACTTTGGCAAAAACTGATACAAAATGATATAAATGGAAAATGCCTCACAGTAATTCGCAGTATATATAACAATATAAAATCGAATGTAGTTAGTAATAATGAATCGTCAGCATTTTTTCCATGTCTAAATGGCGTAAGGCAAGGTGAGAACTTATCCCCCTTCCTGTTTGCAATTTATTTAAATGATCTCCAAAGTTACTTGCACTTGAATAGTGTAAACGGCATTATATGTGATATAAATTATGAGGAAATAACCGTCTTTCTAAAATTGTGGATTTTATTATATGCGGACGATACGGTCCTATTTAGTAGCTCGGAATCTGACTTACAAAGCTCGTTGAATGCATTTAAAAAATATTGTGACATTTGGAAACTAACGGTTAATGTACTTAAAACTAAAATAGTAATATTTGGAAGTGGTAAAATTCCAAAAAGGCTCCGCTTTACGTTCGGCACTCATGAATTGGAAATAACAAATACATATAAATATTTAGGAATACTTCTCTCAAAAAGCGGATCATTTATTGCAGCCAAGAAAAGTATTGCGGAACAGGCTAATAAAGCACTATTTTCGCTAATGAAAAAGATCAGATCACTTAATCTATCACAAGATTTACAACTTGATCTCTTCGATAAAACGATAAAACCCATCCTTTTGTATGGGTCAGAAATCTGGGGTTTCGGTAACTGTGATGTTATTGAACGCGTCCAGCTAAAATTTATAAAGTTGATATTTAATTTAAAAAAGTCAACACCAACTAACATGATTTACGGTGAACTTGGTATCTTTCCAATTACAATGGACATACAGCTACGCATTGTGTCATTTTGGTGCAAATTATTGGAAGGCCAAGATGCAAACAAATTATCATCTAACATTTATTCAGTAGTATACGCTATGCATGAACATAAACATTTAAAATCTAGTTGGATAAATAACATCAAATCTATACTGTGTTCCCTAGGGTTTTCCGGTATTTGGTATTCACAGAGTTTTTGTAATTCCAAATGGTTAATAAATGCTGTCAAGCAAAAATTGAAGGACACTTATATTCAAAAATGGTACTCAATATTAGAGGTTTCGTCAAGTAGTAATACTTACAGGTTATTTAAAACAACATTTGAAAAAAGTGCATATATTAACAAACTGCCAACAAACATGTGCAAACGATTATTTGCTTTTAGATGTCGAAATCATAGATTCCCAGTAGAAGTCGGTAGGTGGCGTAGTCAGCCTTATAATGAACGTAAATGCATTTATTGCCAAAATGACTTAGGCGACGAATACCATTATTTGCTCATTTGTAAGCAATTTAGTGACGCTCGAAAACGATATATCAAGCCCTATTATTATACTAGACCTAACGTACTTAAATATTATGAACTTATGAATATAACTAACGTAATTCATCTGAAAAACTTAAGCAGATTTGTTGATATTTTATTGAAAAACGTAAAGGCTGGTTAAAACCCAGCGGACACATGACGTCGCAGTTGCGTCTCAGTGACATCGTTGCGACGTCGTTACGTCGCATCGACGCCAATGAGACGTCATTTCGACGTCCTGTGCTTGCTAGCTACGAAAAGATTGTAAGATATTGTATATATATATATTGTGTAATTGTGACATGTATTCTATGTAACACTTGGTATGCACAATGTGTATCATTGTTGAATTACTGCGAGGCCTGGTGGTGGGGGCATGTTCGTTAGGAAAGTGGTCCCGCCCCATGTCTCCATGCCACCGGGTCCCGCAGATTACCATTGCAATTATCTGTGGTACACATAGTGCACCTCAAGCGCGGGCATATAAGATTGCTAGACTAGTTACCTATTAGTTGACGTGCATGAACTTATTTGTGTTTGTTGTACATTTGTAGTTGGATTTAAAGGAGTGTTCTGTACAGCTCGCGAACGCCAAAACTCCATTTGTATCGTTGCTGAAATGCGGAGGGATCTGGTAGTGGGCCATGGTTACTGGGATATTTGCTCCGGCATATGTCCCAGTAACACCGGTCCCCACGGTGTTCCGAGTTGTACAGTTGCTATATAGTTAACCTTAGGGTGCTGAAATGCGAAACTGGTAGAATTTGCGGACAGCGTGGTTCCAGATGAGGTGGCTCATGATGTAGTTGAATGAGCTCATCATGAGCCGCCCCTTCTGAATCTACACTGTTTCCCTCAATACTCTGAATCTCCAGTTTGATATAGAACGAAGCATTCATTGAGAGTTTGCGTTTGTGGGTGTATATTTTGTCATTAGCTTTCTAGCGCTTCGGAAATTTAATTATATTTCATCCTTTTGGAAATCCTTTCGTGCAGAAGTATTTCATGTATAAACGTAGTTGCTTCTGGAAAAGTGATTTTATCTAGCGGGAAAAATGTCCTCCCACAGTAAATGCATGTGTTCAAGGCATGGATATCATCCCAGCGGGCGCGTGGCGTTGTGGTGGTGTTGTTTTGACGTCAGTGCGACGTGATAACGTCGCGTCGGCGTCAATGCGACGTCATTTCGACGTCATGTTCCCGCTGGGAGGATCAACTGAATTCATAAAAACGATAGTAGGAAATACAATGGTAAGGTACTCACAAGAATCTGTCATTACTACCATCACTATGTTCTTTTGTAACTGTATTTATTACATGCTCCTCTAGTTGTTTGTATTAACAAAACAGAGTGAATAAATAATTTGGTAATTTGGTAAAGATTGATATGCACATTCGGTCAAGTACTTGTACCGTTCAGGAGCCCCGGTAGCTTAGTAGGTTAAGCCCTGTCTTACTGGTTTAGCAACCCTGGGTTCGGGCACCACTCGAAGCGGAAATCTTTCCAACCGGTAGCGGGGTTTCTTTGCCCAGAGCCTTTCATTAACACCATCTCCTCGGCCTGATATGACTGAAATACTGTTAAAAAGGACGTGAAACTGCAAGTCATCCATCCATCCATCCATCTATTGTACCGTTCACTTAAACATTGATAGGATTCGGAAAGCTGAACAAAAATGGAGGTGGGGGTGCAATAAGAATAATTATAGTAAAAAATAAGATTAAAAAAAAAGATAATAAAATAGCAAGAAAAATATTGGCTGCCTATGTGGAAATTTAATCATCAAACTATCAAATGTAAATTGACAAAAATAAATAAATAAAATTAAATAAAATGAACACGCTGCCTATGAGGAAATTTAAGTATCAAACTACCAATTTTAAATTGGCAAAAAGAAAAAAAAAAAAGAAAAAAAAAATAAAACGATGAATAATCACGTTGATAAGCATACATGCATTTATTAGGCACAAAAACATTTGATTATTTTTCGATTTCGTAATTGTCACTGAGCTAAAACTTCCCACTCTGCGCAGATAAAAAAGAGAGAATTCCTTTGTGAAGTACAGATCCAGAGTTTTATTTGTCCTACTTCTTGCGCAATACACAAAAATCCTGTATGCATGTATATTGTATTTTATGACTCCCAACACTGCTGGCGACATTGGCGATTATTGGAAGTGTGCGCGCGTGTCCACTTATCTACGAAAGCTAACACACAGGTAATAAAAACAGAAGCGGAAGCATGATTATTGTAGCAGGTCGATATCCTTATTATAGCTTGTCCAATCAGATGTTGTAAAACATGGTTTTGCAGAAATCACTCCATCCAGTCAAATTGCTAGAAACTTGCGATATCAAATCACGTGGTAACTGCAGAGAAAAACCTGGTTTTTCTCATTAGCCAATGAAATTGAGAGAAACCTGTGATAACAAATCACGTGACTAGAGAGAAAAAACAGGTTTTTCTCCAGATATACTATGTTTCGCTATCCAAATGTATAATTAGAAAAACCTGGTTTTTCTCTATAGCCAATGAAATTGAGAGAAACTTATGATTACAAGTCACGAAACAGGAGAGATAAACCAGGTTTTTCACCAGATGTACACTCATTTGAAAAACCTAGTTTTTCTCATTAGTTAATGAAATCGAGAGAAACTTGTGATTACAAGTCATGTGACTAGAGAGATAAACCAGGTTTTTCTCCAGATATATTAAGTTTTGCGCTTTTCACACTTATAAGAAATACCTGGTATATCTCTAAGTTAGTGTGCATTTGGCTTGCCTCTGCAGAATGAAAAACCAAGTTTAGGAGAGAAAAACCTGGTTTATCTAAGAAAAACCTGGTTTATCAAGAGAAAACCTAGGTTTTCTCTCGATATACCAGGTTTTTCAAATCTATAGAGAAAAACCTGGTTTATCTGAGAAAAACCTGGTTTATCTGAGAAAACCTAGGTTTTCAAGAGAAAACCTAGGTTTCCTCTCGATATTCCAGGTTTTTCTCTGTTAAACCAGGTTTTTCAGCCGAAAAGACACATTAGAAATGAAAACCTAGGATATCAAGAGAAAAACCTGGTTTATCTCAGAAAAATCTGGTTTAACGAAAGGAAAACCAAGTTTTTCACTGTTAAACCTGTTTTTTCTCGAAAAACCAGGTTTATCTCTTGCTATCATAAGTTTCAGAGAAAAACCTGGTTTATCTGAGAAAAACCTGGTTTATCTGAGAAAAACCTGGTTTATCTGAGAAAAACCTGGTTTAACAAGAGAAAAACCTGGTTTATCAGAGAAAAACCTGGTTTATCTGAGAAAAACCTGGTTTATCAAATCGCAAAACCAGGTTTTTCTGAGAAAAACCAGGTTTTTCTAATAAGTGTGCATTTGGCTTGCCATAGTACTGACATCTGTGCAGCTCAACTATAAATGTGCTTATATATAAGTAGCGTTTTCGCAGATTACGTGTGAAGAGAAATCAGAATTTCTGATACTAGCATGACTGAGGCTTAAATCCCGTATCAGGGTTCTGAATGTGTTGTCTGCTCTTGAATCTATTATTACAGAAGTGCAAATAATTGACGGTTAAAACGAAACAGGGATGGTGGTTAAGGTGGCCTATTTAGGGATTCCTAGTTTACTCTTGAGATTATGATAAGACATTCTTGACAGCCTGTTTATATCCAATATTAACAGTTTCAGACTGTAACTCTAACAGTTTCAGACTCTAAGAAAGTCTGAAAAGACGCACAGCTACCAGTACAGAGAATGTGACTGCGCGAAAGAGGATATGCACTACAGGATAGACCGAATTCCATATTGATGAAAGACAAAAAATACCAGAGATCCCTGGGTATTGAGACGTGTTTCTGGTTATGTAATGAAATTTAATATGTCCCTCATACATCGACGTATAACAAAAGAAATGCCTTTCTCAAAGGGCAAAGAAAATATATATAAATACAGAAATTGAGCAATTGTTGTCGTAACGACCGATGGTTCCATACGTGGCTGGCCCTGGTCAGTTCATGTCCAAAAGCTAATTGGAAGTTGCGTCTTGTTATAGGTCTCGGGTTTGTTAAAATTATTTTTTTTCAAGCAAAAACATTTGCAGTGAGAAGAATTATAATTTCATGTGTATCGATTTGAAAGAGGATTATTCCAGCATTTTTATGCACATATTTTTTTTCTCTCTCTCTCTTTTATTTTACTGGCGAGAGCAGTTATATAAATTAGTTTGCCCTCGGTTTTGTCTTTCCTCGCTTCCTTTGCTGTTCATATACTCTTAAGCTATTTAAACCTTTTTTTGTTTAGTTTAAACAACATTTTCATCATATAATCAATACAAATATAGTAACCCAATCAATAGACATACAGCGGAATTAGATAACAAGCTTTGCAACTTATATTTTCCTCCTTACTTTAAGAGACATCTTTTCCCGAGTAAAGACAATTACTCGACAACAATGTGTGTACATAAGACAACATTAGGAAAATATTGCTTAAATACAATCAGACTAGAGTACTATATAATTGAACCGCGACACGAGAAAACAAACAAAGTGGTTGTGCGCCCAGCGCAGACTCAGATCAGCCTGGGCATTTGCCCAGTCTGATCAGAGCGTTCGCTGTCCGCATAGAGATAGCTTAGACCCTGAGCTACCCTTTGAGCACTCAATGAAGAGTCTGGTCAAACTGGGAGGATGCCCCTGGAGGCAGATCTGAGTCTGCGCTGGGCGCACAACCACATTGTTGGTTTTGTCGTGTCGCGGCTCATTATTATAAAGTTTTCTTTGTTTCGACAACAAGGAATAAGATGTTCATACTACACCGACGAGTCTTTGAGTATGAACTAGGACAAAGCCATTTGCATGCAGAATACTTGGTTGACAGAAGATACTCTTGCTTTTTTGGAATATGATATTATATTTAATCCGCTCAGAGAACTATTTCTTTTCGTTACATCCTTGATTCAATTCATTTCAAAGAAAACGTTGAAAAATTATACACTTGGCCAAATCCTTGTTGCAAGAACCTGGCTACTTTCTTAGGCCTTATGATAAAATGAAGTTCACCGATCACGCAATTTTGGAGGCACTCCAACGTTATAAAGATTTTGAATAACGTAGATAAATAGCTGGTCTTTCAATAGCCAACGATTTTACTACAACAATTTTGCCGTTTGACTCTAGTGCATCAGAGTCAAGAAACATAGAAATTAAAATCTTAAAAGGCTCCTTCAAGAGCAGACAATACATTCAGAAGAAGAAACAAGTGCCAGACTACGTAGTTTCGGCTAATAAAGCCTCATCAGTGACCCTAATAATATCTGTCGACGAAAAGTGTAATTTTCTTAATTTTAATTCGGCAGTCGATTCAACGACTGATTAATATCAAAAAGGGTCGCAATAATATAAAAGACGAAGATCTAGAACAAAAGTCTAAACCAATCTCAAATTTCAGATTTCTCAGAATATATCCTCTGATCTCAAAACACGAAAATCAAATATACTCTGCACTATGGATGATGTACATGAAGACGTTTTACGGCCGTCACACGGACCAACACCAGCTGCAGAGAAGTAAAATCAAAATCTCAAATAGTTCCTTCAAGAGCAGACAATATATTCAGAAGAAGGAACAAGGGCCAGACTACGAAGTTTCGGCTAATGAAGCCTCGTCAGTGACCCTAATAATATCTGGTGGCGAAACCAGAGAAAAACAAACTGTAATTTCTTAATTTTAATTGGGCAGTCGATTCAACGACTGATTAATAACAATACCTATAAGACCTTCAAAGTGAAAAGAAAAAAAGAGACAACTTATTTGCAGACCGATGCCTGCTTACTCGGACTGGATGCGAAGCATAAAATACCAATACCTAAAAAGATATTAGATAGTGTAGGTCTGTTGCTGAATACTAGTATTATAAAAACATTTTTAACTTTTAGTCATATTCTATGCACTGAAACAATTTTTCATTCATATTAGTATCAGCCTGACAGTATATGTGCAATGGCTCACATAATATGGATGGAGTGCCTTCGACAGAGATGAACTGGGGCCGTATTCATAAAATGACTTAAGTGGTTGCTATGCTGTTGCTAAGGCTCAATTTCTTTGACTGAGATTCCCTACAACTATGAAATTTGCTCTGGAGGAACAGTCTGAGATTCCCTACAACTATGAAATTTGCTCTGGAGGAATAGTCTTACAAAGACTGTTCCTCCAGAGCAAATCTCATAGTTGTAGGGAATCTCCTTTATAGACATTTAGCCTAAGCAACAGTATAGCAACGACTTAAGTGGCTTTATGAATACGGCACCGGATTAGCTAAAAAGTGGCCGTTCCATCTCAATAGAAATTCATATTTAACTGATTGATGATGCCTTCAGTTGCTCGCACCATATATTTTTCAACTTTTGCTTTGACAGCTCGTTGTCTGAGCAAAAATGTTCAGGTTAAAGTTAACAAAACATAATCAGTGGTGTCTTACTGGGTTTCAAATAAAAATCGTAAATGAGTTCATTTCCTATGCTACTATGCATGAGTGTTTATTCTCCTTTTGGGATTACACAAAACCGGGACTTATTGGTGTTTCCACACACGAGCAGTCCCATCCGTTATCTGTCTACGGGCACATTAGTTGTATCCGATATTCCCTCTGAAAGAGTGGATTGCGAAACTCGGATATCATGGCAATCTGTTTTTTTTTAGACAGAAGGGACAAAAAAACAATACAACTTGTCATGGTCGAATGGCATCGGCAGAATGATGAAGACCTCTGTTTTAAGAAAAGTCAGCGGCAGGTGTAAATATTTCAGGCGAAACAAAACTGTATCAATTAGAAGATTTACTAGATTCTTCGCCGCACAAAGCAATATTGATAAATAAAACCTAGCATGATATTACTTCTCACTTAAATATACGTAAGTGATATCTACAAATTTAAAAGGTAAGATACGGTTTATGCGAACAGTGAAGACGCAGATCACTGTACGATCTGGCTTAATGTCCCTTCTCACGTGACGTCAATCATTTCTTTATTGTGTAGCTAATAATAGAATGAAAAAAATACAAAAGCTGCACATGATAATGATGAATTTAACTGTCTTGCATCTCATATGCTGGTATAAAAATAGTAACTCTTGTGAATACCAAGTTTAATTAATAGAATAATATTCCCAACTTATCTATTTATATCAGTCGGAGATAAACTGAATTCCAAAAATGTTATGTAAAAGTAAAATTCCCATTTGTTGACAAGCGTACCAGCAACAAAATTGACAGGTCCCGAGGTTATAAAAAAATCCTAGTTGAGCATGAAATTTAAAATGCTCAATGATATAAAAAAAAAATACCAAGAATTTGAGCATTTTTCAGGCTCAGATAAGCCAGGAACGCTATTTTTTTGCTAATCAATGCTAAAATGCCAACGGCATTTTAACATTTATGAGCAGAAAATGAGCATGAAAATTTTTTATAACCTCGGGCCCAAGTTAATTACTGACAGCTCCGTGGCGGGCATTCTGTTGTTTAGTATTATTGCCATTGTCTGCTTTCAGTTAGTCTCCAACTTTTGCTACATTATTTAGTGTAGCCTCACGGCCATCTGTTGGGAATAAAAGAGCTGCATATGAACTCTTGGCTTTCCGCTTGTCTTACATGTATTTTGCTTTATGTGTCGTCTTTATTGTTTTTCTTTCCCAATTTGGTGTTTGAATTAGAATGTGGAAATCTGTTTTGGTCGTTATTTTTTCAATTACTTTACACAGTCATGCTATAGATAGATAGATAGTTTATTGATGCAATAAGCCACATGGCCCATGAGCATATAAACATATACAATAACATATCAGAATACAGGATAGCGAGCCATAAATCACATGTTTGTTTACATATAAATTTGAGCAAATATGGTCACAAATGTCAACAATAACTTTTGGTAACTTTCAAATTACTATATGTAATCACTATGGGAGATGTGCTGTCTCTCTGCTTGTCTTTACATGAAAAAGGTATTGTCAACTGCATCAATAAAATTTAGCATTCTCCTAAAATACCTTTCTCGAACGGATCATGTCTGATGCTCTAGGAGAACATTACGGAAAGGTTAGCATAGGCGGCAGAAATATTACCAATCTGCGGTTTGCCGATGACATAGACGCTCTAGCTGAGGAAAAGCAGGAACTAGAAGCCCTAGTTGAAAGTCTCGACCAAACCTGCACAAGGTATAAGATGGAGATAAGTGCTGAGAAGACCAAACTGATGACAAACAGCGCAGATGGCATCCAGAGGGAGATCAAGGTAAAGGGGCAGACCCTGAGTACTGTAAGCAGCTTCAAATACCTTGGAACAGTTGTCTCAGATAATGGCTCCAAACAGGAGGTTCTCTCAAGGATTGCACAAGCCACTTCAGCTCTTGCCAAGCTGAAACCCATTTGGAGAGATAACAACATATCTCTTGGATCAAAGGTGAAACTTATGCGCTCCCTTGTCATTTCCATATTTCTGTATGCCTGTGAATCGTGGACCTTGACAGCAGAGTTAGAGAAAAGAACGCAGGCCTTTGAGATGAGATGCTACCGAAGGTTACTGAACATTTCGAACAAGGACCATATAACCAATTAGGAGGTTCGCAGGAAGATCCAAGCAGCCATTGGAGAATATGATGAACTCCTGACGCTGGTCAAGAAACGGAAACTAAGGTGGTTTGGTCACGTTTCAAGGTCTTCTGGTTTAGCAAAGACATTTATTCAGGGCACTGTGAAAGGAAAAGGAAGAAGAGGTAGACAGAAGAAGAGGTGGGAAGACAATGTCAAGAAGTGGACAAGAATGGATTTTGCCAGCTCAGCTAGGGCAGCTGAAGACAGGACAAGGTGGAAAGGGATTGTTTTGAAGTAATCTGTGGTGCCCAAACGATCTAATAAGGTTATGGGATAGAATAGAATAGAATAGAAAATACCATTCTAACCCACTAAGACAAAAGCACAGCTCGACTATAGTCTGATTCCTTAATGATACAGACTATTAACCATGATACATTCATCTGCATGTGTCCACGGTGTCGAGCCTACCCAGCAGTCACAGAATCAGGCATGCGTTCGGGAAGAGAAAGTACTTATATCGGGGGAAATGGGTTCAGGGTACATGTGGCGGAAACCAACGTCCAAACAGCACTTCCCCGAACCCATTCCTTATCAACCGACCATCGCCAAACACATCTACGAATCCGGTCAGGCACGTTCGAGCACACAGATCACTCTAACGCCACTATATTTACGTTTGACCTACGTAATTTGATAGCTATCAAATAAAACAATTTACTGGCGTTTTATGCATAAAATACCGCAGTTGCAGACTCGTAGCTTCTTTGATACAGGTAGCATATAGCCCCATCCAGCAGCCAACATGATCAGGCCTGTATTCGGAGAAACTACTGTCGCCGGGGAACTGGGCTCTGAGAGCATGTGGCGAAAGCAATGTCCAGACAGCACTTCCCCGTGCCCAGCTCATCGCACCTGACTTTGAACTCTCAAACACATATCCAACCCTGGCTGGACATAATCAAGCCTTAAATAAATAGCCTGCCATTAGTCTGCGTGCTCCTATTGTTTTAATTTTTGTTCCGGCGCTAGTTTCATTAAGATTGATACGCCCCTTCGATGACTATTTTGTTATGTGAAGACCATTTCATTTCTCAACTGGAAAGCTTTTTGTACGCAGGTACCTAAATAAGTCAATACCTTGCTGTTTTCAGTAGTGAACAAATAGAGATTATTACATGGGTGTTTCGTTATCACCCGATTTATCAGCCCGAGACTCCAATATCGGACCGAGGGCTTGCCCTCGGTCCGATATTGGTCAAGGGCTGATAAATCGGGTGATCTGATAAACAGATCATGACATGGGTTTTTCGTTATCACCCGATTTATCAGCCCGAGACTCCAATATCGGACCGAGGGCTTGCCCGAGGTCCGATATTGGTCAAGGGCTGATAAATCGGGTGATAACGAAAAACCCATGTCATGATCTGTTTATCATATAGATTCTAGTTAAGGAAACAAAATGTCCCGAAATAGTTGCTAGAAATCGACATTTTTGAAGTTGTGAAAACTTGCTACTACTGCTGAAGGCCAAGGCCTAAAAGTGCATCCAGCAAACACAACTGTAGGGACACCCGAGTGTGAGTGTAATATTTTATTGTAAAATGAAACGAGGCAGGCAACTGACGACAAGTGTCTAATGAAAAGAGGGATATTACGATAAGTCTGACTAACACACAGCATCACTGCGCCATATGATGTTTCCCGCCCGTCCAGTCTTGTAGCGCTTGCCGTTTTGTAGCGAAACAAAAAATTCAGCCATTTCATATTTATTTTGACACCAACGTGTTTCTTTCGATCTGACTAAGAACATGAGTGGTCACACTTTATGTCTAGGATGGATAATAAGAGAGATAGAAGCTCTGAAAGGATGGGAAATTTTCTGTTCTGCAACATCGCTCTCGCCATTTTAAAGTCGAAGTATCTCACGCGACGTCGTTGACGTTAACGACGGGCCGATAAACGTATCGGACCGGGAAAACCTTTATCGGACCGATGGGCAAGATAAAAACTCTGAAAGCAAAGCTTTATCAAACATGCAGATTGCCTTTTAGGCAGTCCAAAATTCTGTATCTATGTGATAATCCAATGTATTTTGGCAAATTCGGTCGTTCTCAGTAATATTTGTTAATAAGAGGTGGGAAGACAATATTAAAGAGTGGACAGGGATGGATTTTGCCAGCTCAACTAGGGCAGCTGAAAACAGGACAAGGTGGAAAGGAGTTGTTTCGAAGTCATCTGTGGTGCCCCAACGACCTAGTAAGGCTATGGGATAGAATAGAATAGAATAGACTTCTAAACTGCTTCACGTTGGAAGCTGAGTTTTGTAAGACTAATAATTTTGATGTGAAAAAATATTTTGATGCAGATGAGGTCACTCTGCAATCGATACTTATACAGTTAATGCCCTGTTTCTGTATCTGTTCTTTATGAGACTTGAATCACACTTGAATACTGTGTCTCTATGGCGGTAGAAAAGAAAAACTTGGGAAAATAGGAAAGTCAGAAAACATTGATAGACAAATAGGAGGTAAAAAGTTTGTAATCTGCATTTTGTGAACATCATTGGGTAATCAGACCACTCCGGCTACCGTAGCGGCCTCTGTGTATAGCACTCAACCGGCACAGCTCCAAAAACTCTCCAACTCTCCTGGTAGATTGCCCCCTACCTAGAACGTAAGAGTGGAAAGCCACTGCATGAAGAGTACCAAGTCAGGGCCTCAGCCACAGAGGCTGGCTAGGAATTGTACACTGGAATAATGGTCCGAGGAAAGAAGCTGTATTTGAAGACACCAGTTTTTGTTGGAACTTGTCTTAGCTTCTTGGTGTAATTAGCTTTTGTCCGTGTATTGATGGGATAGTACTGTGGTGCGATGGTGCGGTGTATAACTTCTAGTGCCGGTGCGTTCTACTGAGTTGGAACATTGTAGGGCACGGGCATACTGTGCTTGCAGTAGGTGCGAGTTGGGGTTGTTAGGATATGAAGTTGTTAGGATATTTTTGTCTCATCTATCATTTCTCTTCTTTCTCTCATGGAAACGGCCCGATATAGACTGAAATACTGTCTCAAAAGGGCAGTAAAACCCCAAGCAATAAATCAATTAAAATGTTGACGTAAGCTGAGGCAAGAATACACTAGGTCATTGATGACTTTGTAGAGTAAGGGCAACTGAATCTCGGCTCTCTCCTTCATTCTAGTGACTCCAAGTCTAAGCCTTCCGATGGCGGTTTCTCTCAGACGGCCCCACTTCGAAAATGAATTTCTACTCTCATAACTTCTGATCAATAGATTTTCTTTGTTTGAAGTGGTCCTTTAGTAAAACTCTCCTCATCTGACCCACTGCAACCCCCGATCGCATATCAAGTGGCATCCACCGCATTGTCCTTCTGATCTCAATTACAGTACCCTTACGAACCTCTTCTTGACTCACCTAAAATGTAGACATACGGCTTGTGAAGGTCGTGATTTCTGATCTGGAAAAAAGTATGAATTGTCCACACTTTAGGACATTTTCCTTCTTATCTTTCTTTTGGTGAGGTACAAGATATTCCAGTATGAAGAGGCATGCATTTTATAGGTAAAGGGTGTGATCGTAAGCCTTGAAACTTCATTTCAGTTTCTTTGCACGCTGATATTTACAAGCATTAGGTGTACACTACCAAATCTGAAAGGGCTTGTTTGCAGAGAAACAGAAAGAAACTGGTACTAATCTATCTCCGGAGGTTGCTATTGGCAGGCCTTACCCTGGTCCGCGTCCGGTTTAATTTCCTTGTGCGATCTGTGAAAAAGCAGTTCGGCGGAACACCCCTTGGGTTTATTGTGATAACTGTCACAGATGGTATCATCAAAAATGCATGGGGTGTCAGATGGAGTCTATAAAGGCCTAAGGAATGTCAGCTGGGAGTGCTTTCATTGTGGTATTCCAAACTTTTCCTTGAGTTTCTTCGATACATTTATCTTCGAGACGAGCAATTCCTCCACAAACATGAGTGAAACAACCAGCTCTTATATATTTTTTTTCAAATCCAGTTGCAGTTTCCTCCCCAAGTAAGGTTACACCACCATCGAGAAAGGATCTTCCAATGAGAGTTCTCATCCTCAACATCCAATCAGTAAAGGCACCTGGTAAATCAACTTAACTGGAGATGCTGATTCAGTCAACAGATGTTGATATAGTTATTGGATCTGAATCTTGGTTGAACCCCAACATAAGCTCATCAGAAGTAGTCCCACCAAAATCACCTGCTACGAAAATGACAGAAGATGTGGAAGGGGAGGTGGTGTATGTTTGCTGGCGTCCAATCAGTTTGGCAGCTTTGAACCAGAAAAGTTGAAGACTGGAAAAAATGTTAACTGGTGTGGGCCAAACTTAAAGTACAAAGATCCAAGGATCTATATATTGGTTCTTTCTACAGACCGCAAGATAACCATAACCCTGAGTATTTGGACCATTTGAAAATTCATATCCCGTATACCGACCAAGAATGGTGCCCATCTCCGGATATCCCGTCTCTGGATGGATAGAAGGCGACTCCAATCTACCAGAAATTGACTGGGTTGATGAGTGTGTGAACCCTATTATATGTAAGGTCCATAGTGTCAGCAGTTACTATCGATTTCTAAAGATGCCTTCCTTAAATAGTTTGTCATTGAGCCTACGAGAAATACAGAGACAGATGCTAGCACCCTGGAACTATTCTTTACAAGTAATGACACATTGGTAAACCAGACTCGTGTCATCCCTGGTATCTCAGACCATGAGACAGTTTTTGTTGAGTCCAGCCATAAACCTAACAAAAACAACCCTCCTGTCCTAGACGTCTCTTCAAGTACTAGAAAACTAACTATGGTGGCTTCAAGAGGGAGCTGCAAGAGTTTGTTCTATCTTTCCTCGAAAAGGCAAACTCATTGGACATTAGCACTCGTTGTTAAAAATTTAAGACCACAATTCATCGTCTGATGGAGAGATATATCCCAAAAAAGACAATAAGGGGAGACAGAAAACCAAAACAATAGATTACAAGAACAATCAACCCCCCTTCACAGAAAAAAAAGAACAGACTATTCAAGAAACAGAAGGCCACCAAGAAAGCTAAAGACTTGAAACAGTACAAGATCATGAAAGCAAAGATGCAAAGGGTAGAGCGGCAAGCCTACTGGCAATATGTGGAGAACCTGATTGATGTCCGTGACCTAGACCATGATCAGAAGCAAAGGAAACAAAAAAGATTCTGGTACTTTATCAGGTCTCTCTGAAACGATAACAGTAGAGTTGCGCCACTCAAAGAGAATTGGAAGATGCATGGCGATCCAGTAGAAAAATCAAATATCGTGAACAGGCAGTATGAATTAAAATTCACAAGGGAAGATAAAACAAACATACCAAATTGAGAAAGACAGTCCTATCCAGCAATGCCAGAAATTGAGGTCAACTCAAAAGAAGTACTGAAATTACTTCAAAAAAGATCAATCCAAGTAAGGCAAGAGGCCCAGATTTGATCCCAGCACGAGTACTGAAGGACCTGGCAGAAGAGCTTGTTCCCCGACAATATCTGGTGACGAAACCTGAGAAAAGCATACTGTTACTTCTTACTTTTAATTGGGCAGTCGATTCAAAGACTGATTACTATCAAAAAGGGTCCAAATAAAAGAAAAGACGATGATCTAGAATAAGAGTCTAAACAAATTTCTAATTTCAGATTTCTCATAATATATCCTCTGATCTCAAAGGACGAAAATAAGATATGATCTGCACTATGGATGATGTACGGGGAGACGTTTTACGGCTGCCACACGGCACAACTGCAGCTGCAGTGAAGAAAAATCAAAATCTTAAAGAATTCCTTCAAGAGCAGACAATCCATTCAGAAGAAGGAAAATGAGCCCGACTACGTAGTTTCAGCTAATGAGCCCAAACAGTGACCCTGACATTATCTGGTGACGAAACCAGAGAAAAGCATACTGTAATTTCTTTAAGATTTTGCTTTACGTAATATTTTATTGTTAATGAATAGCGTTACCTCTGTTACCTGTGTCACTTTGGGTAACAGAAAACACACTACTGGAAAAAGCGTAGTACTTCCAGGACATATTTGTATATTTGAGTAATGCTATTGATGTTTAGTTTACAGCTTAAGGTTTAGATGATATACTGGTTAATTTTCCATTAAACTATGACTGAGGTGTGCCTCTTTTAAACGACTGGCAGTTTTCCGACTTGGGAAAGTATGTCGCTCGTCAGGGTAGTGATCATCTATCCAACATCAATGAATTGGTATCCGCCATCATTTTTTTCTATAAAGCAGATGTCACTGAAAGGAAACATGTCGCGGCACTGTTCTTATGATGGCGCAGTGCAATGCCATGTAGACAACTTGTGTACACACACCCATGCTTTCAAATATACCCTTCCGATTTTGCGATGACTCTGTGAGTGAATTCAATATTTAAAAGGAATAGAACTGGCTTTATGCCTACTTTGGCTGCAAGAAAAACACCAAAGAAACGAAAATAAGAGACACATTTTAGCTGAGTCTGTTCATTGACAAGTAACTTACAAGTTACACTGCCCATTCTCTCAAATCTTTCCTCTAGCACCGGATAAAGCGGAACTCGGTTGTCAAACATTGCCTAAATTATCGAAAGTATGATGTTGCCGATGGTAATCCGATATAGATTTATTTTTAAACTTTCATTTCTGTGTCCTTTGTTTCCAGTCGCAAACTTTTAAGATCTTATTTAACTTCACTGCAGTTGGTTTAAAATTTAGGTCGAGTATCATTCTACTTCTCCATAGTGCACTTTGGGATCATTGATCCCATTTATGTAACAGTTCAAAAGCTATGCACTACATTTTCGTTGTTGAGAGTAGCCATGACTAAAAAGTCTTAAACGAATAAAACAGCCTTTAGAGCGTTGAAAAATGCTTTGGTCATTTTACATGGTAACCAAACTGACCTTTCGATAGCATAAACTCTAATATATACTTAAGTACAATGTACAGGACTATGGACTCAATTCGTTGCTGTGCTTTAGTGTACATTTCGTCACTCAGTGGGAGACCACCAACGAAAACAGTATTTTATGGAGATTTTTTTCTAAAGAAAACAAAATGAAAATCAACTGTTTACCAGCTCTATCACTCGATGCATTCACCTCAAAATACAGCTCATTATAAAACATAGACGTATAGCAGCTGTTTAAAATGATATTTGCTTAGACGTTCACGCCAGTTAGAGAGCAATGGAATTTTAACTTTGGGCGTGACAGGAAAGAGGCATAAATAAAAGTAGTAGGATGAGACGGATAAAAACAAATCTGACGTATGAAGGCAAAAGTTGACATAAACATGAAAAAACAAGATCAGAATAAAAACCAGGATGAGAGATTAAAGAAACGGAGGCCTAAGGAAGGGGTACAAGAAAATAAATTGTCAGGTAAGCTAGATAGACAGTCAGACAGAGTATATGACAGTGTATAGGGCGATCGAGATGAACGGAAAGTGATACAATTTATTATGTAAGACCTTAAACTGAGGTAGGTTGAATTTTATTTATCTTGCCTCCAAATTTACAGAGTTTTGGCTAGAAATACCAACAGAAGTATATCTGAGGGTTGCATAATTTTATTGCTAAGATAACGCCTGTGCCTGCGGACGCTTCACTCTGTTATGTTTCTAACGATTATGTAGTGCAGCGATTCCTGGGTTCTTGAGCCCATTCTGGTATGTTTGAAAAGCTTTCCCTTAAGTCAAATACGAAAGTTTCTGTGTAAAGCTCATTTGTCATTTATATATGATATGTAAATAAAATGAATACGCACCGGTATTTTTCTGTCGCACCTATAATTGTCAATATCAAGACATTTTTTTAAGATACCTAGGAACTAAAACTACTTTTAAAGACAGGAGAGGACTATATAAGGAGGATTAACTTTCACAGTGTCATTCTGCCTCTTGATCACACAGTGTCAACACCTTCAACAGCCAATGAAATTAGTATAAATGGTAATTCTGGTCCACTGATTGGTCGAATAAATTACCACACCTTTACCTGTACAGGTAAGATAAGCTTTTGCTGGGAACATGACACCCCCCTACCCCCACCCCCCGGCACTGGGCCGGCAGAGAATTCCTGCCTTTAAGCACTTATTTAGTGTCTGAAAAAAATGCTTTTGGTTTTCTAAACAAAAGATTAACCCTAAAAAGCGCATTTTCAAAAATGATTGCCCATAGGTAAAATCGTATTTCCCGTAGGAATCAAGTTTCACTTGGGTAAAACACGCAGCAGTAGCCAAACCTCGAAAAGTATGCTCATGGGAAAATAAAAGTGAATAAATTAATGTACTTTCACTAACCTAACTCATTACAGGTTATTGCCCATGAAGGCATTACATTTCTGTTAAAAAGAAGCATTAGTATTTTTTAAACCATTTTTCCGGCCGTCGCCAATTTTCCGGCCATGTCCATGAAAAAAGATCGCGTTGTCCAAATTTTTCCCATGGCCATAAAAAATTGCAAAATAGTGGCTGTGGCCTCTTCAATTGCTATCTGTAAATAATACGGGCGTATTGTTTGACAAGCGCAAAAAAATGATAGTATCAAATGCGCGGATGCCTTTAGGTCGTTTGGCGGATAATTACTCTGATAATTGCTCAAGTTTCTTGTTTTCGAACCTTTGTTGGCCAGCTTAAAAACTGTTATTTTAGTCAAATCGAAACAGGATTTTAGATGTTTAACTTTTCAGAGGTATTTTATATAGCAACGTTTAGCACTTTTAACCATGGATGTTAATGTGCTTTATCATATGACGTCGCATCTGATATTGTAATGAAGCCATGCATTAAAAACAATAATCAGCTAGTGGATTAAATATGCAAATAACGTCGTAACATTATGCGTTGACGTCCATAAAAACGTCGCGTTTTCTAATGGCGAAATGGTGTCGTTTTAGTGCAAAATTTGCTAATAAAATTTTAGTGTCATATGATAAATAGAATCTTGCATTAGTGCTCCTGTATCATTGAATTTATTAAACTCGTTGGGGAAAACCGATAAGATGCTCGGCATAGCCTCGCATCTTATCTTTCCCCCCAACTCGTTTAATAAATTCAATAATACATGAGCACTCATGTAAGATCCTCAATTTACAGTATGTTCTAGCTGCAGAGATCTTGATCAGCCAGCACAAAACTGAGCAGAGAGATCCGTTTTGATTGTATAGATTGGTTGATGAGACACGCGCAATACTTTCTGAACAGACTGCGTTGCTGCGTCGGGATAACACGTTTTCATCCCTTGTTAACTATATATATACGACGGCTGTTACGAAACAGAAAAGAGCTGTTACGAAACGGAAAGGTCATAGTTGTCAAACGACCTGATGACCATCGTGTAGTAAATATGACTCTTTTT
>OZ022500.1:39191035-39261415 GCA_963989385.1 Ctena decussata | reverse complement strand
CATTAGATAAAAGCATTGATGTAGACGTTTTATTTGCCTTTCTTTTTATATTTTTGGTGACTTGTGTTTTATTTTGGTCACTCCCGCTATTATTTTGTCCCATAATCTATGCAACCTAGAACCTGTTGCACCTATGATATGTAACAATGTTACATAATTGAGCCGCGACACGACAAAACCAACACTGTGGTTGTGCACCCAGCGCAGACTCAAATCAGCCTGGGCATCCGCCCAGTCTGATCAGAGTCTTCGCTGTCCGCATGGAGACAGCTTAGACCCTTAACTATCCTTTAAGCGCTTAGTGAAGAGTCTGATCAGATTGGGTGAATGCCCAGGCTGATCTGAGTCAGCGCTATGCGCACAACCACATTGTTGGTTTTCTCGTGTCGCGGCTCAATTATCATAGGTACGACAAGTACAAAATTGGAAGAAGTTCAGCTCACCTAAATAATGATCGGGAACTCCAAATGGATTTTCTGCTGGAGTTTCCCCAATGACCTCACTTACTGTATTTACAATAAATACCTTGAAATTAAATCATTTAAGGTGTATGGGTACACCTTCATGTTTCCTGCCATTTAACGAAGGGAAATTTTTTATGACTTCCTGTTTTTTTCAATAGAGTACAGCCTTTCAAAATATGGGGTCTACTCGTAAAGAAAAGAATAAGCACCATTGAGGTGGCAGGCAAAAATGAAAATGGCAGAATGCGTTTCATGAAAGTGTACCCATTCGCCTTAAAACTAGTCCATTCCTTCTTTACAATTTTAGGGGCATGTAAACACTTTCAGGAAAAACATCTCTGTCATTTTCATTTTTGCCTCCAGTCTCAACGGGTCTTTCCATACAGGAATATTTACACTCGTTGACATTTTCCTTATACCTATACTGGCCTGACGAATTTCATTCATCCCTGAACAACACTCGTTCACGCGACGTTACCCGTAAGCGACGTCACGGATAAGTCAAGTAGTTGAATGGCCAAATACTGTTCGATGTACGGCATGTCATAATGACAACTGTCTATATTCGTCCTTTTCTTGGCGGTATTAGTCAAAACCACTTGAATAAGTAACAAAATTGAATCGGAAGTTCATGGAAGTATGAACGCAATGGGTTCCGTGTTAAGTAAATGATGCCTGAAGACGCCCTTCAGGCGTCATTTACTTTGCACGTAACCTATTGCGTTGAACATCCGAAAAATGACATTTATTTCTTAGCGGATACGGACGCCTGCGCTCGCGGGCTAATACATGTACGTAGGCGTCTCTTACCTGATGTCTGGATCTAATGTGTTCCGCGGAATGCGACAGAAAGTGTGCCTCCTAGAGGGATGCTCGTTGCCTGCCGAGACCTGCCATCATACCTTTTCTTTCAAACTGTTGGGTTTAGCGACACTGCAGAAGTTAAATATAGAAATGCGCGTCTGTCGCACTAAATTGCTATATTAATTTAAATTAAAAAAGAATTCGCTCATCAAGATGCAAATTCTTTTGAAGAGTAGACGTCATTTTGTAAGGGTAACATCCAGGGAAGCAAACAGGAAGTCATAGACTTTTTTTCTATTTGTAAAACCATGGAGTTGAACCAATATTTTTTTCGTGGACACCAGTGTAGGGAAACAGTGTAAATCTCGATCAAACTGCTCCTGAGGATGTTTGCTGAGACATTCTGTCCCAACATTTAGAATAAATATAGTAGACCTTTGTGTTTTCATTGACTATTTGTAAGGTTAACGGAGGTCGTAAGCCAGCACCACTTGCTTTATAATTTTGTCTCAGTTTCACTAAAATAATCACCGCCAGGGGCGAGTCTGGTACCTTCGGCCAGCATGTAAATTCGGACATACAAACAATCATTAAGTCTAAGGCCTGAACCGCCGGCGTGCAATTAAAGAGGGTAGCAAAGTTGCAAACCGCGATTGGGTAAACCAGTAAACAAACAGTCTGTCCCATTATTAATGACTGATTCTATCAGTCATTCAAAGCTGTCACAAGCGTATTTTGGAAAGTGGCTTTCACGGCTGTATTCTTCCGCTCAGAAATGAAGTGGTCGTTTGTTCATTCCGCTAAAAAAACGTCTGGAATTGAAAATAAATTTTGTTCGAAGTTAAATCAGAACTTATATAACGTGCAGGTATAATTATTTATGTAGTTCTATAAAATGATAAGTATCCATCTAATGACATCAGCGGGCATACAATATAACGAATATAAACCAAATATTAAAAATCAATCCGCCAAATACCGTATTCGCCCTCTTTAAAAGCGCATAAATCACTTAAAGCGCCCCTCATATTTTATCAAGTAAAATAAATTATCTGCCGCTAAAAAAAAACAATAACTGTTTTACAGTTGTAAACTTGCCTAGCACGTCAATCACTGCAGAGAATGTAATATAAAAGAAATTCTGTAGGTTTATCCACATCTCTCGCAAGTGTTATACTGGACATCATACGGTAATTGTATGTTTATCGGTGGCTATTTATAGAACTGCCATGTTGTAAACATTGGAGTGGACACCCTCGTGGTCCATAGGTAAATTGCGAAATACCGCAAACACTGAGTGCTTAAAAGTAAGTGAAAAGCAGTAACCGTTGTCAATGGACGGACGATCGGCGCCCCGTTACTGCGGCTATGGATCCGTTCTGAGGTGCGAGGGGAACGTCGATATGAGAATTGAAATACTACTAATAACCGTTGTCAGAACTCAGAAATTACTTGTGTACAAGAGATAGAATTTTGGCAGGTGTATGAAGTGATTTGTGCTAAATGGCTTATATACATTATTAAAGCTGGACCATATAAAAGCAACAGGGCTGAAGTTTGAGATTATTTGTAGCCGACGTAGCATGACTTCATTCTGATAGAATCTATCATTTCAGGGCTATTGTCCCTTTGATTTTTATATTTCCCGAGCAATATGAGTATGTCTCTGAATGTCGACCTGGTACAAATCAAAGTATTGAAAGTACTGAGACGCGGGCATTTAATTCAAGTGGTTTGGAAATGATAACGGACGGACAGATAATGGATGATGACAGAGGCACACAGTCATAAAAGCTCCTCGAGTTCAAATTTAGAAGAAAAAAAATCCTTTTCGAAAACAATAGTGTTTTGTCACTTACTGAGACTATTTTATAGAATACCAGAACTCACAATTGTTTGGGCAAACAAAATAAAGATTCTAAAAAAGTCTGCTTTTTATGTAGTAGGCGCGCTATTGTAATTGGTTTCAGTTTTGATTTGAATGGGTGAACGTTATGATGCTGGCATTTTCCTTCATCCCTGTTACTTGTTTAATGAATGTTGCCTTATCATCGCAACCGTAGCATTGTCTACATTTCTTTTCAAATTAACCAGGGAAAGCCATTAGATTAGGCTTTTTACAGCATATAGAGTAACGCATTTAAGAACGCAGACGGACAAACGCAATACTCCTGGCAGACTACGAAAGACTCTTCACTGACTCCTAACGATAAAAGAGTGACCTTAGTGTGTGTAAACTGGTTAAACGCTGACTGCAGTCATACTGCAAAAGACTAAATATTGAAAGTATCCATCTGTAAAAGGTCAGTTATAACTGCAGTAATCTGTAAGATATAAAATGACGACTGCTGTCTTTTTCTTACAGTTAGATTAGTCAGACAAGAACAAAGTCATAACAACACCGCCTAGCCGCTACAATCTAGTAATCTCATCCTTCCAATATCCTTAACGTGTACGGGTACAGCTCTGTGTATTTCAACCATTTTGCAAAGGACATAACATATGTCATAACTGTTGGCATCCCTGGCCAACATAGCCCTTCCAAAATGGTATCTACTCTCAAAGTAAAGAATTTGATTTCAAGGAGCAAAATTTTTCTCTGAGAAGTGACTCTGATAGGAAGACAAAACTAAAGATGGAAGCGCTGCCTCTCTTGAAATTGTACTCATTTGTCGTTCACTGCTGTACCAATATTCCCAATGCAGTAGTGATGAGGGCCTTTTCATGATTGAAATACCTAAGCCTTTTTTGCTTAGATGTGCGCTTTGCCGTTTCAACTGTACAGGAGGTAAATTATATACACACATTTTTATCAAGTCTCTGCTGATTTGAGAGGGACCGTGGTCGAGTGGTAGGCGCTCGGCTATGGTACAGAAGGTCAGCCGGCGACTGAAATTCTCTCTGTGAATGCAGCAGTAAACTGGAGAGCGGTAGATCCCAGTGTTAAGAGTCTAATATGCCCCGCCGAAGGCGGAGGAATAAAGTTTTCTCCATGTCCGTTAGGAGCGGCTGTAGTGTAGTGGATAACACTCCGGACTACCAATCCAGGGATCGCAAGTTCGAACCCCCGCTTCTCCGGTCTTTCGGACGAGACTTTAAACCGAGGTCCCGTCTCCATATGACCTCGTTGTTGGCGGGACGTTAAACCCGAGTTCACTCACTCACTCACTCCATGTCCGTCCGTCCATCCAGCCGTCGATCCTTCCGTCCGTTCATCCGGAGCCATAACTAAATAATCACTGAACAGAATTTCGTGCTGCTTAAAGTAAATACATATCACTATAAAGCGCTGATGCACATGAAGTTTCATTAGACTGGCTTCAGTAGTGCATGAGTTATTGACTTAAAATCAATAATATGAGCCATAACTAAGTGACCAATCATAAAATAATCTTCATGAAACTTAAAGTACATATGTATTCATGTAACTATAATGCAGTTATGCACATAAGGCTTCATCAGAATGGCATCAGTAGTACATGAGTTATTGCACTTGAATCAATTTAAGATTGACAAATTCAGTCATAAATAAGTCATCAATGAATAGAATTCTGTGATACTTATACTAAATATGTATCACCATAACACATTGATGCATCTTACGTTTTGTTGGAATTGAGTTATTGCCCTTGGATTGGATTAAAATCAACAAATTGAGTCATAACGAAGGAACCAATAAATGGAATTTCATGAAACTTAAAATAATTATGTTTTGTCATGACACAGAAGTGCACATGAAGTTATGTTATAACTGCATGATTTAGTGCCCTCGATGTGATTTAAAATCCACAAATTAACCATAACTAAGGTGCCGGTGAACAAAATTTCTTGAAACTGAATTTCAAATGTATCCTCATATTTCAGTGATGCAGAGGCAAGTGTTTGAGAATGGTTTCAGCTTATGCCTCACTTATGCCAGAGTAATTGCCCTTGATTTGATTTACAATCCAACCGTTACTAAGTAACAAGTGAACAAATTTTATGAAACTTAAAATAACCCATAAACAAATCAGGGCCACTTCCGCGGGTGATATAAATTCACCGAATTTGCTTCTTTCATATGCTGTGCCCAGGATACGATAGGCCTCTGACGACCGCTGCCTCCACGTCCACAAAGCTACGGCAAGCCTTTACCTGTTTGCCTACACATAAGTGGTCTCCATCCTGTATAGACCGGACGTTTATTAAAAAAAAATCTTGTGTCTTTATTAGCCGAAGCTACATAGTCTGGCCCATTTTCCTTCTTCTGAAATTTTTCTCTGCTCTTGAAGGAACTCTTTAAGATTTTAATTTTACTTCACTGCAGCTGATGTTGTGCCGTGTGGCGGCCGTGAAACGTCTTTCCGTACATCATCCATAGTGTAGATTTTTTTATTTTTTTTTTTTCGTCCTTTGAGATCAGAAGATATATTCTTAGTAATCAGAAATTTTAGATTGGTTCGTACTCTTGTTCTGGATCATCGTCTTTTATATTATTTGGACCTTTTTAATACTAGCCAGTCTTTGAATCGACTGCCCAATTGAAATTAAGTAATTTCAGTATGCTTCTCTCTGGTTTCCTCACCAGATATTGTCAGGGTCGCTTACGAGGCTTTATTAGCAGAAACTACGTAGTCTGGCCCATGTCCCTTCTTCTGAATGTATTCTCTGCTCTTGAAGGAACTCTTTAAGACTTTAATTGTATAATAAAAAGGATAATTGACCGCGACTATTTGGATAAAATTTCCTAAGTCCAAGACACGGTGGCTTGACCCAACTGTTTGAATGAGATGTCTAGATGTGGCGAAGGGCGACGATGACGAATGGACGGACAACGGAAGGACGGGCCTGCTTGGCTTACATGTACCCTCGGAATTTTCTCCGGGTAGCTGAACATGTAAAACAAAGGATCATGAGGCCCGAATCAATCATCTAAGTGAAAAGGTGAACGGTCGACTTAGAGTCATCATTTGAATAAATCTGATAGGATATTAATACCAAGTGCTGTATACCAAGTTTAGATCTGGCGAGAAAGGTTTTTTGTCAAAAGTTACCATATATCTTGGACAAGTGACCACAACTTTTCGGCAAATATTCGTTTCCCCGACCCATGAAGGCTCTATAGAGTATTTTCCTTCAGGCGACTCGGTGGGTTTGGAATTTAAGATAGGTCAAGAATGACCTTGACATGACTGGTACTCGAAATCTCCATGTACTCTTTTTGACTGTATATATGAACTGTTTAACCACAGATTTTAACAACAGCCAAGAAATCTAACGTTATAGCTCATTGTCATATAAAAACATATAGAAGCAAATTTGGCCTTGCAGCATAAAAGTCACGGTCAACCAAGGTTCACCGTTTGAACAAATTTAAAATTTAAAGAGTAACCGATTATTACATGCTATTTTCCATACTGCAATGCCACCGATCGTTTGTTCTGAAATAGAAGATTTTTTAAAGGTTTTTCACCTAACGTGGTGACAATGTTAGTCATGTGGCCACCACTACTTGATCAACTTCACTCGACCCTGAAAGCTTCATATGATCCTTTTTCCGGTCGGTTGAATGGCTTTGGAAGATAAGATGTAAATGTAAGTGGCCTTAGACAAAAGTCAAAGAGAATGACACTGAACTACCGGTACTCAGAAATCATGTGTTTTTATTTTGTCGACAAAAGTTTCCAAGAAATCTATATAAAAATATTATAGCATTTTCGCATACATAATTCAAGGACGCAGATTTGACTTAGCTTAATAGCACTTGAGTACCTACCTGATGCTGTATATCAAGTTTCAATACCATTTGTCATTTGATTCTGGAGTAGATGCTCAAATGTTTTATCATACATGGGCATGGCTGCCATGTTGAAAATGTGGCCAAGATCCTTTACTCAACTTACGTTCCTCTGGCCCTGTGGCTACTTTTGAAATTTTGAAATTTGGTTACAAACGGTCTGATAGCGAGAAGTCGTTTGAAAATGTTGAAGTACGGATGTATGACGAATGGACGACGAAAAAAAACACCTTTCTATCCTAGTTTACGGCTCAGTAAGTTTACGGCTCAGTAAGTTAAAAGGTCACACTCTCGTTATCATATCATGATACACTGATTCCATTATTAATGCGTCTAACCTAAACCGTTGTAAGTATGTGTCATTATGTAAATAAGAGATAAATAGTTAGACTCTCTGGATTCCCTCTTCTAATTATAAGATGTTTTAAATTACCTGGCGTTATTTAAGTTACAGGTGGGGTTCCTTCTTTTTTTGTCTAAGGAATCCATTCCTCGTTTATTATAGTTATGTAGCCAACTCAGTAGCACAAAAATGCCACAGTTGCATACTATTTATGTAATATAAACATAAGGTACCTAGCTCCGAAATCATTTTATTTCATTTTTTAATTTATTTTTTTATCTTTTATTTATTTATTTTTACTTTTTGCGTTGATATATATCTATCAAAACGTGCAGATGAAAGTCAAATCTTTAGATAATGCAGAGACAAAGATTCTTTTTTTGTTCTTAAATTCTTTTCAAAATTAGACGTTGGACACTATTTCAAGCTTAGCCTACATATATTGTCTTTGTGGAGTTAAACAGTTGTTTTTAAATGACTTTTGTTTTATCTTTTTATAATTTGAGAGAATAAAGTCCAGTTTTAGAACAAGGAGTTCAGTAATAGCGACATGAATAACATCTGACTCATATTTTATACGGAATTCTAATTTCAGATTCTAATTTCAGATTCAATTGTTGTTTAACTTTCGGAAAATCCTGATATACCAAATGCGTAATATAGGATATAGTCAGCTGACCCCATGGACTGTAGTTACTATTACCAAACCTTTCGTGTAAACTCTTCTGGTCAATATACCAGATATACGTTTGTTTTCTCTCTCTCTGTCTCGCGCTATCTTTCATAGTCCTATGCAACTTTTATACCCCATGGATATACTTCAAAAGTTGTCGGATGTTCAGTATCAATTTCTCTGTGACAATGGCGACCTGTGTAAAGGACCGTCAGAATATTGTAGTTCATCTTTTAAAGAATGTAGACCGTGTTCAGCTGAAATCTGCCAGCAGAGGGACGGGGAAGATTTTCCACTTCAGTGTAATATCAGCTGTATAATCAGTAAGTTTAAGAAAAGTACGTATTTACCCTTTCGTACCACAGCATGAACTAATGCCATTATAATGTATAAAACTGTTAGTCATATTATTTGCGAAAATAAGCCGTCCACCTTCCCTGAATTAATTTCGGATATCTGTTTACAGCACAAATTTTCCTATATTTAGTTGACAATGCACTTTTTTACTGCTCGGGGAGTGGGGTTGGGGCTGTCCGTTGCCTGCTGAGGTCTGCCCATCACTTTTTTTCTTTTTTATTTGGGGGGGGGGGGGTGGCATGGGGGGGAGTTAAACAGCGATTGAAGTAGCTAAATACAGACCTGCGGATGTGTCGCGACAAATTCGGTATAAGTAAACACTATTTGCGCAAAATATGTTATACGACATATTAAGACTCATTTCACTGCATTTCTAAGCAAACAGGTATGTCATCTGAAAGGAATGTGTTCGCCGGGGATGATCTAGTCACTATGCCGTAGAACAGTCAGTATATCTTGCCATTTGTCGGAAATAATGTTTTGTTTGAGGAAATAAAAGAAAGCTGGCTGGTTTACACATTGGAAAAGAACACCCATTTCTCAGCAAGCACACAACGTTGAAACAATGTTGAATATATGTCATGACGTCAATTTTACCTTGTTTCATACTTGTATGGACCCATTTGTTGCCATATGTAAATCCTCAAATATGAGAGGATTCCTCTTCACAACACATGGGAATCTGACAGGAGTTAGAAAAAAGGTACTGTTGACGTTGTTGCAAAGATTCCTTTTTAAAATTTCTGCTCTGTTTTATTTGTTACCGAAAAGGAAAATTCATAAAGCGCACTAACATATCATATTATATAAAACTTCATTGTTTTTATTAGTGGTAGTAGTGCGCAAATTCTCACTAATAGAATATATTTCCACAGTTTTCACTCATAGAATATATTTCCACAGTTTTTTTAGCTCACCTGAGCCAGCGGCTCCGGGGGAGCTTATAGGATGGTAAGGCTCCGTCGTCCGTCGTCCGTCCGTCCGTCCGTCGTCCGTCGTCCGTCCGTCCACAATTTCAAACGACTTCTCCTCTGAAACCGCTGGGCCAATTGTAACCAAATTTCATATAGAGCCTCCTGAGACCTTAGGAACGAAAAGTTGTTCAAATGGTCCTGGTCACATGACCAACATGGCCGCCATGCCCATATATGGTAAAAACCTGAAAAAATCTTCTTCTCCAGAACCAATAGGCCGAAGGCCTTGAAACTTAGTATGTAGCATCGGGTACGCGAGTACTACCAAGATTATTCAAATTATGACCTTGGGTTGACCTTGACCTTTTTTACGGTAAGGTCAAATTTGCTCTCTTATGCTTTTATGTGGCAAGATGCTACAACATAAGATATCTTGGAAACTGTTGAAGATTTTGGGCTGAAAATTGGTATCTTCAGTCATCTTAATGACTACATGAAGATTTACGAGTATAAGAGGTCAAGGTCATTCTTTGACCTTTGACCCTGAACTCTTATATTTTGACAAGTTCTAACAATCTACTCAAAAGCCACTTAGCCAATTGAAACCAAATTTCATATAAAGCCTGCAGGGGTTGAGGGAACAAAAATTTATTCATACCGTCCAGGTCACATGACCAACATGGCCACCACGCCCTTATATGGTAAAAACCTTTAAAAATCTTCTTCTCCAGAACCAGTTGACCGATGGCCTTGAGTTTTGATATGTAGCATTGGGTACTTGAGTACTATCAAG
Organism: Ctena decussata; assembly: GCA_963989385.1. Classification (NCBI taxonomy): domain Eukaryota; kingdom Metazoa; phylum Mollusca; class Bivalvia; order Lucinida; family Lucinidae; genus Ctena; species Ctena decussata. Next base: position 39,251,291 of record OZ022500.1, on the reverse strand, counting down.
ATTGTTCAAATTATGACCTTGTGTTGACCTTGACCTTTTTTACGGCAAGGTCAAATTTGGGAAAATGCTAGAACATGAGATTTCATGATAAGTTTTGAAGATTTTAGCCTAAAAATTGGTATATACAGTCATCTTAATGAGTACATGAAGATTTGTGAGTACAAGAGGTCAAGGTCATTCTTTGACCTTTGACCCAGTACTCTCATATTTTGACAATTTCAAACAATCTCCTCAAAAACCACTGGGCCAATTGTGACCAAATCTAATATAGAGCCTCCAGGGGTTGAGGGAATGAAAAAAATATCTAACGGTCATGGTCACATGACCAACATGGCCACTATGCCCATATATGGTAAAAACCTTTAAAAACCTTCTTCGCCAGAACCAATTAACCAATGGCCTTGAGACTTGGTATGTAGCATTGGGTACTTGAGTACTATCAAGATAATTCAAATTATGACCTTGTGTTGACCTTGACCTTTTTTACGGCAAGGTCAAATATGGGAAAATCCTAGAACATAAGATTTCATGGAAAGTTTTGAAGATTTTGGCCTAAAAATTGGTATATACAGTTGTCTTAATGAGGTCATGAAGAATTATGAGTACAAGAGGTCAAGGTCATTTCTTGACCTTTGATCCAGATCGCTCATATTTTGATATTCGTAACCATTTCCTCAAAAGTCAAAGGGCCAATTGTAAACACATTTCATATAGAGCCTCCAGGGGTTGATTGAATAAAAATTTGTTCAAACGGTCCAGGTCACATGACCAACATGGCCGCCATCACCACTTATGGTATAAATCTTTAATATTTTTCTTCTCCAGAACCAATACACCTATGGCCTTGAAACTTGGTAAGTAGCATGGAGTACTAGAGTACCACCAAGAGTGTTCAAATGGTGACCTTGGGTTTACCCTGACCTTTTTTGCGGCATGGTCAAATATGGGAAAATGCTAGAACATAAGATTTCGTAGAAAGTTTTGAAGATTTTGGCCTAAAAATGGTATATATGGTTGTCTTGATGAGTACATGAAGATTTATGAGTACAAGCGGTCATGGTCATTCTTTGACCCAAGACTTATATTTTGACAATTTCAGACATGATAAGAAAAAGCCACCTTGCCAATTGCCCAGGTGAGCGATTCAGGGCCTCATGGCCCTCTTGTTTTCTTTCTTCTGTCTTTCTTTTAGCTACTTTTTTTGTCTTTCCTTTAGAATTTATCTATAATCACTGACTAATCTCACTATTGATGATACTGTTTTTACAGCGGATGCTTTGGACTTTGCTTCAAGGACTACTCATTTCAGTAAGTTTTGTCATTAACCCATTTATGTCTAACGTCCCATAAAAAGGACAGAGGCGAACAGTGCAGACCCAGATCAGACACTGCAGAATGGTGCTCTGCTCAGGGTCTCCACTGGCTGCATAAATATACAGAAGTTTCATTAAAAATAAAAAAAAAGTACAGACATCCCTAAAACGAAGATCCAGTTATAAATGAGCCGCGACACGAGAAAACCAACAAAGTGGTTGTGCGCCAAGCGCAGACTCAGATCAGCCTGGGCATCCACCCAGTCTGTTCAGAGTCTTCACTGTCTGCATGGAGGTAGCTTAGACCCTTAGCTACCCTTCAAGCTCTTAGCGAAGAGGCTGATCAGACTGGGTAGATACCCAGGCTGATCTGAGTCTGTGCTGGCCGCACAACCACATTGTAGGTTTGCTCGTGTTGCGGCTCAAATATAGAAGAGTCCACATGGCATAAATGGGTTAATTTATGATTATTAGTATCTAAGATCATGGGAAACAGCATAGTCGTCCGTTGTCAACCTGGTAACGCCAGCTTATAGTGCCTGTCGATTAAATCAAACATTTACAGATTATCCAAATTTTAAATTGATTAATGATGTTTGTCTTTTTTAACATAAAAGTAACTGAAGAACATCTGCCGTTTCAGCAGAACTATTTTTCTGGATTACTGTTGACTACGAGGCTGTCCTAAATAAGAAACAAAAAATCCAAAGGCTTTAAATTGAGTTGTAAGATTAAAACAAATCATTAAGTAACCATCAAACACGTACAGATCCTGATAAAAAAAATGAACAATACTGATGAGGTAACTGTGCTTTGTCCATAGATTGGTTTACGAGTATGTATTTCTATAGGTTAAAGGGATTCCTTATGCTTTCTCTGTTACAACCGTGCTAAATGTGTGTGACATCCCTAACCACATTTTTCTATTGCTACCAGCTGATGCTGTGACAGTAACCGCAAAAGATTTAACAGAGACCTCTATTTCTGGTAAGTGACTTCGTAGGTGTAATTTTAATGAGTTTTAATAAAAACTGTTTATTCGATCAGTAAACTCCTTTTACATTGTCTGATTAGAGCCTTTTATGTTCGTACACATCGGTATACACATCAAAGTAGACGAGAATGCAGTGAGCAGGATCCGACACAGTTGATTTCCACATCATGCCCTTATCACCAAATTGGAAAGGGAAACAATAAAAGACAAAGTAAAATAAAACGAGCGAAAATCAGCGAAGAGGTCGGGTCTTAACAAGCTGATGACCATGAGGCTAATCTAAATAATAAACAAAAATAGTCAAAGGCTTTGAGTTGAGCTGTACATTGGTACGAGTTAAACAAATATTTTCTTATGATTTATTAATCTTAGGAAGACTTCAAACCATAGAAAATGAACAATTAAAGACGGCAACTGTGCTTAGTACTGAGCTTGATGTATATCTATCTGCAGCACAAAGAAAAGCAATACAATGTAATACAAAAAATCTCTTAGTTTACAAGGTTTTTTCTGTTACAACCGTTTCAAATTTGTTTTTCATCCCTACCCACATTTTTTCTGTTGTTACCAGCTGGCGCTGAGACAGTAGCCGCGAAAAACTTAACAGAGACCTCTATTTCTGGTAGTCACTTCGTAGAAATACACTAATTTTACCTATCTTGAACAGTATCGGAGTTAAGCGTCGGTAAAATGATTTAGACTCCGTGGCCCTAGTGTCCTCTTCTCTGCAGCGATTGTGAGACTCTGGTTCTGATATTTCCACTCTTACTGGATTTGTTGTCACTCGCTACAAGATTAATTTATGGTATGTCCTGTTGGTGGCTGGTTGATATGTTTTAAGTCCGATATTAAAGTCTCCATAGTCCTACTAGTGGTAAAAATCGTAAAAATACTTATCATTATGAAATCTGTACAGCTTCAGAATTAAAGAAAATATGTCAGTTGATGTGCCTTTTTGTATCATACAACTGGCAAAAAAAAAGTCGGAACTAGGTATTTTGGTAAAATGATAAGTCTCTCCATAAAAATACTGGTTTCGTCTCAAGTTTGCCGTTAAGCAATGAAATAATGCAACCGCGGCACAATCAATGGGATCCTTGCTTAACATTTTTGTACATTGTATTTATATCAACTGTTAAACGCCTATACCTTGTGTTTTGACCATGAAATAAAAGCTTGTGAAATCGAAAGTAGATCATTTTAGTTGCCAACTAAAATGACCTAGTTATTTTTTCAAATCTATTTTATGGTAAACTCAAGGACGTTTTGATTTTTCAAAGCCGGCCAATCACGATAATAATCAATGGCAAAACTGTAGTGAGAAGTTTGCAGCGATACCTCATGATAAAATATTATGCTGATAGAGCAATGGGGCCTTTAGTCCTCAAGCATTATAAGCACTTCCTTTGGGAAGAGAGAAATGGTTATTTCCATTTCCTTTTTTTTTTCGTATATATAGTTGATTAACGCTTTCTCATGGTGTCACTAGAAGGCTATGTTATGCAGAACTTCCTGTGTGCCTTTATTTGTATTTTGGACTTTTTACAAATTCATTTAACAAAGTAAATCTGCTATTCTCTGTGCAGTATAATACAGTCGCCTCTCATTATCTCAATCTGATTTATCATGTTTTTGAATTCAAACTGAATTCCAACTATCTGAATCTACTGTTATCTCAAAGAAAATTTTATGTAACCACACAGATCAGAAGTTTGAGATGGATTTCGACTTTTAGATATCGAGAGTTGACTTCCTAACAACCATAACCAGTAAATGATAATTTTTTGTTAAAAAACATTCATGTTTTTTTCTATCTTTTAAAGGACAATCAGATACCTGTGTATTGGTGTGGCCTTTTATATTGATGACATTTGTGACCACAGTATTACTTTTGATACTGTTAAAAGTTGTTATATTTAAAAGATGTCAACAACTGCTTAAAAAGAAATTGACATGCAAAAACAGGTAAGTTGATACAAAAAATTATACAGTACGAGTCAGATAAATCCAAGCAAATAAAATAACACAGGAGTAATACGAAGTAATGTCATTTTCCTATACATGTATATTTCAAAAGATCAAAGTGTGGCTTTCTGCGTTCTGGTGGGTTAGAAAACCCATTCTGTCCATTACACATCCAAACAAAACTCAGGAAAAACGCACACACTTGCAACATTAATAACTTTCAACATACAAGCTTATAATCATGCCAGCACCCAAACAGCAATAGTACATACATTTTGTTTCATTGTTAACAACCTGTAATTACACGTAAGTGAATGCATTTTTAAATAAACTTTCGCTTTGTTCCATATAAGAGGTGCTTTGCTATAAAGAAGTCATTTATGAGACTACATTTTTACTTCTTATTGCTTTTTTTCAAATTGAAGAAATGAAAATCCTCAATTGAGAGACTGCAACGAGGAAGAGAGTGAAATTAATCTGTTATCTACAGGTATGTAGTAATCATTTCTCTTTGAACCCATTCTTGCAATCTGCACTTTTCGGTACTAATAAGTTGTCAATAAAGGTTGTCTGGGTTAGATATTTTCAACCATTTTTAGCTCGCATGTACGAATGTGTACAGGTCTTGTTTATTTTATTTTAAGGCAATTGCTCATTTGTCTTCATTCGAGAAAAACAACTGGTTTTAGTTCACTATATTCATGATTATTACTGGAACTGTTCCTACAATGAATCTTAATTTCTGCATTATCTTCAGTTGTTCATATCCTTTATGTTTCATTTTTTAAAAAAAGCTCCAATGTGTGCCATATCTGCCATGGCTGTTTTGCATATTTCGTAAGACAGTAAGAGAAGTCTTTGTTTAAAGAGGGTAAATTACTTCTTTGAGACCCTCTGTCACTTGCTTGAGGGCATTTAACTGAAACTGTCGTTGTAAACTGTACAATATAAATAAAAGACTTTGATTTTGATAATTTTAGGAGTTACACAGCTTGATGTTACATCTGAGACTGCAGTAAAGAAAGTGGTGAGCACGCACTACGGAGACGTAGCTAGCAGTGCAGGTAATCCTACGGTAGGGTAGAGTCGGGTAACTTCGGACATGGGGGTAAATTCGGACATATCATTGCAAACAGTGAAAATCCTGATGAAACGGCTCATAATGAGCCGTCTCATCCGGATTTTTACTGTTTGGCCAGTTATTTTTGTTTTAGTTCCAAACAACTGACATATAAAGGAAACAATGTCACTTTTCGAATTTACCCGCTGTCCAAAGTTTCCCGACTCTCCGCTAATTTAGCTGACGAGACATTAAGCATACGCAGTATTTTTGTTTGTTATAGGTAAAGTGGTAAAAGTATGAAAAACTTAGAGTAAAAGGGATAGGCAGTGATCAGGTAGGGAATAAAGGAACAGGAATACTGAAAAGTGATTGCAAACAATCAGTCCGAGCACGTTGAAAATAGAAACATTGGCAAAACCGAAATATTTAGATACACAGACTTTGGCCCCTGTATAGCGGTGTGTCAGATACTAGCGAGTAGTAAACAGCAACTGCCTATTATACATAAACCCTCATATCTACGTATCTGAAGTACTGGTCAGTGAAAAGGAAAAAGGTAGCAATGATCAGGAACTCATACAATCAGATCCCGGTCCTGTCCGCAAAACCAAAAGGAAAAGAATAATATATATAAAAAAAAGTTATGGCCATTTAGTCTCCCCAACAGAAAACAACGGTAACATCTATTTTACTTATTTTCTATTTTAACTTACAAAACAAATCAGAAAGCAAGTGGGCAGTTTACAGGTCACCACACCGACGGCCATCTCAAAACAGAATTTCATGAGACTCATTTAGATTTGGGGTCATTCTAGAGGTGGAAAAACAGTGTTTAATAGCCGAATAATTTAGTCACCATACAGCTTTGTGATATGTTACTTAAATACACGGTTTGCATATCAATGTCAGATGATTTCTACACTTTCTTCGGTTCTTTGTATTTTATATGTTTCACTGAAAAACATAGCAAAAAAAACCAACAAAAATAAAAAAAAAAAAAACAGCGGCGCTATCCCACTGTATTTGTCATAGCCGTGTTAGGAATATTACCGAAACTGTTCCTATTATAAATATAAATTGCTACATTACCTTCAGTTCATAATATATAAAAAGACAACCAGTGAGCCAGTCCGTCATGCTTTGCAAATTTAGTAAGCAGGTAGGGTCTGTATTTAAAGAGGGTGACTCATATGGTGAACCAATCTTCCTCAGGATCCCTGTCTCTTCCCTGATGCCATTCATCTGAACCTGTTGTTGCAAACTGAGCAATATGAGTAAATGACCATGGTTTTGATAATTTTAGGAGTTACACAGCTTGATGTCATATCTGAGACTGCAGAAAAGAAAGTGGTGAGCACGCACTACGAAGAAGCAGCTGACAGTACAGGTACATCCCACAGTAATTTAGCTTACGAGATATAAACGCACGCAGTCTTTAGTTTGTTACATGTATAGGTCGGCTAAGAACCAAAACCGTAAGCCTGAGCTCGTAGAACATACAAAATCTGCATATTCAGATACACAGACATGGAGCGGTGTGTCAGATACTCACGAGTAGTAAACATAATCTGCATATTATGTCTACGAATCTTAGGTACTAGTCAGTAAAAATGAAAAGTAAAAAAGGCTGGCAAATATCAGAACTAATACAATCAGATCCCATATCCCGCCCTCAAAACCTATAAGGAAAGAAGTATATACATTAACTGACAAAAACTGACAGAAGTTTAAGAAAGACACTCACGGTAAACCGAACGAACATTTTTCCCCAAACAGGTGGTCATTCATCCCCTCCAATTAAAAACAACAGTAACATTTTTTACTTTTTTTAACTATTTCCTCTGATTAATATTAATTTTTCTATTATCTTCTGTTGATCATATCCTATATGTTTCACTGAAAAGACAACCATCTCTCTTGTCCAGCATATCTATAACTGCTATGCATATTCAATAAGTAAGTACGGTCTTTATCTAAAGAGGTCTAGGGTAACTCAGATGGTGACGCTCTTCCTGAGGTCATCTGTCTGTACTTGAGGTCATTCAACTATAACTGCTGTTGCAAGGTGAACTATATGAATAAATGATTATGATTTTGATAACTTTAGGAGTTACACAGCTTAATGTCACATCTGAGACTGCAGTAAAGAAAGTGGTGAACACGCACTACGGAGATGTAGCTGGCAGTGCTGATAAATCCTACGATGATTTAGCTAACGAGATATGAGCCGCGAGACGAGAAAACCAACAAAGTGGCTGTGCGCCAAGCGCCGACTCAGATCGCCCTGGGCATTCGCGCAGGCTGATTAGAGTCTTCGCTGTCCACATGAAGGTAGCTTAGAACCTAAGCTACAGCAGGTAGCTTAGATCCTAAGCTACCTTTGATGCGCTTAGGGAAGACTCTGATCACTCCGGGCAGATGCCCAGGCTGTTATGAGTCTTCGCTGGGCGCACACCCACTTTGGTTGTTAGCTCACCTGTGGTGAGCTTATAGTATAGACTTGGTCCGTCGTCGTCGGCGTCGTCGTCGGCGTCGGCGTCCACAATTTTAAACATCTTCTTCTCAGAAACCACTGGGTGGATTGAAGCCAAATTTCATATGGAGCCTTAACAGGATGGGGGAACGAAAGTTTATATATTTGGTCCAGGTCACATGACCAAGATGGCCGCCACGCCCATATATGGTAAAAACCCTTAAAAAATCTTCTTCTCCAGAACCAAAAGGCCTATGACCTTGAAACTTGGTATGTAGCATCGGGCATGCGGACCCATCATAATTTATATAAATCATGACCTTGAGATGACCTTGACCTAATTTATGACATGGTCAACTTTGGTACGTTAGGCTTTTATATGGGAAAACGCTTATACGGTGGATTTCTCAGAAACTATTTAAGTCTAAGGTACAATACTTGGTATACACGGTTGACTAAATGACCAGATGAAGATATTATGTCACTAAAGGTCAAGGTCATTCCGTCGGACCATCCGTCGTCAAGATTTTCAAACATCTTCTCCTCTGAAACCACTCGGCCGATTGAAGCCAAATTGCATATGGAGTCTCAATGGGATGGGGGAATGAAAGTTTATATATTTGGTCCAGGTCACATGACCAAGATGGCCGCCATGCCCATATTTGGTAAAAACCCTTCAAAAATCTTCTTCTCCAGAACCAACAGGCCTATGACCTTGAAACTTGGTGTGTAGCATCAGGCATGCAAGTCCATCAAAGTTTATACAAATCATGACCTTGCGTTGACCTTGACCTAATTTACGGCATGGTCAACTTTGGTACGTTAGGCTTTTATATTGGAAAACGCTTAAACAGTGGATTTCTCAGAAACTATTTAAGTCTAAGGTACAATACTTGGTATATATGGTCGACTAAATGACCAGATGAAGATATTATGTCACTAAAGGTCAAGGTCATTCCGTCGGACCATCCGTCGTCAAGATTTTCAAACATGTTCTCCTCTGAAACCACTGGGCCGATTGAAGCCAAATTTCATATGGAGTCTTAGTGGGATGGGGGAATGAAAGTTTATATATTTAGTCCAGGTCACATGACCAAGATGGCCGCCACGCCCATATATGGTAAAAACCATTCAAAAATCTTCTTCTCCAGAACCAAAAAGCCTATGACCTTGAAACTTGGTATGTAGCATTGGGCATGCGGGCCCATCATAGTTTATACAAATCATGATCTTACGTTGACCTTGACCTAATTTACGGGATGGTCAACTTTGGTACGTTACGCTTTTATATGGGAAAACGCTTAAACAGTGGATTTCTCAGAAACTATTTAAGTCTTAAGTACAATACTTGGTATACATGGTCGACTAAATGACCAGATGAAGATATCATGTCACTAAAGGTCAAGGTCATTCCGTCGGACCATCCGTCGTCAAGATTTTCAAACATCTTCTCCTCTGAAACCACTGGGCCGATTGAAGCCAAATTTCATATGGAGTCTTAGTGGGATGGGAGAACGAAAGTTTATATATTTGGTTCAGGTCACATGACCAAGATGGCCGCCATGCCCATATTTGGTAAAAACCCTTCAAAAATCTTCTTCTCCAGAACCAAAAGGCCTATGACCTTGAAACTTGGTATGTAGCATTGGGCATGGGGGCCCATCATATTTTATACAAATCATGATCTTGCGTTGACCTTGACCTAATTTACGGGATGGTCAACTTTGGTACGTTAGGCTTTTATATGGGAAAACACTTAAACAGTGGATTTCTCAGAAACTATTTAAGTATTAGGTACAATACTTGGTATACATGGTTGACTAAATGACCAGATGAAGATATTATGTCACTAAAGGTCAAGGTCATTCCGTCGGACCATCCGTCGTCAAGATTTTCAAACATCTTCTCCTCTGAAACCACTGGGCCGATTGAAGCCAAATTTCATATGGAGTCTCAGTGGGATTGGGGAATAAAAGTTTATACCCGGGGTCTGGGTCACATGACCAAGATGGCCACCATGCCCATATATGGTAAAAACCCTTCAAAAATCTTCTTCTCTAGAACCAAAAGGCCTATGACCGTGAAACTTGGTATGTAGCATCGGGCATGCTGGCCCATCATAGTTTATACAAATGATGACCATGTGTTGACCTTGAATTAATTGACGACATGGTCAACTTTGGTATGTTAGGCTTTTATATGGGAAAACGCTTATACAGTGGATTTCTCAGAAACCATTTAAGTCTTAGGTACAATACATGGTATATATGGTCAACTAAATGACCAGATGAAGATATCATGTCACTGAAAGGTCAAGGTCATTTTGTCGGTCTGTCCGTCATCAAGATTTTCAAAACATCTACTCCTCTGAAACCACTGGTCTGATTGAAGCGAAATTTCATATGGAGTCTAAGTGTGATCAGGGAATAAAAGTTTGTTCTCAGGGTCTTGACCAAGATGGCCGCCATGCCGTATATGGTAAAAACCCTTCAAAATCTTCTTCTCCAGAACCAAAAGGTGTATGACCTTGAAACTTGGTATGTAGCTTTGGGCACTCAAGCCCATCATAAACATTAAAATATATATCAGGACTAAGTGTCAGGTGCGCTACAGGACCATTGGTCCTCTTGTTTTGTCGTGTCGCGGCTCAATTATAAACGCACGCAGTCATTTGTTTGCACAGGTATGAGTGGTCAAAGTATCCAAATCACTTCAATCCAAGCTCGTAAAGTATATAAACATTGACAAATCCAAAATATTTTGATGTACAGACATGGGCACGTAAACAGAGGTGTGATCAGGTGCTCGAGAGTAGTAAACATGACATGTCTATTATAATACACCCATCATGTCTACGTATCTGAGATACTAGTCAGTGAAAATGAAAGTCTAATAACTTAAAGCCCGCGTAAGTTTAGAAACGGCAGAGTTGTAGGGATCAAAGAGGTCATGATGCCTCTCAGTTGATGTTTTAGTGTGAACAGCTCTGAGATAATCCTTTGATAATAATTTATTGGTGATTAGCTTCATTGTACTAACAAAGCCTTGATCTTTCAAGCAATGTGTAGAGCAACGGACTAACTGAGATACATAAACTCTGTATGCAGGTGCCGAATTAAGTATTAAGACACAAAAAGATTGAAAAATTGATGTCATCCCTCTTGCCATAAACATTTGTAAAACGCTTTCCATTTAACAGATGAATTCGACTCTGTAACATCTTTAATTTCAAGTTCACCTAGATAGAAAAAGTAAAAAAAAATCCGATTTTATTAGTCAGAGACGGAAAATATTGTTGCGGAAGACGTTTTAAAAGCTTTTAAGAGGCCACTTAAGAGGAACTTTGCGCAACACCCGTTAAAAAGGTCGATTGTGCCTATTGGAATGCCAACTGTATTTAGAGAAAAAATCTACTGATTACATGGCAATTATTGTCAATAAGAAATTCCTGCATTTTACGGCGGTGATTATCACTAATTTGAGGCGAACACGAAATTCTGAATTAATCGCAGAATATACAACAGAGATTCTCAAAAAAGGGCAAATATTGTCGATAAAAAATTCCTGCATTTTAGGTGGTGATAATTGCTGATTTGAGTTGAACACAAAATTCTGCATAAAACGCAAAATATATACAACAGATCTTCTCAAAAGTTAGCAGAATACCCGATGCCATCTTTATTTTGTTTTCCACAATTTAGAATTTCAACATGGGTGAATTGATATTTATATGGGTTTATATACGATAAAATCAAAGATTAATAGCGGCACGAAAACCACAAAAACATCGTCAATGAAACTATATTTAGGTCTGAAGGTATTTCAATGCATTTAGAGCAATGTCCTGTCAATAATTTGTTTAAAAACTTTCACACGAAACGAGGTTGAACAGAAAAAAAGGAAGTAGCTTGTGGCCACATTTAGACTGTATTATGTTTATAACACAGTAGCATCTTTTTTCAAGGTCGAATTGTTTCACGCACACACTTGTTTGATAACAGTATGGATCATACAGGTTTACCTGCCTACCTTACGTTTTGATTGCATCAATTGTTCGACAATATAAATGGGCAACATATATTTGAGAACATACTACTTTTTGCATCTGCGCAACCTGATTACTTTATTCAAAGATATTATAAGAAGAAAATTTCATGATTTGAGCTACATGAAATGAAGTTTAGTAATCGAATAATAATAATAATAATACGCTTTCAGCTGCTCCTTAGTGTCTGCGCATAAAATAAAACCGAATTTGCAGTTTTGTTAGTGTGTGCATGTAAGTTAATTGCTCCCCGAGGGTCTCAGCCTTTTGAATTTGTTTCTAAAGTTGCTGAAAAAATTTTCTCAATGAGTTTGATCAATAAACTCTATCAGTGATTGTTTATTATTATTTTGCAGAAGTTCGTCCAGTCCATAACGGCACGCATGAGTCAAAGTTAGGCTTGAATACAAGTATATTGGCAAAGGCACCAACGTTGAGTATGAGTACCTTCGAAAATGACAGAACAATTGTTGGAGTACATTGATAAATTTGCTAATTGTTTTGGGTGTAATGGTTTTCTGAGACAGTGTTTCAGTCTTTACCGAACCGTAGTTAAGCACAGTGGGACATTTAGGTACTGCTGTCTTAGTCGATACGTTTTGCTACAGTAGAATCAGACAATGATGAAAGTTCATCATTGCAGTCTATCTGATTATATTGCTTGTATAAATTATAACGTATTTTCTCGCGTTAAATAATTCACATATTTGTTCCTCTGCCTTTCTCCCTTTCTCTCTCGCTTTGAAATGTAAATTTTGGCATTAACTGTAATTTAAGCCATTTTGTCCAGCATTTATCTAAAAACTTCGAAATGAGAACACTGTCATGTTATCTGCATTTTCATAAGTACATGTATTTAAGCCACGTCATGTGACTTTCAACACTGTGGTATAGTGACAAGCAAATACTCTGATCGGACTGCTCATAAGTGCAGTCAGATCAGAGCATTCGCTTGTCACGTCAGCCATCTCTAGAAATGGCCCAAGCCATAAGGCTAACAGTGGAGTTTCAGATTAGCCTGTGCAAATGTCTTAATGTTGGAAGTCACATGGCACGGCTCATTAAGTTTTATGGACTGAACGACACAACTGAAGTATGTCTTGAATTCCGATTAACTGACATATTTTGGAAGATTGTAACCTATTTTAAGAACTCTCCCTCACCTTACGTTGCTTAATATTTGATATGAAATTTCCCTGTATATTTTGTTTGTCACTGCAAATAAACCTTTTTATATTTTGTACATATTGTTTTGCTTGTGATGTATGCTTGCATACTGTGGCAACCTGAATGGAAGCATGGGAACACATCCAAGGTACTTACTAAGAGGAAATTCCCTCTTAGTTTAAGTATATGTGTGAAGGTGGAAGGGGAGGGGGGAGAAAAGGGTGCGGGGGAATCTCTTAAAGAGAAGAATATGCCCCTTTGAGAAACGAATTGTTTTATTCTGAGAGTAGCCCCAAATTTTGAAGGCTTCAATGTCTAGGGAAGCAAATAAAAAGTCAAAAAGTTGTCCAATCGAATGGCGGATAAAAGCTCGGAAATGTATTTATACCCCATACTAAGTACCACAACCAAAGACAAAGCAATCCAAATGCCAACAGGACATGAACAAATATATAGAACAAACAAAACGAGGAGACAATTAGACTGCTAGAAAACATAAAAACAATTGTACTAAGCACAATAAAATGTGAAAAACGTAGTAGTCGGCCACAAAACAATACGAAGAACGGAAAACTAATATACGTAATCACCGCCTTTGAACGGTTTGTATTTACAGTTTTATACATGTCTTTAAAGTGTTGCTCTTGGCTTAAGAACAGCAACTGATAGTATCATCAATTGAACCCTTTTCCGAAATATAATTCGTAATAAATTTCGCAAAAGAAAATAAAAAATTAGTCGTCTTAAATGATTACAGGAGAAAATAAATAGTTTTAGGTTCATATAATTTCTCACCGCCACGAGAACCTTATGGTAACCAAAAGACCAGACATAACACGAAAACCAGCTCGAATACCATAACCAGATAACATTACACAGAAGAAGCAGACATATCAGGAATTGTCTAGCTCTTCAACAAATCCTAAAATCACATGACAATCAGACCGTACAAAATCAAAGAAAATCAGAAGCCAATGAACAGGATCCAACACAATCATTTATCACATCTTGCCCAAAACACCAAATGACAACAAATGAAAACTAAAGACGGCACACAAAGCAAAACAAGACAAAGCCAATAGGTCAGACTTTTCACCGAAGCTGGCCTCAACGCTATTCTAGATAATATACAAAAAGTCAGCAAGGACAATTAACGTAAACCGCATCGAAAGCACCATCTTGGAATGGTCAGTGATAAGTTAAAGGGATGGTGAGGGCGAGGATCATGGTGTATTTCATAAGCATACAAGTTATTCGGTCCGTGTGTAGAACTTACCAATCAATGGATCAAATCAGCTAACATATAAATCTGGATTAACCCATTCTATTCGAGATACCCCTTTAGGGGTATCTGGGCAAACAGCTTGGATCCAGATCAGGCCCCACAAACGTGGGGCCTGATCTGAGATCCAAGCTGTTTGCTGCCTAGACATCATTTCTACAAGAGTTGGTTAGGCCAATATTGTCAAAATATTCTTGATTTTTGGTGCAGACGACAATTTCAGCAGACGACAAAAAAAATACCCAGAATGCAGTGGGTTAAATACCGAGATGAAACAAGATGAGCACTCAACAGCAAGAATAACACTATAGCGCTGGAACAAAAGGAGTCCAATTGTTGAACCCCAAAGGGCCCTACCCCCTCCCCCTGCCGACCAACTAACTAGAACGTTTTCAGGCCGACACTGTCACTATGATTTAGCCTGAGGCCCGAGCCACTGGCATACAATTAAACAGGGCAGGAAAGATGCCAATCCTGATTGGTTGACCACTAAGGTACAACGTAATTCAAATGTTCGACAGTATTACGTATCAGACTGCGTGCCTGCGATATCTGCCACACAGAGTACGAATCCATTACTAAATGAAAGCGAAAAAGGACAAACAATCTGTTTTCTGGTCAAACAATAAATTATACTCTAACAGTTTATCTTTTTGTGAATCACTTACGGATTTTCTTATAAGCGTGAAACGAATATTTCTTCTTTTTTTTCTACGACGTTGTACTAATTTGATGGTTTGACGTTGTTATGCAAAATAAATATTTCGCTCCTATCCTTGCGTTTGTGTTTTTCGATTTTGTTCTGCTGTCCGTCCAGATATTGAAATTAGTTACATAGTTGATTGGGTTCTGCCAAGGTTACTATTAAACTGTTTTATTATTTTCTAAGTCTCGACGCATTACGTATGGATTTACACAAACATGATTTTTCATTTCTTATTACAATTAGCCTTTTTTCATTTAAAAACATTTAAAAAACAAACAAGAAAATGTCTCCGAAAAATATACAGTGCTCAAAATATAAAATTCTCCCATAGACGACAGTGCAACGCATTCCCACTTTGAGTTCCATTAACTTTCGCTCAATAAAGACATGGAATTTCCTCTTTTTTTAATTTTGGTCATGGTTACCGACAGCACAAGTTTCGAGACAATATTTATGTTGCCCATGGCCATGGACTGATTTTTGTAAAAATGGAAATTTTGGTAAAAATAAGCTACTTTTTGCAACAGGTGAAAATTTCAAACAAAATTAAAACAACCATTTTGTCCATGAGACTGAATGTCTTACGAGGAACTTGTTTGGGAGGGTACTTTAAACTCAAGTTTATGAGATTTTTTGCAAAAGCTGTTCCATGGAAAAGATCAGGGCAACAGTTGAATTGAAATTCATGCTGTCTTAAACTTCTTTCTTTCTTAAACTTTAAAACGCTGCAAAAGAATGGGAAATTCCAGGTCACTGGCGTTCGAACTTACGTGCCATTAAAGTGGGAACATGTTGTATTATTGTCTATGGAAAATATCAGCTGCTCCTTAAAAAAATGTTGAGCAGTGTATAACAATTTTATAAGTATGTTTAAGGAATTTCTGATACAATATAAAAGCACAGGGGCTGATCATGTAAACTGGGGCCGTATTCATAAAACGACTTAAGTGGTTGCTATGCTGTTGCTAAGGCTAAATTTCTTTGAAGGAGATTCCCTACTACTATGAAATTTGCTCTGGAGGAACAGTCTTACAAAGACTGTTCCTCCAGACCAAATTTCATAGTTGTAGGGAATCTCCTTTATAGATATTTAGCCTTAGCAACCGCATAGCAACGACTTAAGTGGCTTTATGAATACGGCCCCTGGTTACATTAGTAAAGTAGATTAGAAGGCAATGATCAGGGAAGGAAAACTTTAAAGATGGCACGCAAAGCAAAACAAGACAAGCAAAAAGTCAAGAGGTCAGCTTTTTCTCAGCATGCGGCCGCGAGGCTAATCTAAATAATATACAAAAAGTCAAAGACGAACAGAAAGCCGATACTCGCCCTGAAATTCGCTGTGGGTCATAAGCATATAACTTATTCAGTCCGTGTTAAGTACTGGATCATTGCAGCAAACATATATGACGTCTGCTTATGAAAATGCATAGATGCCCAACGGTAACCGCTTTGAATATACTGTGCAGATAAGTTAAATTTTCTCTGTTGGTCCGCACATTCCAAAGCCACCATTCCTTCATAAGCGCTATTGCAAAACAACTAGTATAGGATACAGAGCAGAACACACATTTATTCAGACTGCATTTTCACGTTTATAAAAACATACTTATTACACTGACATTTGCCATTTTAGTTCACCGTGTACGTGTCACCGATACGGATTCTTTTATGGCCCGAACAACAACCAATTCAGAGCAAATAATTTACTCATGGACCTTTATAGCAGTAGCTGCCATGACAGATATGCAAAATATTTATTGATATAATTTAAGCTACTTTACAATGACAAGCTTACTATTCAGAACTTCTTTACAACAACATATAAAGTATTAAGCTATTCAGAAATGGTCAAAAAGCGAATACACTACGACTTAGCAAAGCCAGGGCAAGTAGTTGGAACTCATTATTGACCAAGGTACAGTAATAAAGCCAATATAAACCAGGTATGACTATAGTGGACGTTACGACAAGGGTCAGGACTACGAACTAAAAGTCACATTTGAACCCCTGTTACATACCTCCGCTTTAAATATGGCGTGTCGACCTTAATGAAACGAAATATCCTCAACCTCAGACGGCACGGCGATGCAGTTCAAACCGTAACATTTGAAAATGTCAACGGTTTATCTAGCATACTAACATTTCCACATATTCACTGGGTGGTTGCTTAGTCCCGGTGGGCGGTGATTTTTTCTGACAATCGTCAATGATTTTTTTTGACAATTTATGTCTCATAAGCGTGACGGAGCAATAAGGTAAGTAAACAAACTTATTTTCAATACCAAAAAAAAAAAGATAGGCAATGATTAGGACTGCTCTGCCAACTGAGCTTTCCTGGCATTGGACGACCAGATGGCCACGGCGTTCAGATGGTAGATTTAGTACAGCAGTCTCGCCTGCATTGGGAAGGCCACTGAATATTGTTTTAATCTCAGCTCTTTACTACACGATATTCCATTGTAAAGTTTTATATATGGAGCAATAGAATGGTCTATATGTAATGAAAAGGCTAGTCTTTTAATGACCAACAAGTATTTCGTCTTCCATTTATGCACCGCAATTAAAGTTTGAGACATGCTTAACTCTTGCAATTCAATCTATGCGCAATAAAGTATCATACTGACTACTCATTTTGTAGTTTGCATTGTCAGAAAAAATCAGGCGCTTAAAATCTATTGTAGGAGCAAATCCGGGACTTGTAGGAAAAAATCCGAGACTTATGAAAAAATAAAATCTGCTGACAGACCCATTTATTTTATTGTAAAGTGACAAAAATAATATAATATGTTTCCAAACACCGATTTATGATTAAAAATAGCTTTTTCCCTATAGTAAACTTCGAAGACATAGACAGAGCGGACAGTTCATCAAGGTGTACCCTAAATGAAAATTTCCGGGTTTAATTTATCTGTTGACAACGTTAAACACTTGTATTGTATCTAATCTGCCTTAGATCTACCAGGAATACGCTCAAGATTTGTAAATTAATGGTTTAATTGACAAAATTCACCATTTTGTCGCATCAGTTTTGTGTTATGACGTCACGGAGAAAAAATCATTGACAATTTGAAAAAAATCCGGGACCATTGTCAGAAAAAATCGTTGACAATTGTCAGAAAAAATCACCGCCTACCGGGACTAAGCAACCATCCAGTGATATTTGATGTATGATCACATGATAATAAAACTAAAGACCTAGGTTCTGTATCCCCGGAATAGGATTGATTGCCTCTGAGTTTTGATGTAGGCGGGGCTACTGTCTTACTGATAAAAATTAACCCCTATCAGTTGTCTTATTGATAAATATTAACCCCAGCCAGCTGTGAATCATTTCCCAGGTAAATTTCTCTACACGACCAATTGTCAATGAGATCAGTTACGAGGGGCATTTCAGAAATACTGTAAATGAGTCTGCCATTCCTAGGAATGTTGACCGATTTTTTAAATTTATGTCTTAACTTTTAGGTTTACAATGGCCTTCACTCAAACATTTTGAGTCACTGGTATTTTTTTCAAAATATGCCTAGACAATTTTTGTTAGGGTAGGGACACTGAGTAGAAATGGATGGATTATTTATGTGAAGATAAATTCATATATCCTTAACTCTGGATACAAGTCAGAGGTCCTGGGTTCGAAACCCGGTCTGGCCACATACTTTCGTTTCTCCTTCCGCTGATTCAAGAAGGGTAGTTGTCAGTTACTGGCGAAAGTATGTGCACTTAGTACTGGTTAACCGCCCTGCCCAGGAATAGTGTGGTTAGGTTAACTGACCGTCCCGACATGATCATAGTTGTTTACCGTGGACGTTAAGCATCAAATCAATCAATCAATCAAGCAGCTCTGGACTAATACCTACATTAGCTGTAATACTGAAAATATCCCAGTATGAAAAACATTGTATCAGCCTTGCTAAAACAGAAGATTTACCTTGCAAAATAAGCTTATCATTGAACAAAGCGCATTTCTGATGACGACACTTCCTGCGCTAAATTGAAATGTATAGTAAGTTGTTTAAACTTCAGTCTTGAGGTCAAATTAAGTTAAAGTGAATATTTGATGACAAATATGAAACAAAAAATAAATCAAATTTAATTCGTCATGCTTTTTTGTTATAAACAATCTTTTACGGCACCTTATGCTGTTTTGTCAGTGGGCTACCTGATTTTTTCATGATAATTTTTCCCCA
This sequence comes from Ctena decussata, assembly GCA_963989385.1. Taxonomy (NCBI): domain Eukaryota; kingdom Metazoa; phylum Mollusca; class Bivalvia; order Lucinida; family Lucinidae; genus Ctena; species Ctena decussata. Next base: position 39,232,096 of record OZ022500.1, on the reverse strand, counting down.
CCCACCCACATATTTAAGTGGCAGTATGTCATATAAAATAACAAGTCTTTCAAGTCTTTGCATGTATGTTTTTTTCTTTCAATCAATATGTCCCTCTAATTTATGACACTAAACAAAGTTAAATATATTTAGCCTGTGTCTTTTTATTAGAAGATAATATCATTTTACTGTTCTGTATTTTACATGAATTGCTGCTACTTTGCAACTTCCGGCGTGGTGGTTGCACACGTATCATCTAGTTTCTTCAGCGATTTGATGCCAGTCGTAACAAAATATAGTGACCTAATCATTTCAGTAATAAAATGTCTGTCATTTGTTGCAATTGGGTGTGAATAAGTCAATAAGCACATTTTATTGATAAAATGCATTTAAAAACACTTTGCATTTATAACCGCCTAGCAGAGAAAAAATCTCGTTTATTATGTTACTTGTGTAGAATCTGGAAACGATTTCTGTTTAACTTTCTTATTTTACATTGAAAGGACAGTATAACGTGTTTCTTCGTTAAAATATATCATTTTCTCATTGAGCAAACGGCAATAAAACAAAAGAGACTTTCATTGAAAATATACAGTTCCAAGTATGCACACCCTTATGACGTATAAGCACGCGCTGTCATGCATTAGTGGCTTAGAAATTCTTATAACGCATACCATACTAAAGCACTTGAATTTACCTTTCCAATGATATATAAAACTACAGCTAAATATCAGCGTATAGGCTACCCTGAGATCATTTACATTATTTCTGAAATGCCCCTCGTATTTGAGTTTTATGACCTTGTGGAAATGGGAAGTGTTTAACATTTGGTGTCTAGAGAAATACTGACAGAGGTTCTGTCTGTAATAGTCCACCTAAGCCTAAGAGAAATACTGAGGTTCTGTCTGTAATAGTCCACCTAAGTGGTTTTAGTAACAAGAAATGATTATGATTTGGTGAGACTGTAGCGTTGTTTTATTGACAGGCATTTAACTGCGGTGTTAAAATCTATCACTGCAATAATTTCTGAACTTGAACTTGTTTATCTGGGATTCCTAACTTTCACCAGGCTATCAGTAGCCTATCAAATGCACATACATTCTGTGACGCATAGATTTGCACTCACTACACTTATACTGGTCAGTCCTATTTATGGCAACAAATAATGCCATCAGTTTCGATATAATCATATTTATTCCGATTCAAGTAGGGTTCCATTAACAAGTCAGCATAAGGATATCTGATAAGAGAGGATACAATCACTGCCAAACCTTATAGAACTATCGAGGTTTTTTTTAAACCCAAAGTTCTAGTACTACACACCGGCATTGCCTTGTGTACTCACATAAAAAACAATCGTAAAAAGATAGACTTTTGAAAACTAAATTTCAACTCTCTGATACAAGTTCCTGTAATCTACTATGTGATACGATTTAAAACATTGAGATACTTGACAACTCTGTTAATCACCTGTCTACATAACAAATCTATAGATAGACAGCCTGGTCAAACGGAACTTTAAAATCATATTCATCAACTACCTGTTGGACAATTTGAAAACGTTCTTGTTGCCGCCTTTTCTCAGAGGTTTGGTTTGCTGATCTCCAGATCATCACATGAGTTCTGATCGTGGTAGTAGCCAATTCTGTCCCACAGGGATGACATATTTCTTCACCCCCGGTAGAGTCAGTGCCATCGTCTAGATCAGAAAAAGAACCAATACTCTCAGGGATGCACGGTCGTGTGGCTACGATTTCCGAGTTTTCTGTTGGTCTTCATCCATGTTTGGTTCTGTCTTTGACCAGGAGTCTTGGCATTGAATACACATAAATGCTAAAAGCAGGTTCAGCTGTAAAAGTCCAGGTTTTGCGGCCAGACTGTTTTCTTTGACTACTTCAAATACAGGAATTCCGTCTATTGGCTGCCTTTTGACGATGTAAGGGCTATCTTTACATTGATGCGCCTGTTTGCTTTTGCCTTCCGGGTCGATGTTCTGCACCAACATTCTATCATCGGGCCCTAAAACGGCATTTTGTATCTGAAGATCGAATCGAAACTTGCGTCTGGGGGCATTCTACCTTGTTTTTTTTTTTTTTTTGGCTTCCGCATCGGAGGAAAAGGCGAAGCGAGGTTTGAGCTTTTTGGCAAAATTGTCGTGAAGCTAGCCTGATATTCTCAACCCCAAAAAGGCGTCTACAGCTAGACGGAGATGCCGTCCAAACATAATGAAGAATTAAACCTACCCCGCACTCTCATTTGTGTCAGCATTTGAAGCATGGCAGAGGGTTGGGGCATAAGACTTCCAATCGGACTTTTGCTTGTGGCATCAAGTTCTTCGCATGTTTCTTAATGTCTTGTTTAACCTCTCTATCGTGTCATTACCCATCAGATGATACGGAGTTGCTCGAGTCTTCCTCTATCCGGCATGTCACACAATTTCCATATAACTATGCACCCTTATCACTTTTCAACTATGAAAGAAATCCATACTGAACAAAGAAATTATCAAACAAAACGCGGTAAGTTGCCATTACTGTCTGATTCCATGTAAGAATAGCCTGGACGTGGTAACACCGGAAAACAATGTCTTTAAGTTCGTTTGGAAGGACTTATTGTTTGCAGTCTTGACCATAAACTGAAGCGTGACGAAACAGTATGTCATATTCAGAGACTAATTAATTTATTCTAAGCTCTCAGGTTTCTCCTATCAATTTGCTCAGACTCGACCAACTGAGCTTTAGGTCGTTGTCACTACGGACAAAAGCGAGAACATTTACAATACAGGGATAAGCTCCCTGAGCCTTAATCCAGTTATAATCTGAGTCGATACAAGAAGCATATCAGGAATTTCGTCAGACGTGGGACTGACGATTCATCTAAGGCAAGACGTTTCAGAAAAAAAAAATTTAAAATGGCATTGAAAACGTCTGGGAAAGTGAAATTCTGTTCAAAGCTAGAACAGGGCGTTCTAGATAGACCATCCGCATCGGGGTTTTGGTTCCACTATCATTTAATAGCTCCAATGCAACATGAACAACTGTAAGATTGTTCAGGTAAAGTTTCATAGTATCTAATGATACAAATGTATTATTACGAAATGATATGCATGGTTTATCTAGGCGTTTTATTGCTAATAAATTTAAGACTGCAACGCATGAAATTATTCGAGATCAAGTTACTCGAAAAAAATGAGCCTCAGACATTATTCAACCTTTATCTGTTTATAACGGAATGGGATAGTTGTTTGTTTATTTCGTTTTACATCTGTGTTTTATCGGGCACTAGCGACAGGCCGGAATCCTCGCGCTTTGATTTTAAAAGCAGCAACGTTATCTGATCGAAAGGTATATATAATAAACAAAATCTTTAGTTGCAAAATACAGAAATAAAGTTATCTGATAATGAAAATGTTACCGCATTTATTACTTTCGTGTAACTGCTTGTTGCTTTATGATACACGAACTAGCGTAATGTTCAGTTGTTTCGATGCTACAGTTACAGGTATTTTGCTGTTTTGTTTCTTTTTAACGGATAAAGCTGACAATTTGGGCTTCTTAAACAATACATTAATGTAACTGAGTGTGCGTTGTGAATCTTGGCATTTTATCGCATATATCCATTTGATGAAATTCAATAACAGTATAGGAAAACGCCAACGTATGGAGTAATGTTGCGACGATACGTAAAAGAAACGTTTCAACGAAAAGTGAGCACAAGGTGTGTTTAAACCGTTCTCTGTCGAACATGGAATAAGATATGTATTATTTTTGTTTTGATTAAGTTAAGAAAACAGTTCATCAACGTTTTAACGGAAACAACAGATAGACAGGAAAGCGCATAAAGCGCCCCTTACCCTTTGCCCCGTTAATAAATAACGACTAGATAAAGGTATAGATGGTCTCTTCGTGAACCTTAGTATATACTTGGTGAAACCTTAACATTATGTCGAAAGCTACCTATAAACATATTTCAATAAACATACTGTTACAAATATAAATTTAATTTTATATTTTATATACCCGTAACTATGTGCTTTTGGCACTTATGTCCTTTTTTTTACCAATTTATACACGGATTAAAGCACCAAAAACACAAAGTAGTAATTTTGATCTGTTTAATTTTCTAATTCACAAAACGTTTAATTTTTGGTAGCAATTTTAAATGGCCTAATCTAAATAGTCCTCTAAACTTTAACTCATAGATCCAATTCCAAAAGACACAAAAAGACCAAAAGACACTCCCACTCTGGCTCTCGCGGCTTTTATACTTAAGAAATAGATCAGCTCTAGCAGTGAATTGTTGAGTAATAATTCACTGTTTGGATGTCAGTTGTAAAGTAGATCATATCACGAGCGCGGAGTGATATATCTACTTACAACTGACCGACAAACAGTGAATTATTACTCAACAATTCAATGCTAGAGCTGAACTATTTCGATTCTAACGCTCAAAAACGCTGAAAAATTATTCCTTTCATTCAAACTCTCCCAACCATTATGCCAGCGCGTTCATGCTCCCGCCAATATTCTTAACTGTATCGAACGTAAATGTACGTTATTATGGCGATTTTATAAAGAAAAAGAGACGTTGCACCGTCTAACGTATCGAAACGTCACAAAATTACGTCAGTAATGCAAGTGACGTCAGCAATAAGATTCACGCGCCTCGAGACAGTGAATTGTTGCAGAATAAAACACGGTAACTTTCCATTGCTTTTATAGGAGCACTGTGTTAGAATCGCTAACTGTTCAAATAAAATGGATAAGCATTACTAATATTATCAGGAATGTTGGCTACCCTCTTCACTGAACACATTGCCAAATAAGGACATTGCATGAGTTAGGATACAATGATCAGAAATCATGATCATTTATCCTTATCCAAACTCTCGGATAACGTAGCCAAAATTCAGGATAACTAGCAATTTGAATTGATCAGTTAAATACAAGTAGGCAGAATTACGTACTGAACTCCTTTAAACTAATTTTAACATTCTAGCAAATGCAACAATTATAATTGCTATAAAATGATCTAAAAGTGTGTATGTCTTGCTTAATTAAACTATTCCCTTAATGTAACAAAATGGCTAAACTAAATCCGCAACAATACCAAAATTCGAAAGATTTTTTTGGAGATTTATATCTCGCTAATTGCACCTGACTCGTAAGTCAGAGGTCCTGGGTTCGAATCCCGGTCTGGCCACATACTTTCGTTTCTCCTTCCGCTGATTCAAGAAGGGTAGTTGTCAGTTACTGGCGAAAGTATGTGCACTTAGTACTGGTTAACCGCTTAGGAGGTCTAAGCCTGCCCAGGAATAGTGTGGTTAGGTTAACTGACCGTCCCGACATGACCTTAGTTGTTTACCGTGGACGTTAAGCATCAAATCAACCATTTCACAACAACTAAAAAGCATGTTTTGAGTCATGTTAAACGTCAACCCATACGTAATGCGCAGCAATAACGACAATAATATTATTTTTTTATTGTACTGTTGACGGCACGCACTAATTGAGCCGCGACATGACAAAAGCAACAAAGTTGTATGTGCGCCCAGCGAAGACTCCGACCAGCTGGGCATCCGCCCAGTCTGATCAGAGTCTTCGCTGTCCGCATGTCGCTAGTTAAGAACATTGGCTTCCCCTTAAGCGCACATCCAAGATTCCGATCAGACTGGGCGGCTGTCCAGGCTGTGCGCACATATCACTTGTGGTTTAGTCGTGTCGCAGGTCAATTTAAAAGTTTCAGGGACAACGGAAAACGCTATTTGTTTTGCATAAAACCATTACATTTTAAAAAGAGTTGAACTTAATCTCATATAATTGTTTGACCAGACAACTTAAATACTTATTTGTCTTTTACAGCTTAACTCTCGCGGTAATACTTTTTCTTAAGTGGGCACACAAATTTGAAACAATTTCGAATCAAAGTTGATGTTGACTCAAAGTTGTATGCTTGGTTATTTCATTTAAATCTAAGCTGGTTCTCCTTTATGTTTATGGACTATCACAAGAACCTCATGCAAAGCCTATTTAATTATACCAATTTTATGTTTCGAAAGATGTCATGTGTACGGGCGACAATTGTATTATCGGCAATGGTGTTCTGGAATATGCTGCTCGACAGTTTCTTCGCCTCTTTTTGCGTTTTAAGCTTTTTATCTGACACTCCGCAATTTATATCAAGGAGTGTTTTGTGACTACACTGCCCTGTCTGGTTTCCCTAAATTTAAATATTCTCAAGTGTAAGTAAGTCATTCTAATCGTTAATAGTGTGATACGATTAAATAACTACGAATACTGTTTAAGTTATACACCGTTTGTTATGTACAAGGCTGTTCGCGCGTGAGAGATTTTGATCTGAAGCATCAACTGTCATCGTGACCATCTAATAATAGTACCAACAGAAATGGTTTTTCCATCGGATTTTTTTGTCTTCTTTACTAAGTTCTGATGCAATGGTATACTTCAGTTATCTGTTAGAGCACACAGTTAACTGATGTATGCTGTGATAATGGAACATTATAATACCTCTCTCAGTCTCGCAGTCATTTATTTGTTTGTTTATGTTTTTAAAGATAGTTTCATAAAGTCAGCAAACGCTTTGCCTCTTAAACAATTTTCGTTCCAGTGTATAGGGACGCATGTAACTCAAGTCTGTTTATTCCCTTTGCAGTATTGTGATAGTTTTTACAATGAATGTCGGCCTTGCTCACAAGACATATGTGATAAGCAAGAGCAGTTTCCGTCACAATGCAGTTATAATTGTACACAGCGTAAGTACCGTTTCAATATCTAATTTAATATTTAATTAATATTATTGAATAATGTCTATTGTGACGTTTTGTTATGGTTGGACTGATACTTGATTCTACTTATTATAACGTTAAAATTTCGCGTCTAATGTAATTCAATATATCATTCTGTATCGCTCAAACAATAGCTTTACAAATAAAGCGGATAGCCGTGCGCGAGGAAAAGATGTACTTAGCATCCACGCAGTCTTTCCAGTTTGTATCAAAGAAAATGCTTTATACTGAAAATGAAGACTTCTTTCAGACTGCTCGGATACGCAGTCTGATCTAAGTTTTCACTCTGCGATCAGGTTATTTTTTACCGGCATGGCTTGTTTTGTTTGTTTATTTTTTTATTTTTTTTTTAATTCTTTCAGGTGCGCCTGAGACTACAGAACATCAATCACCCAGTCGTAAGTTTACATTCAGAGCTTTTTTTTTTTGCCTTGTAAACGTCCACGGTAAACAGCTAAGGTCATGTCGGGACGGTCAGTTACCCTAACATCACTATTCTTGGGCAGACTAAGACCTCCTAAGCGGTTAACCAGTACTAAGTGCACGTACGTTCGCCAGTAACTGACAACTGTCCTTCTTGAATTAATGGAAGGAGAAACGAAAGTAAGTGGCCGGACCGGGTATCGATCCCGGGACCTCTGGCTTTTTGAGTCGGACGCGCTACCGACTGCACTACGCGGCCTACTTTCGATAAATTGCGCAGCCCGGTCAACAATGTACAGATCGTTCAACACTTCGAATAACTGACTAGTTGATATATGGCTGTGTATGTGTACCAGTGGCCATGTACATATGCAGGGTGCCTAAAATATTAACCTTTTATTGTTGCAACTACTTTTCAAAATTTTGTAGGATAGTGGCAAATGATACCCGTTTTAAAAATGAAGTTTCTTCATGAGGTCACACGTCAACAAATAGTGGCATCATAATGGCATCATTATGATGTCAGTTTTATATTTATTAAATCAGTTCCTACTGTCTGCACCTCTGAGATTGAAACAAAAATAGTGGGGATAAATGGAAAAATAACTTGGTTTGAGGGCATTTCTAGTGTAAATTCTAAGGAAACAAGGGCTTTAATAACAATTTCTGAATAGATGAAAGCACTTGGACATGAAAGTTTGTTTGTAGAGAACGCAGAGAAATTTGAAGGAAAGAAAGAAGTGCAATGCCGGTGAAGTTATGACGTCATAAAGATGTTCCTATCTGTTGAAGCGCCACCTTGTAGTAAAACTTCATCACTCCAAAAAAAATGTTGATTTGTTTTGACAACATATATTTTGAATAGTTTCCCTGATAAGTAAAGGGGTTACAGCAATGTAGAAAACGTACACGTGAAGATACACAGGAAATATCAATGAAGACACTCAAGAAAGGCCACCGTCACAAACCCATCCCATCAAGACATCTAATGAAGAAGGGAAACCCCCAAAAGCCGCAACGAAACACTATATCCCACTGGGCACACAAGGTTGAATCAATATTGAATCAACCTTGATTCAACGTCATGACGATGAAGCAAGGTTTAATCAATATTGATTCAAACTTGTGCGCATGCTGGGATGTCATCGATTAACGACACTCCAGTCCAACTAAGAAAATCTGTAAACAAACTAAGAAAATATCTTCAGGGAGTGAACAAAGATCGCAGTCTAGCTCCAAGAAGAAGATTAATAAAGCGTGAAAACACAAAATTTTGAAACATAAATCTTCTCTTGAGGAGCTGATAACAATGCTAGGATATCAACAAAATAAAATGAACGCAGTACGAGAACAGGCTCTGAGGCCTATCACCACAAATCCATGATACAACAATAAAACAGCATCAGAACTCCCACCTTAGAACGGCTAGAACGGTCAGTAAAAATCCAAACTAATACTTAATTTTTATAACTTCCTTCTGAAAAGTAATTCAAACCAATGTAATACAATTTTCTTCGACCTTGTAAAGTTAAAATTGTACTATGCATTTAAGAAAAAGACTGCCTCGTATTTTGGGGTATCCCATCTCAAATTTCCTTTATATCCAGTTTTATATCAAATGAGTCGTGAAATGTGATAATCATGCTTTACAGCGTATACCAGTGGCATGTGCCAGTGGCAAAGATTTAGCCCAGGACACAGACGTTGACTCAACGCCACAACGTTGAGGTAGCGATTTCTTATGACACGGCCCAATCGTATACTGTATGTCTGATAAATTTTGACAGAATAGTAATGTTAAAACGTGACTATAATCATGCTTAAGAAATGCATACTGAACCAACCGCAGGTAGAGTAAATAAGAATTCGTACGTTAAAAAGTTTTGATTTGCACACACAGAGTTATTAAGATATAGAAAACCAATCTTAATAATAGGATCCCAGTTATTCATTCTATTTTGAACCTTCATGAGTAGATAACGCAAATTAATAAATGAGCCGCAACATGAGAAAACCAACAAAGTGGTTGTGCGCCCAGCGCAGACTCAGCTCAGCCTGGGCATCCGCCCAGTCTGATCAGAGCCTTCGCTGTCCGCATGGAGGTAGCTTAGACCCTTAGCTACCCTTTAAGCGTTTAGCGAAAAGTCTGAGCGGATTAGGCGGATGTCCAGGCTGATCTGAGTGTGCGCTGGGCGCACAACCACTTTGTTGGTTTTCTCGTGTCGCGGCTCAAATAGCGTAACGGCACTATTAAAGGTACACAGGAATGCCACAACCACCAATGGAGAAAAAGAGGAAGAACATAAACAGAGTACGTAAAAATTAAGGAGCAGCAAACCTCTCTCTCCAGCTCCCTCTTCCGATGCTATATAGGACTTACCAAACGTGACAACAAGGCATCAAACATTACAAGAAAGTTAAAAAGCCTTGGAGCGAGGGGTCACAAAGTCATATGAGCTGCGTCATGCAAAAGAGGGCTTAACATATTTGCGAATAATTACGACTCTGACCAGTCTGTGAACCCATGGAGTCTAGCTACTTTGTTTAGAGTCTGTAGATTCCGCAAGGCCCAAACTTGATGTTCACGAACAGCAAAGGCTATAATCGTCTGAGCCTTTGCTGTTCGCATATGCGTTAAGCTCCGTTTGTCGTTTGTACATGTCGCGGTCAATAAAAAGCACGGATAATGCCAGAACCACAGCATGAGAAAGGTCGGTAGTAATAATATTAAAATCTTAAAGTTTCTTCAAGAGCAGAGAACCTATTCGAAAGAAGAGACATGGGCCATACTTCGAAGTTTCGGCTAGTCAAGCCTTATCAGTGACCCTGACATGATCTACTGACGAACGCCAGAGAAAACATACTGTAATTTCTGAAGATAAGCATCAAAAAGGCCCAAATGAATAAAAACGATGGTCTAGCATATGAGTCTAAACCTATCAAAGATTTCTGATTTCTAAGAATATATCCTCTTATCTCATAGGACAAAAAAAAATAAAATATAATCTGAACTACGAAGATGTACGGGGAGACGTTTAACGGCCACCACACGGCACAACACCAGCTGCAGTGAAGTAAAATTAAAATATACTACATTGAGTTTAAATCAATATTACAGTCAAACCTGAAATGACTTTAAAAACATTTTTCTGTTTTCAACAAGAATCTCATGACCTTGGCCCAGCATGTTTGGCTTCTATTCTTGTTTTGTAAATGGTATTAACTAAGACATAACTCATAGTCTGGATGAAAAAAGAGGACATATTGTTAGCTGGCTGTATATAAGACCACCCTCTGATGGCAAAACCTTATGTTTCCTCTCCCATTTTGTTTGCAGCATTTATCTACGACAATGCTCTTATATGGTTCATCACAGCGCTTGTTCTCTTGTCAATCCTTATCGTCGTCGGGGTGGTCACTTTTCCACAATGGAAACCCTATCTGAAAATTAGCTGGCTGGAAGAAAAGTGCAGACGGTAAGCTAAACAGTTTAACCCTTAATGCGCCAAAAAAGCAGACGACAAAATTTACGTCTGCAGAATTTCAAAAAATGTTTCGTCCAAGCGATATCATATTGAGAATTCGAACGCCAGAGGGCTAACAGTGTGAATTCAGATGAGGTGGCTCATGATGAGCCACCTCATCTGGATCTACACTGTTTGCCAATTCAACAATTTTAATTTGGGTTAAGCATGTTATGCTATAATTTTGTTTTTCGTATTTCTGTGCCATATTTAAGGAACTTTAGCGTTTGAACTCCACTGGAGTGGAAATGATTGCTTTTATGTTTCTACATCAACAAAAAGACGTATCAAAACATTCCTTGTAATTCACTTTTGAGGAAAATTTATGTAAATGTAAAACTTTTGGCACACCTTTTGTGTTTCTTCTAAGCTCCTATACTTTATCTTGAGATCGAGTTACACTTAACTGCTAGATGGCGTGATATTATCTCCATCAGTTTTCAAACAAAATTGAATGACTTAAATAAATGAGAATGTTACGTTGGTTTAAACAATATTTATTTCTACAAAAATACAAAATAAATAATCATGATTTCGTCGGAAGCTATGAGCTTGTAAAGACCATCTGCCACAGAATGTAACTAATATTAGTTAAAACTGACCTTTACTGCAAGACTGAAAAAGTCAATGAGGCGAGGAGGAGAGAATATAAGGGCGCACGGTGTGTAACAGGGATATGAGCCTGTAACAGGGATATTTAAAGCATTAGCAAGACTGGATCCAGAACGTCCAGTCTTTTGAAAAGTATATCATCCGGCGCATTTAATTTCAAAGGAATCTTTCATCAAAGCAAGTGTGTTCTAACAGCCATGACCTCATGATACATGTACAATGACTCAGTATGTGACGTCACAAACCAGATGGAACAGTACTGAGAGAAGAAAAGCCAAAATGAAAACCGTCTGATATGTGTAAATCATGTATACATGTAAATATTAGCTTCCTAGTTTAATCATTAAAGCTTTAAATTTAATTTTTGGTGTAGCGTTTCCAATTCTCTTGAGTGTATACTTTATAAGAATTAAAATTAAACAAGATTTGTGCTGCATCAAAATTAAAAGATTCTGGTTTTTTGACAGACCCAGCTCCATTCCTGCACCAGAAGAGATCCCTCTTACGCCAAATACGGAAGGTTTGTAGTTTTCATGTGTTATCTAAACCCGTTTGTTTTCTGTACTCCAGTGGCATATTTGCTCTGTCACCGATATCTGAATAGTTTTGCTAACAGGAATATGTTTGTCCGTTTGATGTAGAGCATGATCCTCGATGAATTCAACTTGTCATATAGGAATAGATTGCAAAGTAACTGACCCCGAAAGGGTTCATGTAAACTTTGCTAGGGCCCCAATGTAGTTTTAACATTGATAAACACCAGAAAATTAAGTTCATTGCTTACATTCTTTTCTATTTATTAGTTGACCATAAATGTACGGTATGGGCTACAGTTGAAGCAGAAAAAACATGTATACTCAAACAATAAAGTTCTGTCCGGTTGACGTTTATGTCTGTCAAGTCCACATGTGTGTCCGCATTCCATTCAAACGATTATCATTACAAACCTTGAACACTTAAGCAACGTTATGCCCCAAAATGAAATTCATTTAATAATCAATAGTGTCACAGACAATGCAGCGAACACCAGTACCCTTAAAATCAAAAGTCACAACATCAGTTGCTTGTTTGTCCGTCATAATCCCGAACCGTTCAAACACATTTAAACATCACTGAGCAAACTGTCTGGTAAGATGTTACGCGTGCTAGCTGTATGCATTGCTTTCACGACCACAGGCATTAGTCTGTCACGTACTGTGACGTCACAAAACATGGAACACGGGCGTGCGTAAAGTCACCCAGAAAATTCATTGTTGGTGCAGAATTTTGATAATCAACAGAATCGGGCAAATTTGAATTTCATTTTTTGTCATTATAAGCATTTTGGCATTAATTAAGATCAATCAGCATCAAAACAATCGATAATGAACATTTTCTGATGATTTTTCAGTAAGGGGTGGAGTATGAAAGCACAGATTTTGTGAACCTTTAATGGCCAAGATCAGCCATAGTTTTTATTCTTCTCATTGATGTAAACGTTGTCATACACAAACACACCAAATTAAAACAAGAACGGTGTCAAAATAATATTAGGTTATGGAGATATGGAAGTTCTAAAATCACTATTTGTTTAATTCAAAGGGAGGTAATTTCGAAAATCAAAGGTTTTGGACTGCAATTTCGTTTATTTAAAATGCGGTTTTTGAAGTTTTCAGTTGTTTTTTCGTCTTTTGACGTTCATGGCTATCATTTAACGTGAAGGTGTCATGTTTATACGATTGACTTGCTTTTGAAACTAAAAAAAGTTGTTTTTCACATAATGTTTAATAATCCTTCAGGAAAAGAAGATAAAATTAAGCAAATACCAAAATTCGTGTATCTGGCGTTTGGGAAACATTTTGGTGTTATTTTTGTGTCGACATCTTGACTGGATCAAAAAATACAGGACCATGAAAAACGGACGTTTCTTTTTTGTTTGAGTATATATGTAGTTTTCCTACTAAAAGCGGAAGAGTACAACGACGTCATAACGTCGCATACATCCAATCTGATTGGAGAGAACCATGGTTAATTTTGACGTCGCTTAACGTTATGTGATGTCGCGTAAACCGATGTAGTTATTTAAGTGTAAACTACATCATGTTCTAATGGTTTACCAAAGGGCTTTTCAATAAATGCACTAAGAATGTAGGTATTAGCAGATACCGGCTACCTAGGAAGTTATTTGAACACAATGTTGTTGTTGTTGTTGTTTTATTGTTTTAAGTCCACGGTAAACAGCTTTGGTCATGTCGGGACGGTCAGTTAACCTAACCACACTATTCCTGGGCAAGCTTAGACCTCCTAGGCGGTCAGTACTAAGTGCATATACTTTCGCCAGCAACTCACAACTGCCCTTCTTGAATCAGCGGAAGGAGAAACGCAAGTATGTGGCCGGACCGGGTATCGAACCCAGTACCTCTTGCTCATGAGCCGGACGCGCTACCGACTGCGCTTCGCGGCGCGGTTTGGCCATAAGGCGTCAATCGAGTGTTTACTTTTTTTTTCGAAGATCCCGGCTAATGCAATGAAACAAACTTGTTATGGCTCTTTTTGTTCTTCATACTATGATTGCATGGAACAAACTCGTCGAAGATGCCTATAAAACCATAAAAAATGGTCTTTCATGGTGTCTTGGTTTAATCAATATTTTATTTTTCAACTCATTTACACACATAGCATTTCCAAGAAATAGGATCTGATCTTATATTTACATTATGCGTGCATTTATTGAAAAGTCCTATGGTAAACCATTAAATTGTTATGGAGTTTCTACTTCAATAACTACATCGGTTCACGCGACGTTATAGGACGTTAAGTCAAGGCCGTCGTCGCCGGTCCGGCAGGTCCGGCGAGCGCCGGACCACTTTTCTGGCCGAGTATGCTATCTGCCGTAACCCTTGTTTTCTTTTCAGCCGATTTATCTTTGGTGCTTACCTGTGATTTAATTTGAATCGCATCATCAAATTATCTTATCTAAATCGATGAAATTATCAATGACGCTCGTTGCTCGTGTCATCAATAAACCTTGCCGTGGTGTGAAAACGCGCAGTCACACACCGTGCAAAACAATGCAGTTATTATAATGAATTAGGGCCATAACGTCTACTCCCAAAACGTCTACTCCCATAACGTCTACTCCCAAAACGTCTACTCCCATTTGGTCTACTGTGCCAAAACGTCTACTCCCATTTGGTCTACTAGGATAAAATGTCTAGTTTGGTTTGGTCTACCCTGTAGTTATACCTAATGATTAACCCTTGCTATATTTACAGTACAGAAACATATCACATTGACATCCAAACCAGAAATATCTCTAGATGGAGCATTTGAAGTACAACCAGAAAGAGACGAATATGGAATATGAATTGGTGTATTGCTAACTCAATGCTATATTGCGAACCTCATGTCAACAAGGACTTCAGCAAGTTAAATTTTCTTCAGACTAGAAACAAAATTTGGGTGACCTCATATTTCAATGTTCTCAACAATCATGACAATTTACAACATATTTTCTATTAGAAAAAGATGTTACATGCACATTGTAGGTTCACAAAAACTGCCTACTGGGTGTATCCGTATGTATATTCTAAGTCCAAAACCCAACCCCTTATACCCTATCACTTCTTAATAAAATGTTGACTCCACTGGCAATTACCCCAAATACAAGTATGAAAATGCATAGTTACTTTATGTGTGGCCCAATGAGAATAGAGGTGTTGGCCGAGTAGACCAAATGGGAGTAGACGTTTTGGCACAGTAGACCAAATGGGAGTAGACATTTTGAGAGTAGACGTTTTGGGAGTAGACGTTTTGAAATTAGACGTTATGGCACTACCCCATTATAATGACACCTGCTTGATTAATTTCAAAATCGTTAAAAGATTATTTTTAATGGACGATTTATCAAAGACAAAATAAACTCTTTGATCCAGAATGTATTAAAGAACTTCTTCGTTTTGATTTTTGTATGCCAACAATGGTATGAAAACAAAATACAGCGGCATGTTTTTCTCGGCGCAACAGAAGAAAGTTTTAATCCCCTCAATGTATTTTTCTAATTATTCTAAATCAAAGAACATGTCGGGCGGCAAAGTATGTATAAACATTTTGAATTTACATGTAAGAGGATTCTGAACTGAACTGTATGAGCATTTTAAGTCCTGAGACTGTACCGAAAGTTCCATGTCAAAGTTGTTATTCCATTATGGATATACAAGTGCCGCCTGTTCCAAATCAGCCCAAGGCTTTTCGGTTCCCACAACGTACATTTGGTGTAAAAAAAAGCCGGAGCAGAGAAGTTTTGATGCCACCGCTTGATGAGACTCGCAGAGGGGTCGAAGTAGTTGTTTAGGAGAAAAAAGCCAGTAACAAATAAAACAAACAAAAATAAAACAACTATAGAGGGGATTATATCTGTATCAGGCTTAATTTTGCTTGAACGCAGAAATTGATGCCAGCGCCTGATTAGACACGCAGAAGGGTAGAAATAGTTGTTAAAGATCTTCTCGAGTCTTACGTTTGTTCTTTTTCGTATTTAACTAGCAAAACTTCGTGACCAAAACGACTGAAATTTGGCCCCAAACGCCTCCAAAAATGCATTTAAAATGAACATAGAGGCGCTCATAAATCAAAAGTTTTATCGGGGGAGGTCCCCCGAACCTCCCTTACGAGAAGGGGGAAATCAACCTCTCGTGCTCTCCCACTCTCGTGCCTTCGACACTCGCTGCTATCCTCCGCCGGACCAGTTTTCACTACACGGCGACGGGCCTGTAAGTGACGTCAAAATAAATAGAGGATATTTGACTTTTTCAGTGTAAGATCGATTTTTATTTCACCGATGAACACCAAAAGCAGTATTTTCACGAGTGGCGAAGCCACGAGTGAAAATAATGCTTTTGGTGTTCATGAGTGAAATAAAAATTCATCTTACACTTAAAAAGTCAAATTTTCTATCTCTTTTATGCTTAAAAATCGCAATAATTCTGTTTCTGTCACGCGTTCAAACATGCGTGACGTAATTTTTGTCAAGCCAGATAAGATTTGTCCAATTAATCAACAAAAAACAACTTGAGGCTTTTTCACAAAAATCCTATTTCTGAAACAGTGAAATCGAAAGTGATAATTTCACTGTTTGAAACAGTGAGATTATCAGTTTCGATTTCACCGAGAAATCTCTATAATCCATTGAAAAGTATAAAAGAAACCATGGTTCTCCTAGCTGATTGGACGTAGGCGACGTTATGGCATAGTTGTTACCTCGTTGACGCTGTTCCACTTTCAGTAGAAAAACTGCGTTTAAATGTTTTTGTTTTTTGGTTTTTGTTGTTGTTGTTTTGTTGTTGTTGTTGTTTTGTTTTGTTTTTTGCTTCAACTGTAGCATCTAACGCGAATTTGTGGTCAGTTAATAGATAGAAAAGAAATTATAAGCGAAGAACTTAATTTTACTGGTGTTTATCAAAGTATAAAGTACATTGGGTCGCTAGCAAAGTTTTCATGAACCCCTTCGGGCTTTACTTACTTTGCACGCGACCCAATGTAGTTTATACTTCGATAAACATCAGAAAAATGAAAATCATTCCTTTAATACAATCATACCCTGTATCATAGTGTCTTGTGTATCATGGCTTCCTTCTACGTAAAAATAAAATTCATGAAATTGCTTTGACGAAAATACAAAATATATTTCTTTTCCGAGGATGTAAAAATGTAACGCGTTGGCCCGGAATATGAAAGAAAGCTCAAGCAGCACGAGAAATCCGTGATGATAACATGGATTCTGTTCCATTTGCAACTGACCCAAACAGCTAAGCGAAAAGATTTCCATGCAAGAATAACTATGCAACAAAGTGGCCGTGCGCCCAGCGTAGACTCAGGTCAGCCTGGGCATTCGCCCAGTCTGTCCAGACTCTTCCCTAAGCGCTTACAGGCTAGCTAAGGGTCTAAGCTACCACAATGCGGACAGCGAAGACTCTGATCAGACTGGGCGGATGCCCAGGCTGATCTGAGTCTGCGCTGGGCGCACAACCACTTTGTTGGTTTTGTCATGTCGCGGCTCAAATTGTTCTGACGGTCTACTTTGATTTCATAACAAACTGGTTCGCTGTGTGTGTTTAAAAGACATTTCACGGGATCTTTTTTAGTACAATTTTGGATTCTTTTTCTGTGATCGTTGGTTTGGGTGTCGATTGTTTAACGTACGTTAGGACGTGCGTGGGGTTTATGTCCCCGTTGTATAGATATAATTATAATATGGTTATTTTTATGTTATATGCATTTGCTTTTTTTTTTCTCTGAAAAGTTTCATAATACTAGAATCAGACGAAGGTCAGGTTAAAAATAAACGCACAAGAATTATTATCTTTTATTATTTGACGAATGACAAATAGTAGCCTGTTCCTAATTTTATAGGAACTACAATTCCTGGTGAAGAAGATGAAAACGCCGAGGAAACATCCGTATTACAGCCCGCACAACTAGAAGAAAATGATGACGGAATTACTGTCAACGGAAATTCTGCAGATACTGGTAAAACTTCGAAACACATTTTTTCTTCGTGAAAATATAGACAATATGAGAAAGAAACTGCTTACTCCATCCCAAAGAATGAAGTCACATATTATTTTTCGTCATAAAAAAAACGAAGTGGAGAAAGTGTTAAAGATTCCACAAGTCTGTAAATTTAGCATGGGTCTGCGACTTGATACGCCTATGTTTGTCGTACATGTCTTTAAGTTCCCAAATACTTGCCATCAGCGTATGTCATACAGTGCACTTTCTTATGAAGTGGCATTTTATATACTGTGGAAGAGGGGAACTTAAATTACCATTGAAAAGACGTAAATTGCTACTGAAGGGTCCTTTGTTGCGGCATACTGTAAAACATGGTATGGTATGATGGATTGGTATGTGGTATGGTATGAAAATCCCATACCATACCACATACCATACCAAACGACCATACCAAAAGTATTATTAACCTTTATTTTCTTCCTAGATCTGTTGTCTCTGAAAGTCAATAGCAGTCTGACCTTGATAAAAGCATGATACCCATCATTATCAAATGCATGACAACAATGTTAACAAGATCACCTCTATCTAAGCATTACACCCATCATTATCAAATGTTTGACAACAATGTTAACAAGATCACCCAGAGGTGATCTTGTTGACATTGTTGTCATACATTTGATAATGATGGGTATAATGCCCAAATAATACTTTTGGTATGGCCGTTTGGTATGGTATGTGGTATGGTATAGGATTTTCATACCATACCACATACCAATCCATCATACCATACCATATTTTACAGTATGCCCTTTGTTGCCACTGAATAAAATAAATAAAATAATAAATTCCACTGATAATGAATATCGTGTATCTTAAAGGACGAATAACAAATTGATAAAACCTAGATAAGCTGCAGCTTAAAGAGTGATTCTGTTGACCTATAACCGTTTTCTATTCCTTGTCTCTTTATAGAAACAAATCACGACACAAACGGGTGCTACGGCCAGAAACTTAAAAACGTGCCCCCGAAAGAACGGTCAGATGGTTTGAGCAAGATAGCCACAACACGTTCCTTCTTATCAGAAGAGTAAGCTGAGACCCAATTACAACCTGAGAATTAAAGAATGGTCGATGTTTTACGACCCCTTTAACAGTATTTCAGTCACAGAGACGACATTGGGGGAGATGATGGTGATTCACTTGAGGGAGAAAAACAATTGTAGTTTATGTGTTATAGGCGCTTTGTTACTTACACTATCCGTTTATTCTTCCAATTATTAACAATGCCTACAGATTATGTTTCATGCATTGTCATGTACGTTAGCAATTTTACTGATGAACATTCACTTGAAATGAACATATGATATGCCCTTACTGCTTCTCATTCTTTGAATCTGGGGACGTACTGAATGGATAAAGAAGAGAAATAAAACATTCAAGGGCGTAGCTGCACATACGCAAATACGCATTGAAATTTTGTCAAACTGACAAAATTTCAAAACGCACCTGCAAATTTGTATACCAACTGCCAAGTGGCTGAAATACTACAATTCCCTTCAAGGAGAAGAGTATAATGAAATTGGTCCAAGTTACGCGGCTGATAATCACCTGTGATCTGTTAAACAACTTAAGCTCTCGCTGAACGTTAACTATCGTTGGTATACTGATATTAAGATGTACACAATTTGTGCACAGCTTGGTATCTGTACATCAAGCAACTGCAGTGCTAAGTTGTTGAATACGCCTCACACTATTTTTTTAAAAAATTCATGTTTTTAATTAATTGACCTGGTTGAAATAAATGAATTCATGCTGTTGACAGCAGAGACATTTCCGTTTTGAATACACGTGAAAATGTCTCTGCTAAAACTTTGTAAAGTCACGTGAAACTGTCTCTGCTGAAAGATCTTAAATTCACGTGGAGATGTCTCTGCTGAAATATCATTAATTCACGCGAAGATGACTCTGCTGAAATATAATAAATTCACGTGGAAATGTCTCTGGAAAAGTCTCTGCTGAAATATAAAAAAAATCACGTGGAAATGTCTCTGGAAATGTCTTTGCTGAAATATCATAAATTCACGTGGAAATGTCTCTGGAAATGTCTTTGCTGAAATATCATAAATTCACGTGGAAATGTCTCTGGAAATGTCTTTGCTGAAATATCATAAATTCACGTGGAAATGTCTCTTCTGAAATGTTTTAAATTTACGTGGAAATGTCTTCGCTGTCAGCAGCGTGAACGAAGTACCGTTAACATTCCTAGTGGTTTAAAATAAAACAGGTTCCCGCTTTGTGCAAAGTATTTTGTAAATAATGTATCATTGAAATTCCTTGCACTCAAGTGCGTGTATAGTGTACTTTAACTGCCGATGCGTTTGTATTTGAGAAATAGAATACTTGTTTGCATACTTTAACCTTTCACAAGCTTTATGTGCAATTCACTCAATAGAGGCATACATAAAGATATGCAGCAAAGAAAACAAAACAACAGAAATCCTATGGCGAGGGAAGTAAGTAAATGCTGCTTAAACTGAACTAAAAAAACGCTATATTTGCTGATAGAATGCAGTATTTCTTTAAATAAAAAGACTTTGACTATATTTTGGACACACTCTACACACCTATCCACGTTCACATTTTCCACTGCAGACTGTGTCTCAGCACACCACTCATATAGAATGTACGCACACACGCGCAAAGTGGCATTTTAACGCATGGGGCGGGTGTACCCAAGCATCTATTTTCTATACATTTGACTGTAATAGCTGGCTTTTCCACCCTAAATTGAAGTCTTTGTGCTAAGAAATCTGAAAAGGAACCTCATGCAAATATTAGAGAGTTGAGAGCTTTAAAGAGTAGTCTCTACAAAACCAATTTCATGGCTAGCAGAGCTTCACAAAACTTTGTGTACACTGTAAAAATCGCGCTTAGCTATAAAACACAAGTGGTTACATGTTTAGGAATATGTCATATAGCTAAACATGCACGCCTTTTCCAGCATTTTCCCGGACAAAGTCTGCTAAACACGTTTTATTCTGTTACGCGTTTCGGTGAATCAATTTTCTCTTTTCTCCGTTGAAGAATGAAAAAAAGGGACGAAAATGTTGACAGAGGAAATTTTCAAAATAAAAGGTAAATATAACCAGTTTTGTACATGTTTAATTTTTAAACATAAACCTAAACATGTTGCAAATTGAACATGTTACGATTTAAACACATAAAAAATCGGGACTGCATTTTTTGCATTGATTCTAAACACATTTTTACAGTGTATATAAGTACTTTGTATTGGCTATTGTACATCCTGCAGTTAATGACAGTCTGTGTCCAACATGTACAGTTCAAGTGCGTATAGTTACTAACGGCAACTTTTGCGTTTAGTTCATTTTAAGCATATTTACTGAAATGAAATTGAATAAATAAGGAAAAAAAAGTTTGAACATATTTTGGACAACCGAAAATATCACTTACCTCAATAAAGTTGGCGAAAATCAGTAAAAAAAAATCCATAGACAATTGAGCCACGATACGACCAAACCAACAAAATGGCATGTTTACCAGCAAGAGCTCGGATCAGCCTGGGCATCCGCCCAGTCTGATCTGAGACTTCGCTGCCCGCATGGAGCTAGCTTAGACCCTTAGCTACCCTCTACGCGGACAGCAAGTACTCTGGTCACCCTGGGCAGAGGCATAGGCTAATCTTAGTGCGCTGAGGGCACATGACACTTTGTTGGTTTTCTTGTGTTGCGGCTCACATAATGTTTATTCAGAATCACTATCAAAACCTCTTTGTGATGCAAATGTCAATTATTTCAACACTGGCTACCCGAGAAGCAGCAATAATTTATCGAAAATAGGCAAATTTGCTGTGATACTCGTAGGACTCCATGTAATATCTTGTTTGAATCTCTACTGTTTGTTTTCTTAGTTCTCGTCTATTATATCATATTACAAAGCGAATCATTTGTCCTTGGACTTTGAAATAAGAGACAGACGAATGTATATGTTAGGTGTATATAAGTTTAACCATTTACTGTTAGATTTTGTTTCTTCTAGAAATGTATTTCTATTTTTCTGTTAAAAAACTGTCTTTCTATTCGAATTAAATTGTTTTGAATGTTGACTTGTTTGTATTCCTACTGGGCACCACCGTTGTATCAACACTGAATCAACGTTATCTGTCTGCTAGGTTGTTTCTACCCGGTACCTCTGCTGTTCTGCCTACAAATGACACAAATGAGCCGCGACACAACAAAACCAAAAATGTGGTTGTGCGACCAGCGCAGACTCAGATCAGCCTGGGCATCCACCCTGTCTGATCAGAGTCTTCGCTTTCCGCATGGAGGTAGCTAAGACCCTTAGCTACCCTTTGAGCACTTAATACAGTCTGGTTAAACTGGGCGGATGCCCTGGCTGGTCTGAGTCTTCGCTGGGCGCACAACCACATTGTTGGTTTTGTCGTGTCGCGGCTCAAATGTGCATGAATTTCTCATCGAGAAGGAAAACATCTATTACTTTTTCGCAACAAGCATACTTTAAAGACATTGGTACGGAAGCTCTATATATATTCTGAATCATATGCTAACAGGTTGAGGAGGTGAAATCACTTATTTCGGCCGCACTTGAATGCCACTCAGAGTCGCCGATAGTGAACGAGGAGCGATCGAAAAGTTCTAAGCCACACCATAGAGCGAATTTGAGTTATTGATTTTAAACAGCCATTCTACTGGCGTGCGACCAGTGGTAGCCATTTGCGTTCTGCTCTCGCAATTACGTATTTGTTGCGTCTCAGATTCGGTCATTTTGTAAAAGGAAACAAGGCAAACGCCCACAAAAAAGATGGGTAAAATTCTCTGCTTGGGAGGCAATAGGTGAATAATTTTCCCAAGCTACCCTCATATCAACATCATTGCCTTTCCGGGGGACTAACCTTGACACGGACATAAACAAATGAGCCGCGACACGAGAAAACCAACAATGTGGTTGTGCGCCCAGATAGTATCTGCAGTGAAAGAAGTAATGCTGGGCGTTCTCCATGCTACCACACTGGCATAAAGGGGAATCGGAAATGTTCCTTATGAAAAGATCTAAGTTAAGCGAGCTACAGTCGGTCCTTAATCTAGTATGTAGTATTTGGGCTTTTCTATTACCGGCATAGAAATATTTAGGAACGTGCGGTTTATCTTTGTTAAGAAAGTATTTAAATGTATTGACTGAGTCAGACTGCTTCACCTCATCATTTACGTTATTCCAGGCTCTGACAGTTGACGGTAGGAAAGAATTATAGTACAGGGTTGTTCTTGCATCTATTATTTGGAGGTTATTAGAATTTCTAAGATTATAGCGTGAAATATTACTAACAGTCGGAGGAACTAAAGAAGATAAATAGAAAGGAGCTAAATTATGGGTCATTTTGTAAAAGAGAGTAAGCTTATGATCTAATCGTCTTTTTTCAAGAGAATCCCATCCTATTTCCTTACAGAGAGCACTGATAGAAACGAGTCTGGTGGCTCCTGTGGCTATTCTAGCCGCTTCATTCTGAATTTTATCAAGTTCTTGTTTCTGGTATTGCAAGCAATTATCCCATATAATATCCCCGTATTCGATTAAAGGTCTGATAAATGCCGTGTAAATAATTTCTAGAGATTTCCTATCTAATTTGAATTTAAGTTTTCTCATGATGTTAATTCTAGCCCAAGCTTTTACTGTAATATACTTTATGTGCTGATGCCACGTGCAGTCATTTGAAAAATAGAGACCAAGATGTTTGTGAAAATCTACTTCGGAAATCTGCTGATTTTGCATACAAACAGGTGGATGAAGAGGTCTATTTAGTTTACGAGAGATAAGTAAAGTTTCAGTTTTAGAAGGGTTGAAAGTAACAAGCCATGTTGAAGCCCAATTTGAGATTTTACAAAGATCAGTGTTGATACAACCAGCTGCTGTCACAGGATCATCTACAATAATAAAAAGGCTTGTATCATCAGCAAACAACCGAATATTTGAGCCGATATCATTTACAATGTCATTGATATACAATAGAAACAGAAGAGGGTCTAGTATTGATCCTTGGGGAACTCCAACACGAATGTAAGTCCAATCAGACACAGCACCAGGAAGAACAACTCGCTGTTTTCTATTAGAGAGATAATTAGCAAACCAAGTATGAACATTTTCTGAGACACCAGCTGCTTGAAGCTTAGCAAGGAGACCAGCGTGCCACACACGATCGAATGCTTTGCTGATGTCACAGAAAACAGCCCGTACTTCTTTGCCTGAATCTAGTGCTTGACAGAATGTGTTGTAAAGATATGTTAACTGATTGACAGTTGAGTCTCCAGCAAGAAAGCCGGATTGTAGAGAAGACAGTAAATTGTGGTCACGTAGGTGGTTAAATAAGTATTTAAATACGAGCCTTTCAAGGACTTTATCCTCCGAGTTGAGCGATGAAATAGGTCGATAATTGGAAACTTGAGTAAGGTCACCTGTTTTAGGAACAGGGCAAACATTAGCTTCTTTATATGAAGAGGGAACAATACCAGAGCGTAGAGACTGATTGAAGAGAGAACAATAGGGTACTGAGAGCTCTTTAGATAATTCGCGAAGAACACGATTACTCAGTCCATCCGGTCCAGAAGCTTTGCCGACAGGAAGAGTTTTAAGAACAGACTCAACTTCTAATGGAGACAGTACAATGTTACTAAGTGGTGTATTGACGATAGCTGCAGGTAAGTCAGGAATAACGGCATTCTGTTCATTTAAAATTGTATGGCTTTGAAAGAAACTATTTAAAACATTAGCCTTATCTTTGTCTTCCATGTATATATCAGCATTGAATTCAAGAGGTGGAATGGATGTTTTGTCGTTAGAAGCTTTAAAAGTTTTAAGTGTTGACCACCAGTCTTTTGAGGTAAGTGTCTCGGAGGTGAGTTTTGCTGCAATTTTGTCGTAGAATATTTTTTTAGAATCGCGAATATTTTGAACAACTTTATTACGTAGTGTTTTAAATTTTTTCCAGTCTGATTCTGAGTTAGTTCCTTTTGCCTTCCTATATGCTCTTTTCCGTTTTCTAATGCGTTGTTTAATATTCGAGTTAATCCAAGGTGGTTCTGTGGGTTTTACTTTAATACTTCGATTAGGTATGCATTCTTTAGCAATAGTAGTTACAGTTGTATTCATATTATTTGCGTAAATATTAATATCATTATCCTTAATACAGTCCCAGTCAAAAGATGCTGCCTTATTACGTAGTAAGTCATAATTGCCTTGGTCATAACTCCAAATGTGTCGCGTAAATGAAACAAATTTGGGCTTAGAAAACTTAAATATACCATATATTGGACAGTGATACCTTATTTCTTGATTTAGGGAAGGGTCACCAACTCCACTAACTATCAAATGTGTTTCATTGTTAACAAGAAGGATATCTATCAATGATGATGAGTTTTCGGTAAAATGTGTAGGTTGACTTATAGATTGATAGAAAGAGAACTGAGTACAAATTGAATCAATTTTTCTAGCGGTTTGAGGATTTAGCACGTTTAAATTAAAGTCGCCTGTAATGATTATATCTGAAATTCCTGGTGAGTCTACAGCTAGAGCTATGGAATCTTCAATGTCAGAAAAATAGCTAGAATCAGAGTTTGGAGGACGATAAAACAACCCAAATAGTACACGTTTGTGGTTATTATTCAGTTCTATCCATATGCTCTCAATATTGCGAGATTCTAAATCTGCTCGACGCTTATAATGTAAACAGTTCTTAACATATATCATAACACCTCCGTGGTTGTCGCCGGCTCGATCCTTCCTCTCAGGGGTGTTATATGACTGCATCAGTAACTCATTTGTGTCAATAGTGGGACTGAGCCATGTTTCTGTGAAGGCTAAAATGTCGAATTCGAAAAGTTCGGCCTCTATTATATCTAATTTTGAAAATATGCTTTGTACATTATAATGCACAAAGGACAAGTTATGAGTAAGATCAAGAGAACTAAATAAAGTATTGGACATACTAGAGGATAAACTATCGTTGCTGCTAGACGAAGATGTTGATAGGGGTCCTGGATTAGGGTGAACGTCGCCACAGCTAGATAAAAGTACGACGAGCCATGTTACAAACACCACAAAAGAAAAACAAAATGTCAAGTTGGAAATAAAGTCAGCATTTGCCTTTGACGATTTGCCTAGTATAAGTCTCTTGCGATAACTATACAAATATAGGTTGCGAGCCAGGAAGTCACTTTCATGCAAGACCATTAATAATGAAAAAGTACATGTGTTACTCCTGTACAGAGTTGTCAGCGCAAGAAAATGTATCAAAGTAGCAAACTTAAACATGCGGCGGTATGATGGCATAACGGCTAACCTATTTTTTCCATAAACAAGAGTCATGTAATAGCTGTAAGAAAAAGTAAGAACAAAACAAGTGCTGTCATGCCAACGCAGAAATGTTCAGAATACGTCAAAGTGATTAAAGCGACAACCCACTGCGCCAACGTCCCCTCTCCCAACTCCAGTAAGCGCGAACCAAATAGGAAGTAAAGAGTATTGACAAGCAAAAAGAGTAAAAAGACGAATAGGATCATGATATTAAGTAACTAAAGGCAGATTTGAGGTTCATATCTGGAAGTGAAAGCCTTCAAAATATCTACATAGGAACATTCGGACATCAGGTATTTCAGGTACCCGCAATTAAATATAAACACATCTCCATTAGTAAAGCTTTTAGAAACATTCTTAGCAAAGCACAATAAGTCAGTTAAAAATCTAATATTGCAGGCCCCGAACAGACTACTCAAAAAAGTAGAGCACAGTCAGTCAAAGAAGTTGACAAGCATTCTAGACCATGATCTGACAGCTCAGCAGGAGCAGCCTGGCCAAGATCCACAATGCCTGTCATAATATTTTCAATTTTCTATTGGGCAAATACAATAACATAATGTTTTTGAAGCCGTCCAACCATGACAAGATCTGTCTAATAAGTTGGCAAGCATTGCAGACCCTGATCAGACGAAGCAGTCTGGCCAGTATCTGCAATACCTGTCTAATTATCGGCATTCATATATCTGTAAGGCAAACACCGTTAACTATTTTAAGAAACATTCCATCAAAGCATTGTAAGTCTAATAATTTGACAAGCACTGAAGATCCTGATCAGACTGCTCATGTAAAGCAGTAGAGCAGTTATACCAGGTTCTGTCATGAGTGTCTGTATACTAACAATCATATATCCATTAGGCAAATGGGGCTAGAAAGCTTTGAGACTCGGTCATTTAAAAAATAACGCAAAAAGTTTAGTAAGTTTGCAGTTTGGTATACTTTGAATGCCCTGATCAGCCTGCCCAACAAAAGGCTACCTACTTGTTATCCCCAACGTTTGTCGAAATATAAACAATCATGTAAACCTATTAGGCAGATACAGCACAATGAGCTTTCTAGGAACAATCTAAATTGTCAGGTAAGTTGACAAGCCATTGGAGCCCCTGATCATACCGCTCAGGAGCAGCCTGGTCAGGAAGTGCAATGCTGGTCTAAATATAAACAGTTATATATCCATTAGTCCAATACAGTAAATTGACGTAATGTTTGGAAATATTCACAGCAACACAATAAAGCCATTAAACTGCGAGCATTGCAGACCCTAATCAGACTGCTCAGCAAGAGAGGCCTGGTTAGCGTGTACAATGCCTGTCGGAATATTAGCTATCATATGTTCATTAGAGAAATACGATAGAATAGGCGTTAAACATAACGCAATCAGTGAACTTAGTTAGAAAACATCGAGGGCTTAATCATTAACAATCATATATATTTCAGGTAAACACATTATACAAGTAGCCGTAGAAACAGTTGAGATATGACAGAGTCAGTCCAGAAAGTTGACAGGCATTGCACAACCTGATCAGACTGCTCGACAGGAGCAGCCTGGTCAGCATCTGCAAAGTCTGTCCAAACATTTGTAGCATATACGATACAATAACCTACTACAGACATTCTAAATATAGCAAAGATAGTCCAGTAATTTGGCAAACAATGAGGATCCTGATCAGACCCTACAGCAAGAGCATCCTGGCCAGTATCTGCATTGCCTGTCTATACTATTAACCATATGGCTATCAGACAAGTACGGTACCATCAGTTTTTAGAGACATAACACATCATGCAGTCAAAAAAGTTGGCTAGCATTTCATATCTTGACCAGACTACCCAATAGCAGCCCAGCCAGTTTCAGCACTGCTTGTCAAAACACAAACAATCATTCATCAATTAGGTAGATACAGAAAGGAAGCTTTTAGAGACATTCTAAGTATATCACAGACAATCCAAAAACACAGCAAGCATTGCAGACCCTGATCAGACCGCTCAGCAGGAGCAGCCTGGCCAGTATCTGCGATGCTTGACAAGTACCAACTAATGTATATCAATGAGGAAAATACTGTACAATTAGTTCAAAGAGACATGCTTGACATAACACAGTGAAAAAAAATGACAAAAAACAGCAAGCAAGACACGGATCAGACCGCTAAACAAAGGCAGACTAAACAGGGACTGAAATGCCTGTCTCAAATATTGGTGATCATATGTTTTAGGCAAAATACGGTATAATATGTTTTTTTTAAACATTCGTTCAGATAGGTACGATACAAGAAATTTTTAGAGACATACTAAGTATTGCAGAGTCAGTCCAGTAAGATAGCAAGCATTGCAGATCCTGATCAGACTGCTCAGCAAGAGCAGTCTGGCCAATATCTGCAATGTTTGACTGATAATCAACAATTGTATATCTATGAGGTAAAAATAAGGTTACACAGACGTCAAACATCAGGCAGTGAAAAAAGCTGGCAAGCACTGCAAGCACTGATCAGATTGCTCAGCAAGACCAGACTGGCCAGGGATTGCAAGGCTCCCCTAAATATTGGCGATCATATAATATAGCTGGACTATTCGGTATAATAAGCTTCTTTGGGACATTACACAAATAACACAAAGATTCTAGTCAGTTGGCAAACACTGCAGACCCTGACTGCTCAGTTAGGGCAGTCTGGCCTGTCATGATCTGCAGTGTCTACATCATTTAGTGTTAATATCCATTTATCTATTAGACAATAAATGGGTACAGTAAGCTTTAAAAGACATTCAAAATGAGGCATAAATTAGTATACTAGTTGACAAGCATTGCAGACCCTGATCAGACTGCTTAACAGCAGGCTGGCCAGTATCTGCAATGCTTGTCTAAACATTAACAATCATTTATCTATTAGGCAGATAGGTAACAAGAATCTTTTCGAGACATTGTTAATTTAGCACAGTCAGTCCAATAAGTTGGCAAGCATTGCAGACCCTGATCAGACCGGTCAGCAAGAGCAGCCTGGCCAGTATATGCAATGCTAGTCCGTATAGCTTACACATGGCTGGGAAAATTTGTGCACACTTTCTGAACAGCCCAGATAGGACTCATATTGTTTTTACGATTTCATACGCCGGCTTTCCGTTTTTCCTAAGGACATGATGATTAACAACTCTCGCAAACAGAAAGTCAAAACTAAGTCCAGATCAAGCTATTCAATCATAGCAGAAAAACAACTTAATATCTGGGGCAAAACAGTAGAGGAAGACCATATCATTTTTCGAGCTCTTTGAAAAAATCAGTAACTACATCTGTTATACTGTATGTAACACAATTTATGATAGCTTGACATGGCAACTCCCGCAGCTGTGATGAGACATTCATGGCATAAGAGCAGTCTGACCAGGGTCCGAAGATCCGTCCAGAAGAAAAGACATTCCATCTATATAAGGTATACATATTAGGGCGCATATTGCAGATCCAGTTCGGACGGCTCAACAGGAAGTTTTATAATGTCCTACATCACAACTCAAATTCCCTCGCAGCCAGTCAATCAGTCAGTCGGGACAAACATTGCAGGCTCTATTCGGATGACTCTACATGCGTCGCCCGACCAATGTGTACAATGTCCGATAAAAATAAATTTATCCGACCGACATAGGCATCATGGTACCATGAAGAGACGTTTTGAAGGAGGAACTTGAATACTTTTGCAAGGTTCACTTTTACTGACAAAAATGAGAGAAGACAAAGTTGGAAACATTGCGGTCTCCGATCATACTGCTCAGCAGGGCCATGGTAATGTTTGCTTTCCACCATTGACGTCGGGTCTACAGTAGGGTGCATAACAGAAAATCTACAAAATGGCAAGTTAATTAAGCGCTTGGTTATGTTACAGAAGCTGCTCCATATTTTTATATATAAAGTTATACTGGGCATACAACGCTACCTCAACACTGAACCCACGCTGATTCAATGTAACGACGTTGAATCAACGTTGATCCAATATCAATTTGCTGGATATACCATCAATGTACAGCAGACCTCGCGCCCAATCCAACTCTGAATCCACGCTGATTCAATGTAACGACATTGAATCAACGTTGATCCAATATCAAATTGCTGGGTATACCATCAACGTACAGCAGAACCTCGCGCCCAAACCATGGTAAATATATGTAGTTCTTGAAACTGCCTGGTTGTCTAAGAAATACTGTACAAAATGAACCCGGACATTAACAGCCTTGCACTGACACTGCGTTTCCTGGGCAGCGCGCACTGTTCATAGTTTTATATACCAAAACGAGAGAACATCTCGTGTAATGGCACATGATCGTGTACGTATGTGGCGAAAGTCAGAATCGGACCGCGAATCCGGGCAAGAGGTCACAGCCTTCCTATCTGTTTAACATAGCACGAATCCCGGGAGACCCACAATGAGAAATTAAGACCAAGAACCATCTGCACAAATGCACAGGCCGATACGAACTCCAAGCCCCCCGCACACAACCGAAGGCACATTCCATGCGACGTTGCTATTATTTACAGACAAGTTCGCCTAGTTTATCCTTAGTTTAAATGCGAAAAGTCACTAAATTGTTACCGTGATAGCAAAATCATGTCGATTGAATCCAGCTCTATTTGACTGGTGTCGCAGAAGGGCACTTAAGGGGAGCGGTGCAACAGAGATCCCGGTCAGTCTGCGCATCAGACCGACCAGAGCCTCTGTCGACCGCCACACAGATCCCTTAGCGTGTGTAAACCGTTAATGCGACCCGCGAGGACCCTGATCAGGCTGCTCAGGGCCCTCGCTGCTCGCAGATGTAATAAGTTACCCCCTCCCGCGACAACACTCAAATGCAGTGTGTAAACTGTTGGTCAAAAGTTATGTTGTTTAACAGCAGTTTGTTGGCTAGTACGCTCATGTTGTATTCCGCACAAGTTATTGAGTTGTTCCAATGACATTAACCTGCTAATTCTATCGGCACTGTTTTTTATGAGAATTCGACCATCAGTGGACCACGCTCCTTTCAGCTTACCAGCTTTAACGCATTTTCGGGCCTCGAACAATAACTCCCTGCGCATTTTAGTAAGGTCTTCATTGATGAAAACCCCACGAAACTCAGAATCCTTAAGCTTACTTCTGTTCTTAAAGAGTCTTTCTCGTGCTCTATACGTGCTCAACTTGACTATTATATCTCTCCGCTGCTTCACCCCAGGTTTACCAACACGGTGAGATCTGTCAATCTCACTAGGTGAAAACTTAACGTCAATGACGTCAGCTAACTTCAGCACGATTTCGTCTGTGACTTCATCGTCACTTTCAGGTATCTGGGTGATCCGGACGCAATTTCTGCGGCTATACTGTTCCGCTTCATCAGCACCGTTTTCCAATTTGGTGACTCGCTGTTTTAATTGCTCATTCTCTAGCTTGAGTCTAAGAGTCTCTGACTTCAAATCTGAAAGCTTCTCATCAATAGCCTCGTTAACTGCATCCTTTACAATGCTCCGAAGATCATCATGGATCTGACTTAGGACACCATAATGGACCGACGGTTTGATGTACTCTCCAATCTTCTTCAGGTGTGTATCACTTATAGTGAGTGACTGTGATGAACCCTCCGCAAGATCAGCACCCCGACTCTCACTACCCTCAAATTCAACATCCTCCATTAAACTTTCCCCACTTGACATGATCTGGTTTAATTTGGTTTTCTTGATCAGATACTCCTCGGGGCTTAGTGGTGAAGACAGTACACGTTTACTCGAAGGCACTGGATCCGATTGCTGTCTTGCGGGTGTATTCTGTTCTGTATTCTGTTCACTTGCACCATTCATGTTAGAAACCACTTTAAAAAGTGATTACCGTAGGGTGTACTAGTGTCTAGTAATATAACCACTTGACCACTTAACTTTTGTTGAACAGTATACTTCTGAATTTTTTTTAGTGTAGCTCCTATTCACCGTTAATTTCTCACTGTTATGGACTTAGTCAATTGATATGCAAATATACGTTATGTCATTATATAGGTCTCTATATATCACAGGAAATGTCAAAATTGGAGCTAATTAGTGAAAGTTCATTATTAAGATAGAAACATATTGAGACTCACACTTCCGTAACACAATAAATCCATAAAGTCCAAACAAATCACATTTTAATTAATTTTTTAGACAGCGATGTTAACGTAGGCCATCGCCATGTTAACCACGTGACGTCATCACGGTAGAGGCGGTATATAAGCAATAGAAAGTTTTCAGAAACGGACTTTAAATCTGTGACGTAGCCATTTCGTAGGCACACGCAAAATATTACGTCGAAAACAAACATCAATAATGGTTACACGTTTGCTGTGATTTACAGGAATACAGATGCCTTTGTTGCAGGTTGGTTGCAGGTTATACCTTTTTCGAGATAGGTGATCATTAATACAACAATTTGTACGTGTTTATTTCTGTATTTGTTTATGTCCGTGTCAAGGGTTTTAGTCCCCCGGAAAGGCAATGATGTTGATATGAGGGTAGCTTGGGAAAATTATTCACCTATTGCCTCCCAAGCAGAGAATTTTACCCATCTTTTTTGTGGGCGTTTGCCTTGTTTCCTTTTACAAAATGACCGAATCTGAGACGCAACAAATACGTTATTGCGAGAGCAGAACGCAAATGGCCACCACTTGTCGCACGCCAGTAGAATGGCTGTTTAAAATCAATAACTCAAATTCGCTCTAAAGGTTTCAAAACATGGTGTGGCTTAGAACTTTTCGATCGCTCCTCGTTCACTATCGGCGACTCTGAGTGGCATTCAAGTGCGGCCGAAATAAGTGATTTCACCTCCTCAACCTGTTAGCATATGATTCAGAATATATATAGAGCTTCCGTACCAATTTCTTTAAAGTATGCTTGTTGCGAAAAAGTAATAGATGTTTTCCTTCTCGATGAGAAATTCATGCACATTTGAGCCGCGACACGACAAAACCAACAATGTGGTTGTGCGCCCAGCGAAGACTCAGACCAGCCAGGGCATCCGCCCAGTTTAACCAGACTGTATTAAGTGCTCAAAGGGTAGCTAAGGGTCTTAGCTACCTCCATGCGGAAAGCGAAGACTCTGATCAGACAGGGTGGATGCCCAGGCTGATCTGAGTCTGCGCTGGTCGCACAACCACATTTTTGGTTTTGTTGTGTCGCGGCTCATTTGTGTCATTTGTAGGCAGAACAGCAGAGGTACCGGGTAGAAACAACCTAGCAGACAGATAACGTTGATTCAGTGTTGATACAACGGTGGTGCCCAGTAGGAATACAAACAAGTCAACATTCAAAACAATTTAATTCGAATAGAAAGACAGTTTTTTAACAGAAAAATAGAAATACATTTCTAGAAGAAACAAAATCTAACAGTAAATGGTTAAACTTATATACACCTAACATATACATTCGTCTGTCTCTTATTTCAAAGTCCAAGGACAAATGATTCGCTTTGTAATATGATATAATAGACGAGAACTAAGAAAACAAACAGTAGAGATTCAAACAAGATATTACATGGAGTCCTACGAGTATCACAGCAAATTTGCCTATTTTCGATAAATTATTGCTGCTTCTCGGGTAGCCAGTGTTGAAATAATTGACATTTGCATCACAAAGAGGTTTTGATAGTGATTCTGAATAAACATTATGTGAGCCGCAACACAAGAAAACCAACAAAGTGTCATGTGCCCTCAGCGCACTAAGATTAGCCTATGCCTCTGCCCAGGGTGACCAGAGTACTTGCTGTCCGCGTAGAGGGTAGCTAAGGGTCTAAGCTAGCTCCATGCGGGCAGCGAAGTCTCAGATCAGACTGGGCGGATGCCCAGGCTGATCCGAGCTCTTGCTGGTAAACATGCCATTTTGTTGGTTTGGTCGTATCGTGGCTCAATTGTCTATGGATTTTTTTTTACTGATTTTCGCCAACTTTATTGAGGTAAGTGATATTTTCGGTTGTCCAAAATATGTTCAAACTTTTTTTTCCTTATTTATTCAATTTCATTTCAGTAAATATGCTTAAAATGAACTAAACGCAAAAGTTGCCGTTAGTAACTATACGCACTTGAACTGTACATGTTGGACACAGACTGTCATTAACTGCAGGATGTACAATAGCCAATACAAAGTACTTATATACACTGTAAAAATGTGTTTAGAATCAATGCAAAAAATGCAGTCCCGATTTTTTATGTGTTTAAATCGTAACATGTTCAATTTGCAACATGTTTAGGTTTATGTTTAAAAATTAAACATGTACAAAACTGGTTATATTTACCTTTTATTTTGAAAATTTCCTCTGTCAACATTTTCGTCCCTTTTTTTCATTCTTCAACGGAGAAAAGAGAAAATTGATTCACCGAAACGCGTAACAGAATAAAACGTGTTTAGCAGACTTTGTCCGGGAAAATGCTGGAAAAGGCGTGCATGTTTAGCTATATGACATATTCCTAAACATGTAACCACTTGTGTTTTATAGCTAAGCGCGATTTTTACAGTGTACACAAAGTTTTGTGAAGCTCTGCTAGCCATGAAATTGGTTTTGTAGAGACTACTCTTTAAAGCTCTCAACTCTCTAATATTTGCATGAGGTTCCTTTTCAGATTTCTTAGCACAAAGACTTCAATTTAGGGTGGAAAAGCCAGCTATTACAGTCAAATGTATAGAAAATAGATGCTTGGGTACACCCGCCCCATGCGTTAAAATGCCACTTTGCGCGTGTGTGCGTACATTCTATATGAGTGGTGTGCTGAGACACAGTCTGCAGTGGAAAATGTGAACGTGGATAGGTGTGTAGAGTGTGTCCAAAATATAGTCAAAGTCTTTTTATTTAAAGAAATACTGCATTCTATCAGCAAATATAGCGTTTTTTTAGTTCAGTTTAAGCAGCATTTACTTACTTCCCTCGCCATAGGATTTCTGTTGTTTTGTTTTCTTTGCTGCATATCTTTATGTATGCCTCTATTGAGTGAATTGCACATAAAGCTTGTGAAAGGTTAAAGTATGCAAACAAGTATTCTATTTCTCAAATACAAACGCATCGGCAGTTAAAGTACACTATACACGCACTTTCAATGATACATTATTTACAAATACTTTGCACAAAGCGGGAACCTGTTTTATTTTAAACCACTAGGAATGTTAACGGTACTTCGTTCACGCTGTTTACAGCGAAGACATTTCCACGTAAATTTAAAACATTTCAGAAGAGACATTTCCACCTGAATTTATGATATTTCAGCAAAGACATTTCCAGAGACATTTCCACGTGAATTTATGATATTTCAGCAAAGACATTTCCAGAGACATTTCCAAGTGAATTTATGATATTTCAGCAAAGACATTTCCAGAGACATTTCCACGTGAATTTATGATATTTCAGCAAAGACATTTCCAGAGACATTTCCACGTGAATTTATGATAGTTCAGCAAAGACATTTCCAGAGACATTTCCACGTGAATTTTTTATATTTCAGCAGAGTCATCTTCATGTGATTAAATGATATTTCAGCAGAGACATCTCCACGTGAATTTAAGATCTTTCAGCAGAGACAGTTTCACGTGACTTTACAAAGTTTTAGCGGAGACATTTTCACGTGTATTTAAAACGGAAATGTCTCTGCTGTCAACAGCATGCATTCATTCATTGCAACCAAGTCAATTAATTGAAAACATGAATTTTTTAAAAAAAATAGTGTGAGGCGTATTCAACAACTTAGCACTGCAGTTGCTTGATGTACAAATACCAAGCTGTGCACAAATTTCATGATACTCTTCTCCTTGAAGGGAATTGTAGTATTTCAGCCACTTGGCAGTTGGTATACAAATTTGCAGGTGCGTTTTGAAATTTTGTCAGTTTGACAAAATTTCAAAGCGTATTTGCGTATGTGCAGCTACGCCCTTCAATGTGTTTTATTTCTCTTCTTTATGCATTCAGTACGTCCCCAGATTCAAAGAATGAGAAGCAGTAAGGGCATATCATTTGTTTATTTCAAGTGAATGCTCATCAGTAAAATTGC
This sequence comes from Ctena decussata, assembly GCA_963989385.1. Classification (NCBI taxonomy): domain Eukaryota; kingdom Metazoa; phylum Mollusca; class Bivalvia; order Lucinida; family Lucinidae; genus Ctena; species Ctena decussata. The sequence goes on along the minus strand of OZ022500.1, from coordinate 39,195,871 downwards.
GAACGTACATGACAATGCATGAAATATAATCTGTAGGCATTGTTAATAATTGGAAGCATAAACGGATAGTGTAAGTAACAAAGCGCCTATACAAAATAAACTTCAATCGTTTTGTCTCCCTCAAGTAAATCATCATCATCTCCCCTAGTGCCATCTCTGTGACTGAAATACTGTTAAAGGGGTCGTAAAACACCGATCATTCTTTAATTCTCAGGTTGTAATTGGGTCTCAGCTTTCTCGTCTGATAAGAAGGAACGTGTTGTGGCTATCTTGAACAAACCATCTGACTGTTCTTTCGGGTTCACATTTTTAAGTTTCTGGTCACAGTACCCGTTTGTGTCGTGATTTGTTTCTGTAAAGAGACAAGGACTAGACAAAGGTTATATTATGTTAACAGAGTCCTCTTTAAGCTGCAGTTTATCTAGGTCTCATCAATTTATTCTTCGTCCTTTAAGACACACGATATTCATTATCAGTGGAATTCATTATTTGATTCAATGACAATGAAGGTCCCTTCAGTGACCAATCTAAGTCCTTCCAGTGATAATTTATGTTCCCCTTTTCCACTACATATTAAATGTCACTGCGTAAGAAAGTGCACTGTATGACATACGCTGACGGCCAGTATCAGGAACTTAAAGACATGTACGACAAGCATAGGAAAATAAAGTTGCAGACCCATGCACAATTTACAGACTTGTGGAATCTTTAACCTTCTTCACTTCGTTTTCATGACAAACAATAATATGTGACTTCATTTTTGGTATGGGGTAAGCAGGGTTTTTTCACACTGTCTAGATTTTCACGGAGGAAAAAATGTATTTGGAAGTTTTACCAATATCTGCTGAATTTCTGTTGACAGTACTTCCGTCATCATCTTTTTCTTCTTGTGCGGGCTGTAATACGGATGTTTCCTCGGCGTTCTTATCTTCTTCACCAGGAATTGTAGTTGCTATAAAATTAGGAACAGGTTAGTAGGTGTCTTTGTCCAATAATGAAAGACACCCAATAATTCTTGTGCATTTATTTTTAATCTGGCCATCGTCTGATTCTAGTATTATGAAACTTTCCAGAGAGAAAAAAGCAAATACTAGATATTAAAATAACTATATTCAAATTATACCTATGAAACAGGGACATAAACTGAATCACACACACGTCCTAGAATCCATGTTATAACCGTGGAATTTTCGTGCTGCTTGAACTTCCTTTCATATTCCGGGCCAACGCGTTTACATCCTCGGAAAAGAAATATATTTTTACTTTCGTCAAAGAAATTTTATTTTTACGTAGAAGGAAGCCATGATACACAAGACACTATGATACAGGGGATGATTGTATTTAAGAAGTGAATTTCATTTCTCTGATGTTTATCAAAGTATAAACTACATTGGGTCGCGTGCAAAATAAGTGAACCCCGATTTTCGGGGTTCATGAAAACTTTGCTAGTGACCCATTGTAGTTTATACTTCAATAAACACCAGTAAAATCAAGTTCATCGCTTTTAATTACATTCTTTTCTATCTATTAATTGACCACAAATTTGCGTCCGGGGCTACAGTTGAAGCAAAAAAAAAAACAAAAAAAAAAAACATTTATACGCAGTTTTTCTACTGAAAGCGGAACAGCGTCAACGACGTAACAACTACGTCATAACGTCGCTTACGTCGAATCAGATTGGAGAACCATGGTTTATTTTGACGTCACTTAACGTCATATAAAGTCGCGTGAACAGATGTAGTTATTGCAGTTGAAACTACATCACATTCTAATGGTTTACCATCGGACTTTTCAATAAATGCACGCATAATGTAAATTTAAGTGGTTAAAGTCTCCATAGTCCTACCAGTGGTAAAAATCGTCAAAATACAAATCAGTATGAAGCCTGTACAGCCTTCAGAATTAATGAAAATATTTCGGTTGGTTGGCAAAACCAAGGAGCAAGGTATTTTTGAAAAATGATAAGTCTCTCCATAAAAATACGGTTTTCGTCTCTGGTTCCCCGTTAAGCAATGAAATAATGCAACCGCGGCATAATCAATGGGATCCTTGCTTAACTTTGTTGTGCATTGTATTTTTATCAACTGTTAAACGCCTGTGCCTTGTATTTTTATCTCCTGTACCTTGTGTTTTTTACCATGAAATAAAGCTTTTGAAATCGAAAGTAGGTCATTGTAGTTGGCAACTAAAATGACCTAGTTATTTTTTTTTTTCAAATCTATTTTATGGTAAACTCAAGGACGTTTTCAAAGCCGGTCAATCACGATAATAATCAATAGCGAAACTGTAGTGAGAAGTTTGCAGCGATACCTCACGATAAAATAGAGCTATGGGGCCTTTAACGCTTTTTGTGTGTAAATAATTTGAAATAACATATTGATTAAACCAAAACACAATGAAAGACCATTTTTTTATGGTTTAATAGGCACCTTCGACGAGTTTGTTCAATGGAATCATACTATGAAATACAAAAAGAGCCATGACAAGTTTGTTTCATTGCATTGGAGGGACCTTCGAAAGAAAAAAAAAAACAAAAAAAAAACTATAAACATTCGGCTGACGCCTTGTGGTCAAGCCGCGCTGCGTAGCGCAGTCGGTAACGCGTCCGGCTCATGAGCCAGAGGTCCTGGGTTCGATACCCGGTCCGACCACATACTTTCGTTTCTCGTTCCGCTGATTCAAGAAAGGTAGTTGTCAGTTGCCGGCGAAAGTATGTACACTTAGTATTGGTTAACCGCTTAGGAGGTCTAAGCCTGCCCAGGAATAGTGCGTTAAGGTTAACTGACCGTCCCGACATGACCAAATCTGTTTACCGTGGACTGAAAACAATAAAACAACAACAACAACCTTGAGTTCAAATAACTTCCTAGGTAGCTGGTATCTGCTAGTATTTACATTCTTAGTGCATTTATTGAAAAGCCCTATGGTAAACCATTGGAACGTGATGTAGTTTACACTCGATTAACTACATCGGTTTACGCGACATCACATAACGTTAAGTGACGTCAAAATAAACCATGGTTCTCTCCAGTCTGATTGGATGTAGGCAACGTTAAGACGTCGTTGGCGCTTTTCCGCTTTTAGTAGGAAAACTACATCTACATGTTTTTTCTGCTTCAACTGTAGTCCCTACCGCACATTTATGGTCCAATAATAGATGGAAAAAAATGTAAATATTAGTAATGAACTTGATTTTCTTGTGTTTATTGAAGTTTAAACTACATTGGGTCGCTAGCAAAGTTTACATGAACCCCTTCAGGTTCACTTACTTTGCACGCGAGCCAGTGTAGTTTACACTTCAATGAACATCAGAAAAATAAAATCTGTTCCTATATGACATGTTTAATTCACATTAGGCCGATCTTATGTCAACTACGAGAAGTTACAGACCGTGGTTACCGAAGTAGAAGCTATTTTGAATGACCGACCCTTAACCTATATTTCCTCAGACTCGTCGGATCCAGAAGTATTGACACCGTCTCATCTGCTGTACGGGCGACGCATAACATGCTTACCATACCGGGATGCTCAAGATGACAGCTTGGATGATCCGACACTAGGGAACCAGTCCAGCCTCAATAAGAGATCAAGAGTCGTTGCTGCGCTGATCAGTAGCTTTAGGCGGCGCTGGAAGCTCGAGTACTTAACAGCGTTACGAGAACACCATCGGAGAACGGGAACCAACGATCAGGTGATCAAGGCCGGCGACGTTGTCCAAATCCACGACGACGTTGCACCGAGAGTTCAATGGAAACTGGGAATCGTTGAGGAACTTCTTACGGGGAACGACGGATTGACACGGGCAGCAACCGTAAGAACTAAAAATGGACTAACTTCAAGACCGGTGGTTAAACTGTTTCCACTGGAGGGATAAAGTCTTTTCCTCGGTTGATAACGTTTATTTAGAGACTGTGCAGTGATAGTTAATGTAGTCATAATCAATTTAATCAAGATTTTATTTCTTTAAAATTCAATTTATCACTGTGGCATCATAGACATAAAGACTTTGTGGCGCGGGAAAATGTTAAGAACTCAGATTTTGCATTATAGCGTTACTACTAAGTCGCGCCATATACTTAACGTCACTTCCTATATAACGTTGTTATGTTATATATACTTCCTGTAAAAAAGGTACGAGCCTGACACAACGCTTAGTTTTCTTCTGTGTTATTCCAAGATCCATTACACCTACCTTATATTTAATGAATGTGTCCAGTGTACATTACCATGTATATGGTTGAACATTTGAGAAAAAGCTACTGTTTTCATCTGATCTACATTACTAAATGTGAGAAAGAGTTGGAACAAATAATTGCTAGGACGCTCTTCATTATGCAATAACGTACCCCCAGCAATACATAAATTTTCAATACCAATGTTATTTTTTTTAGATTTCTGCACAGAAAACTAACCATTGACCTTTCCTTATAAAACACTTTTTTAAACAGCATGTACATCTATTTTGTATTCTGTACTGTAGAAACAACAAAAATAGGAAGTATGCTAACTCTCAGGGTGATACGTTATTTTTTGTGGTTTTATGCAGATTTTTGTATTTACCATAAATCACCACCTTAAAGTATGTGCGGTTTTCGGAACTATCAATAGGTGCACGTTAAATTTATATAATGAAATGTTGCGAGATGTTTTAGGCAGCTACGGTACGCCATACTGGTCTGTTGAATCTATAAATAATACCACGTTATGTATTACAGATTAAACCTGTGCTTAGATAATTCAATATGTTTATAATTCATGTCCAACTAATCAGAAAGTCCGAAAACGTGTCTTTATGAAAATACGCAGATGCACGTTCTGGGCGTTTTGTTTTTTATT
>OZ022500.1:39116190-39191012 GCA_963989385.1 Ctena decussata | reverse complement strand
CGCTCAGTTGTACCTGAAACTGTCGTTTTGAATTCGAGCTTTGCTATGGAAGTCCTGAAGAGATTTCTAACTTCGGGACTTCCTACTTCCAGCTTCTTCATTTCTTACATCTAACTTCATGATTTCCTACTTACTACTTCTCACTTGCGACTCCAAACTTTTCACTTCTTACTTCCAATTTCTTACTTCCAACTTCTTGCTTCCAGCTTATAGCTTCTTACTTCCTACTTCTTACTTCCAACTCCTTATTTTCAACTTATGGCTTCTTACTTCCGACTTCTTACTTCCAGCTTCTTACTTCCAACTTATAGCTTCTTACTTCCGACTTCTTGCTTTCAACTTATAGGGTCTTACTTCCAACTCCTTACTTCCAGCTTATAACTTCTTGCTTCCAACCTCTTACTTCCAACTTCTTGCTTCCAACTTCTTACTTTCAACTTATAGCTTCTTACTTCCGGCTTAGAGCTTCTTACTTCCGACTTCTTAAATCCAACTTATACTTCTTACTTCAAGCTTACAGCTACTTGCTTCCGACATCTTACTTCCAACTTCTTACTTCCAACTTACAGCTTCTTACTTCCGACTTCTTACTTCCAACTTATAGCTTCTGACTTCCACCTTCTTACTTCCGACTTATAACATCTTGCTTCCGACTTCTTACTTCCAACTTATAGCTTCTGACTTCCAACTTCTTACTTCCGACCTATAACATCTTGCTTCCGACTTCTTACTTCCAACTTATAGCTTCTGACTTCCAACTCCTTACTTCTGACTTATAACATCTTGCTTCCGACTTCTTACTATCAACTTATAGCTTCTGACTTCCAACTTCTTACTTCCGACTTATAACTTCTTACTTCCGACTTCCTACTTCTTATTTCCGACTTATAGCCTCTTACTTCCCACTTCTTACATCCAATTTCTTACTTCCAACTTTTAGCTTCTTGCTTCCGACTTCTTACTTTCGACTTCTTACTTCCAACTTATGGCTTCTTGCTTCAAACTTCTTACAGTTTTAAGTTAGAAATCAGAAGTAAGAAGTCAGAATTAAGAAGTCGGAAGTCAAAAGTAACATTTTCATGGCTAGATATATATCTAAAATTGCGAAGAGCAAAAACTAAATTACGTCAATGTGTCAATCTAGGGAAACCGCCCAAAATTGAAATCACATACACTAATAACGCATTGATACGTACAAAGATCATTTTCCGGCGAGACTTTGAATGATAGCTACATGTTTGCCAAAAACCTCAGAGAAATCTAACTAAAATTCTACGGCAGAAACATCCCTGTATATATGTAATAAGGTCATGCAAACCATAAGAAACCTTTGCACATTTTCATCCTATACCTTTTTTTCTTATTTCCAGATCCGCAGGAAAGAAACGTCCAAGCCGTGTTATAACTTATATGAGACCAGACGGAACTACTTCAAAATCACCTTCCGTTAGATCATGTATTATTCCGCTGCTGATATGTTTAGTATATTCGATTGCAGTTTCTTAAGTTGTATGGATACGCCTCATAGGAGGACTTAGAGGAACTCAGATCTGAAATAATACGTTTACCTCCAAACTGTGGATACTCTCAGATAAAATGCACCAAAGAGGGTACCAATATTAGTCTTTTAAAGAGATTTCTGCTTAAATGACAGCCAAATCACAGATTTTTGTTTCCTTAGACTTGTTTAACCTGCGGCATAAAAGTGCATTTGCACACCGAAGGAGAGAGAAAGAAACAAGTATTGTAATATTAGCAGTTTTATCATATGCATATTATACACATATCATAACATCTTCCCTTCTGCAAAAAATAAAGATTCTCATCTGTTAGCATGAAAATGGATCATAAAATTCAGTTCTAAAATCCGGAGATAAAGTGTCAGAGAGGGCAGTGGTGAGTTTTTATAGCTAACCTTAGCCAGAGGCTCCTGTGGAGCTTACAGGATAGGCAGGTTCGTTCGTCCGTCGTCGTCGTCCGTACATCCGTCCACAATTTCAAATGACTTCTCCTGTGAAATTAGTTGGCCGATTGTAACCGAATTTCATATGTAGCCTCCTGGGGTCTTAGGAACGAGAGTTGTTCAAACGGTCCTGATCACATGACCAACATTGAAACCATGTCCATATGTGGTAAAAACCTTAAAAATCTTCTACTCCAGAACCAATAGGCTGATGGCCTTGAAACTTGGCATGTAGCATCAAGTACGTAAGTACTACCAAGATTATACAAATTAGGACCTTAGGTTTGACCTTGACCTATTTTACAGAAAGTTCAAAATTGGGCTTTGTAGCTTTCATATGGGAAAATGCTAGAATATAAGATTTCATGGAAAATTTTTAAGAGTATGGCCTAAAAATTGTTATATACAGTCATCTTAATGAATACATGAAAATTTATGAGTACAAGCGGTCAAGGTCATTCTTTGACCTTTGACCCTAAACTCTCATATTTTGACAGTTTCAAACAATCTCCGCAAAAGCCACTGGGCAAATTGTAACCAAATTCCATATAGACCCTCCAGGGATTTAGGGAATGGAAATTTGGTCAAAAGGTCTTGGGCACATGACCAACATGGCCTTCCCGCCCATATATGGTAGAAATCTTTAAAAATCTTCTTCTCCAAAACCCATTGACCGATGGCCTTGAAACCTGGAATGTATCATCGGATACTCGTGTACCATCAAGATTGTTCAAATGATGACCTTGGGTTGATATTGACCTTTTTTACGGCAAGGTCAAATATGGGAAAATGCTAGAACACAAGATTTCATGGAACGTTTTGAAGATTTAGACCTTAAAATTGGTATATATAATCATCTTATTGAGTACATGAAGATTTATGAGTACAAGAGGTTTTCATTCTTTGACCTTTGGCCTCAAGTCTTATATTTTGACAATTTTCAAACTTCTCCTCAAAGGCCACTAAGCCAGTTGTAATCAAATATCATATAGAGCCTCCAGGAATTGAGGAAACGAAAATTTCTTCAAATGGTCTTGTTCACATGACCAACATAGGCGCCACGCCCATATATGGTAATAACCTTTAAAAATCTTCTCCTTGGTTTAAACAATATTTTATTTACTACACACTACATGGTTACAAAACAATACAATATACAATATGGTACAGGATCTGATGGTAAGCGAAACGCTTTTATGAAAGTCATCTCCTTAAGAACCAATTGTCAAATGGCCTTTAAACTTGGTATGCGGCATCGAGTAATGGAGTACTATCAGGATTGTTCAAATGATGACCCTGGGTTGACACTGACCGTTTCAACGGCATAGTCAAATATGGGAAATTCTAGAATACAAAATGTCTTGGAAAATTTCAAAATTTAGGTCTAAAATCTGGTATATACGGTCATCTTAATGCATACATGAGGATTAGTGAGTACAAGAGGTCAGGGTCATTCTTGACCTTTGACCCAGGTCTCTCATATTTTGACAGTTTCAAACATTTCCTCAAAAGCCACAAGGCAAATTGTAACCAAATTTCATTGAAAGCCTCCAGGGGCTGAGGGACTTTGATAATTTTTTGGCGAGGTCATATTTGCTTTTTGGTGCTTTTATATGGGAAAATGGTGAAATATAAGAGTTCATGGAACTTGTAGAAAATGTTGGTGCAGAAGTTAATACAGTCAAATAAATGAGTTCTTGAACTTTTTAGCAACAGATGTGGGTTGTCTGAATTTACCCGCTGTCCGAAGTAACCTGACTCTACCCTAGCTATCAACATGTTGATGTTCTATACTCAGTCCGGCATCTCCTATCTATAATTTTGAATTAGTCTTTCTCCTATTTTAAGGGAGTGTTAGGCACGAAGGGAATATAGCAAACAGTGCAGGTCCCCATCAAACACCTTAGATACAGTCTGATTCTAGGTTGAACTGTTTGCAAGACTCAGGCAGGTTAAAGGTTAAGCATTACACATGTATTTGAGCCGCGACACGACAAAACCAACAATGTGGTTGTGCGCCCAGCACAGACTCAGATCAGCCTGGACATCCACTCAGTATAATCAGGCCCTTCTCTAAGCGCTTAAAGGGTAGCTAAGGGTATAAGCTACCTCCATGCGGACAGCGAAGACTCTGATCAGTCTGGGCGGATGCCCAGGCTGATCTGAGTCTGCGCTGGGCGCACAACCACATTGTTGGTTTTGTCGCGTCGCGGCTCATTTACTTGGCGACTACAAATGAAATGTATTCATATAGAATGTAAAAATAAAGATATTCATGTGGTTTGAGAGCTCATTAGAGACGTATTTATTCAGAATGTAACTTTATTTTATGTGTTGCATAATATATATAGTCCATGTTCTCTCAAATGTAAATGTGTTTCCGCACATATTTCTAGCAAAGTGAGAAATTCAAGATTCTCAAGTAGCTCATTCTTTTATTTTTAGCATACAATACAATACAAATCTCTTTATTATCATCTCAGTCCATACAATGGCAACATGAGGCATAATGATACAGGTTATAACAGAGGCATAAATGTGTACATAATAATCATGAAGTTTTGAATATAATTTTATTACCCTTCCCGCTCGAATGCAGACGGATCGATCACACCAGGCGTTCAGAGAGTATCCACCAAACGCTCAATGCCAGTCCTAGAATCGGGTTGACATTGAGCGTGTAGAGGATCGCTCCAAACCAAAAACGCTTTCTTGTTGAACAGAGCCGGCTGGATCGTCTGTACTCGAATGTTCAGAGCAAAGTATAAATAGTAAGGTAACTATACTGATAACTGTATATTGCATATAAATAACCAACTCATTTTTATAAAGCTGTGAAATTTGCCTTACACATGGTATATAAGGTGTCATTTTACCTCTTTTAAATTACTTATGTACTCAAGCATGTGATCAATAAATGCTATCTCTTAAGATAATAAAATGCATTAATTAATTGAGTTTTTATTTCAAACCTCTTTTAATTTTATTTTTCATTATCCATTCAGTTGTTTCAAATTGTGTTTGTGCACTTCTCGCTTAGATAATTATTCAAAAGTGCAATATTTATTGCATAGAATAATGCAAAATATTTTAAGAGCGAACAGCCAAATGTTCTGAGTAAATTGTTTTCACAGGGTTATCGTAGAGCACAACTTGTGTGAACCCTTTAAAAGTTCTATGAGAGACACCATGACCTCGTTGATCCCTACAATGTGGCCGTTTCTAAGCTTATTTCCGACCTGATGGCCTCGGCCCAAACATAGTATGACGGCATTCAGTTAACGGACTTTCATTTCCACTGACTTTTCTATCAGATATATGAGCCGCGACACGTGAAAACCAACAATGTGGTTGTGCGCCCAGCGCAGACTCAGATCAGTCTGGGCACCTGCCCGCTTTGACTAGACTCTTCGTTAAGTACTCAAAGGGTAGCTAAGGGTCTAAGCTACCTCCATGCGGACAGCGAAGACTCTGATCAGACTGGGCGGATACCCAGGCTGATCTGAGTCTGCGCTGGGCGCACAACCACATTGTTGGTTTTCTCGTGTCGCGGCTCATATAGACATGGCAGGTGTATTATAATAGGCAAGTGATGCTTTCTACTTACGAGCAACTGATCACACTTCCTTTTTGGGAGTCAATGTTTGTACCTCTAAATATTTCAGATTTGTAGACGTTTATATGGGTTATACGAGTTTAGACTTATTGTGTTGGTACTTCGACCTCTCTTCTTTGACACTTTGTTATGTCGAGTCTAAAGAATCACGAACAAAAAAAATATGTAGCATGTACCTGCTCGGAAAATGATTGTTGATAACTTAGAAATTAGCTGACTGCTCAAACATGTCATTAGTCAGAATGCAATTACAGGTATAAAATGATTCAAGAGTTATGCTGATTAAATATTCAATATATGAGTGGCTCAGTAGGGCTCTTATATGTCAGAGTCTGTATTCCCCCCAAAGCTGAATATTTAGCTCCTCCTCAGCTACTTAATATATTGACAAGTTAGTGAATATATGTTATCTACAGAGTAGAAAAGCCAAATTTTAGGCACGTCTACGACTCTGTAGAAATTATTATAAACTCTAGGAGATAGTTGATTTGAGTTTTGTGTACTTGCGATTTGGGATTGAATCTAAACTCCATTTAATTGGATGATTATAAGTGCAATATCATTGGTTTGAAACCACATGTATTAAAATTATTATTTTTGTCAGTGTCTTTGCAAGGGATGCCAGCTCTTCGACATAAGAAAAAACTTTTGTTTTGCTTGTTTGATGTTTGGGTTTGAAAATAAAGATTCGGTGGACTTTAGATGCAGTATAATTTTGTTCATAAGAACCAGAAAACTGTTTTCTTCTGCACCGTTAAGTTATTTTTGCTTGATGAATTTTTAGACCTTGAAGAAAATGTGGTCAATTTCCACAGACTGTCTACATGCTAACATTCTTTCTTTTTTTCATTTCATATGTTAAAGGGAAAAAACTCTTCAAATCTTCATTTTAGCTATAGTACGAATGTATCTCTATTCCGAATTAAGTTAATTGGCTTTTCATCTGTTAATAAACAATATAAATGACAAGAGACACAGTACTGTGTCGCAATAAGTGAGCCACTACACGACAAAACAAACAAAGTGGCATGTGCGACTAACAAAGACTCAGATCCGGCTAGAACATCTATCTAATCTGATAAGAGTCTTCGCGATGCGCTTAAAGGCTACCTTTGGGTCTAAGCTGCCTCCATGCCGACAGCAAAGACTCATCAGACTTCAGAATTCAGTCACGTAGTCCGACATCCAATGTTTAGATGTGCGCGTTCTTCACGTATTATCACCAAAGGCAAGACATTCAACTGGGTCTACATCCTCAATATCAATGATAACGCCGTCACTTTTCTACCACCGGGTGTCTGCTCAATGCTACTTTTATCAACGGTGCTTTCGTTAACTTCATTTTCTAATATCTGGAATTTTTTAAGCACGCATCCGGTATACAAGAATTATCTGTGGTGTTCCTCTTGCGCTACAAAATACCTTATAAGTGACAGAGCATTTCGTTATAATGCTGAATGAACCCAATAATTGACAGTTAATAGCCACACTGGCTTGGCAAATGTCTAGGGAGTCACACATAACCCAGCATTTGGTTTCAATTTTCTGATCATGCGAAGCTTTTTGTTTTAGAATTGCACCTAGGACATTTTTACTCACAAAAGTGTGAGCTAATTCGAGATTTTTCCTGAAGTTCCCATGTCCATCTATTTTCTGGAATAGGTTTTAAACTTTACGGCATTACAAACATAGAGTAGACACTACGCGCCCTAACATTGGATAATTAGGACTACAATCCGTAGTTCAATGCTCTACTGATCTACAGGCCCTCGTAACGAATGGAAAATGATGATCCCATTCAGAATTGCGGTCATAAACGTATACACTCAATATACTTACAAGAGTTTCTTTAAATTCTCGACCATTTCATCTGATTGAGTATGACACGTCGTCGTGCGCGATTTCTTTATATACAACAGCTCGCTCATTTCTGAGAAAACGTGATCTTCCAGTTGTCTTCCTTGGTCTGAATGCAATGTAGATGGCACGCAGAATCTTTACATAACTTCTCTGGCCAGTATGTCAGCTACAGTCTTTGCTTCTATATTTGCCTTAGCGAAACTCTCCATCCTTTTCGTTAAATAATCAGAAACTACCAATATATGAGCCGCGACACGAGAAAACCAACAATGTGGTTGTGCGCCCAGCGCAGACTCAGATCAGCCTGGGAATCTGCCCAGTCTGATCAGAGCCTTCGCTGTCCGCATGCAGGTAGTTAAGACTCTTAGCTACCCTTTCAGCGCTTAGCGAAGAGTCTGATGCCCAGGCTGATCTGAGTCTGCGCTGGGCGCACAACCACATTGTTGGTTTTCTCGTGTCGCGGCTCAATATTATAATCTATTTCCTCGCTCAGTCAGCGGTAGCTCCTCCAATGCTCGCATCTACTGTGATCCTTTCAATTGGCATACCGTCCCCTACTTTTTTGCATTTTATCCCTCTTTGTTTTATAGGACTCTTACTACATAGACACATTTCACATCCTGTAATATAATGTCTAACATCTCCTTGAAGACCTGGTCAATAGAAAGACTGTTTAACTTTGCTTTACGTTTTCTTATACCCATATGGCTTGAAGTCGGGTGGTCATTGCAGTATGTAAGCACGTTGCGACGATTGCTCATAGGAACTACTGCTTGAGGAGTTTCTCCTTTCTGGTCTTTCCACTTTCTATACGAGATGTCATTGTCTATAATCAGCATTTGTCTTTCCGACCAGAGCGATTTCACAGCTGTCCCCACATAGCTTTCTTCTGTAGCATGTGACTTCTTGCTGTCCTCAATCCAGCGTTTGACCAAAGATATGTCTTAATCATTGTGTTGAAGCTGCTTTAATGATTAAACTCATTAATTTGCGCTCAATCCCTGTTCGACCCACTCTCTAAAGTTCTTATACTAGCTTCTTTGCTCTCTTTACCAGTACACTGCTTGCAGTTCTGTCTACTGAATGCATCTGCGTTTCTGGGATGAGCTCCTGGGTGATGTTTTATGAACATGTCAAATGTATTTAGCACTTCTATCCAGCTTGCCAGCTGGCCCTCAGGACTCTTGAAGATTAATATCCATTTTTATGAGTTATGAACAGTTCTTATCTTTCATTGTGAGTCGAACATCAAGCGGTATCTGCTATGACTATTATTTCTCCCAATTAAGATTGAGCGACTTGCTCGAAAAATGATTGCTGATAACTTAAAAAATAGCTGAATGCTCAAACAATTCATCAATCAAAGTGCAATTACAGGTACATGTATAAAATGAATCAACAGTTTTGCATATAAATATTCAATATTTGAGTGGCTCAGTAACTCGTATCTATCGGAGTGAGTATTAAAAGCTGATTATTGAGCTTCTCCTCTGTACTAAAATATTGACGAGTTATCAAATAATTACGTAATTCGAATAAGTGATATCCGTAATTCAGCCCATTAATTGACTGATATCATTATTATTTGATATTACTTATTCGAATATCCATAATTCGAATAATTGTTATCAGAAACGGAATTATGACTATCTATCATTCCGTCCGAATAATCACTAATTCGAAGTCTGGATATCTATAAATGGCTGAATTATGGGTACCCATAATTTGAATTAATGGTATCAGTAATTCGGACTATAAAATGATATCCATAATTCGAATTATGGAAATCCATAAATCACCATTGAATTTTGTTATTTAAACTTATTATTTGAAAAGGCGAACTAGTGATATCCATATTATCTTATTAGTGATATCCAGAAACAGGCCGAATTATCGATATCCATAATTCGAATTATTAATATCACTACTTCGAATTGTGGATATCCAAAATGATTAATGGATTTCACTTATTCAGATTATGGATATCACTAATTTGATTCATTGATAGCCATAATTCGCATTCGATATCGTTAAATTGGCAGAATTATGGATATCCATAAATTGAATATGTGATATCCCTCATTCGAATTAGTAATATTCATAAATCATTTAGATTATTGGATTTCCATTATCCATTATTTGAATTATAGACATCCATAATTCTAATTATGGATATCCATAATTCGAATTATGGATATCCATAAATAATTATGGACATCCTTAATTCGAATTATGGATATTCATAAAATATTATGGATTTCTATAAACAGTGAAACGGCACTACATAGGTCATGACCTCTTTGTCCCCTGTTAGCTTGACTGCTGTCTCAGACGCAGCTGCTGCTGGATCTTGGGAGTGACAGCTGACGGTCTCCGAAGGGCTGGTTCCATGGGTGCAGCCGATTTTTTCCCGTTCCCCTGGTGCGCCCTGGGCGTGATTTGGAGGCATAATGTTTTGCTAGTGACTTGTTTGACTGCTTTTGAAATAATAACCGCAGCGCAGCGCTCATGACCTTTTATACGCAGCTGTTGACGCCGCTAGTACGCAGGAGCTACATTACACTTAAGGATGAAACGCCGTGCCATCGAAACAGTTTTGCCACAGTAACTCATTTTACGCCACATATGTACGCATACGACCCAATGCGTCGTATCTTGGAACAAGTACAAAAACAAGTACGAAAAGGTACGTCGCAGAAACGTCAGACTAACGCCGTGTACTTTGCAAGACTTGAATTTGGGTAAAATACGCCACAGGTCTTCGCGATTGACACGCTAGGTAATTTTTGTTAAATACGCCGCTGGTAATAGCAGCATTACATTTTACACGACGCCGCTTCTTACACTCAGAACCGTCATATTAGAATACCTATTATTAACGTCAAACTAGAAATGTGTCCAAAGTACACAAATGCCCCCGCCCTACAGCCTTTGCCGATAAGGCTGTTTCATGCGCCTCACACCCTAGCTCCACCCACTCCACACAAGGGACTGATCTTTATGATTAAAAAGTCTGTAGTAAACAATTCTGTCTAATTTCAACTTACATCATCAGCTGTATTGTAATTCTGAGTTATGCATAACAAAATATTGAACATGTTTCTTTAGGTCCTACCCCATAGCCCCACCACTAGCCAACCCAGTGGCCTGACCACTCCACATAAGAGACTGACCCTCAAGCCATGAAACATATACCTTGATAAAACCTACAAATATTTTCATCATCTCTGGCACCATAAACTTGTTCGCTTAAATTTTGTCTTGTGATTGTGGTCCGACAAGGAGGCCTCCTATTGTCTTGTATGTAAATAACATATACATGAAATTAGTAAAGAGCTAGTCTGTTTTTTTTTTACAAAACCAAAATGCTACTGGTCCTCGTCCTTTGTTAAGGATAATAG
The DNA here is from genome assembly GCA_963989385.1 of Ctena decussata. Taxonomy (NCBI): domain Eukaryota; kingdom Metazoa; phylum Mollusca; class Bivalvia; order Lucinida; family Lucinidae; genus Ctena; species Ctena decussata. The sequence goes on along the minus strand of OZ022500.1, from coordinate 39,180,172 downwards.
TTTTTGGCTTTTTTTTTCGTAATTTGGGATCCAACAGGGAGAAGTTCAATTTCCATTTCTGTAAATAATGATCTTTAAAAGGTCTTTGACTTAAGAATGGAGCACCAAATGTGGTACACGTATGAAGTTTGCATCAGAAGCTAGACTACTAAGTCAGTTGTTCCCTTTGGCAATACAGAGCCGACTTGTATGCCACTATCTGGACACTTTGTGGACATTGAGGTTCTGGTCCTAGTGCACCAGACGGAGAGATACCAACTTAGTCTAACTAATAATGCCTCATGGTGACAAAGGGTGGTTCCTAGTACTGATTTTCACACCACCTTTACCCAGCGCTAAGTCGGTCTGACGACACCTCCATACCCTTTGCAGACTTTTCATGTTAAATTAGTCTTAGTTATATTGGTTTTGAAGTAAACTTATAAAAATACCTGAGGAACAGAAATGTGCAATATCAATATAGAATGATTAAATGTATTTAAAAAACAGCAACTGTGACCTAACCTTGACCCAACCACCCTGAAACACAAAGTCGTTCAATGCATTGCCATACCCAATATTTGTATGAAGTTTTAGCAAAACAAATAATAAATAACTCGAACTCTCCATTTTCAATTTAATCTGACTTATGATCAAGCAAATATTGAATATGTTTCTTTTTGCCCCACCCTGTAGCCTCATTCCTAGCAGACACAATGGCCTGACTGCTGCATATAAGGGATAGACCCTTATGATTAAAATGCTGTCTTTCCTTCATCCATTGCCATACCCAATATTTGTATGAAATTATAACAAATCAAATGAAAAGAATTTTAAACTCCCAATTATCAAAAGTGTCTGACTTTTGATCAAGCAAACATTGAATATGTTTGTTTTGGCCTCACCCTGTAGCCTGACTCCTAGCCGAGTCAGTTGCCTGATTGCTCCATCCAAGCGACAGACCCTTATGATTAAGATATTATCTTTAATCCAGCTTCAACACTTATCTGAGAATGATTTTGCTCCAATATTGCATGTATTTAATATGACCTGTTATACATTCTGACCCATGGCCCAACCCAGGGGCAAGACCCAGGAGTAGGCCCCAGGGTCAACTCTACCATGAACTCAAAGGTGTTTGACTGGGTAAGTATCATACCTTTACACTTTGCAGAAAAAAAAGGTATCCAAGAGAAATGTGGATCTGTTCAATATGATCAGTTATACATTGTGACCCCTGGTCCCGCCCAGAGGGAAGCTCCAGGGATAACCCTATCATGAAGTCAAAGATGTTGGTCTGGGTAAGTATCATACCAAATTTAAACTTTATAGCATAAAATGTATTGAAGTTAGGAGCTACAAAGAACCACGGATGTGTTCAATATGACCTGTTATACTTTATGACCCCTAGCCTCACCTTATACATTGTGACCCCTGGCCCGACCCAGGGGCGACTCTACCGTGAAAGCAGAGGTGTTGGTCTGGGTGAGCACCATACCAAATTTAAACTATGTAGCATCAAAGGTAGGAAGTTATGAGTTCCAAGAGAAACACGGACGTAGAGGTGGATGTAAACTTAAAAACTTTAACATTTGTTAGACTCTGGTTTGCGAAAATGCAGTAAGCCCCACTCCTGCCTTTGGCAGGCGGGGACATAAAAAGCTGAAAAATATGTTTGTAAAACCCTATGCCCCCAACTATTTGCCTGACCCTAACAAGGTCAATGAAAAGAAACAAAGATACAGGTCTGTATTTTTAGCTCACCTGAGCCGAAGGCTCATAGGTGAGCTTTTAGTATGGCAATGCTCCGTAGTCCGTCCGTCGTCCGTCCACCATTTTCAAAGGTCTTCTTCTCCAAAACCACTGGGCCGATCAAAGCCAAATTTTATACGGAGCCTCCATGGGTTGGGGGAACGAAAGTTTGTTCGGGGTATCTGGGTCACATGACCAAGATGGCCGCCACGCCCATATATGCAAAAAAAACCTTCAAAAATCTTCTCCTCCAGAACCAAAAGGCCTATGACCTTGAAACTTCGAATGTAGCATTGGGCATGCGGGCCCATCATAATTTGTACAAATGAAGACCTTGCATTGACCTTGACCTAATTTACGGCATGGTCAACTTTGGTATGTTAGGCTTTTAAATGGAAAAAACGCTTAAACAGTGGATTTCTCAGAAACAATTTAAGTTTAAGGTACAATACTTGGTATACATGGTCGACTAAATAAACAGATGAAGTTATTATGTCACTAAAGGTCAAGCTCATTCCGTTCGACCATCCAACGTCAAGCTTTTCAAACATCTTCTACTCTGAAACCACTAAGCCGATCACAGCCAAATTTTATATGGAGCCTCCATGGGTTGGGGAAACGAAAGTTTGTTCGGGGTATCTGGGTCACATGACCGAGATGGCCGCCACGCCCATATATGGTAAAAACACTTCAAAAATCTTCTTCTCCAGATCCAAAAGGCCTATGACCATTAAACTGGGTATGTAGCATTGGGCATGCGGCCCATCATAGTTGTACAAATGATGACCTTGCGTTGACCTTGACCCAATTAACAGCACGGTCAACTTTGGTACGTAATGCTTTTATATGAGAAAACGCTTAAACAGTGGATTTCTCAGAAAATATTTGAGTTTCAGGTACAATACTTGGTATACATGGTCGACTAAATGACCAGATGAAATTATTATGTCAATAAAGGTCAAGGTCATTCCGTCGGACCATCCGACGTCAAGATTTTCAAACATCTTCTACTCTGAAACCACTGGGCCGGTTGAAGCCAAATTTCATATGGAGTCTCAGTGGGATGGGGGAATGATATTCATACCCGGGGTCTGGGTCACATGACCAAGCTGGCCGCCATGCCCATATATGGTAAAAACCCTTCAAAAATCTTCTTCTCCAGAAACAAAAGGCCTATGACCTTGAAACTCGGTATGTAGCATTGGGCATGCGGGCCCATCATAGTTTATACAAATGATGACCTTGCGTTGACCTTGACCTAATTTACGGCATGGTCAACTTTGGTATGTTAGGATTTTATATGGGAAAAAGCTTATACAGTGGATTTCTCAGAAATTATTTAAATCTAAGGTATAATACGTGGTGTATGTATGGTCAACTAAATGACCAGATGAAGATATTATGTAACTAAAGGTCAAGGTCATTCCGTCGGACCATCCGTCATCAAGATTTTCAAACATCTTCTCCTCTGAAACCACTGGGGATACTGAAGCCAAATTTCATATGGAGTATCAGTGGGATGGGGGAACGAAAGTTTATACCCGGGGTCTGGGTCACATGACCAGGATTGCCTCCATGCCCATTTATGGTAAAAACCTTTCAAAAATCTTCTTCTCCAGAACCAAAAGGCCTATGACCTTGAATCTTGGTATGTAGCATTGGGCATGCGGGCCCATTATAATTTATACAAATGATGACATTGCGTTGACATCGACCTAATTTACGACATGGTCAACTTTGGTATGTTAGGCTTTCATATGGGACAACGCTTATATAGTGGATTTCTCAGAAACTATTTAAATCTAAGGTACAATACGTGGTGTATATATGGTCAACTAAATGACCAGATGAAGATATTATGTCATTGAAGGTCAAGGTCATTTTGTCAGTCTGTCCATCATCAAGATTTTCAAACATCTTCTCCCCTGAAACCACTAGGGAGATTGAAGCCAAATTTCATATGGAGTCTCAGTAGGATGGGGGAACGAAAGTTTATACCCGGAGTCTGGGTCACATGACCAAGATGGCCACCATGTCCATATATGGTAAAAACCCATCAAAAGTCTTCTTCTCTAGAACCAAAAGGCCTATGACCTTGAAACTTAGTATGTAGCATTGGGCATGCCGGTCCATCATAGTTTATACAAATGATGACTTTGTGTTGACCTAATTTATGACATGGTCAACTTTGGTACGTTAGGCTTTTATATGGGAAAACGCTTATACAGTGGATTTCTAAAAAACTATTTAAGTCTAAGGTACAATACGTGGTGTATATATGGTTGATTAAATGACCAGATGAAGGTCAGGGTCATTTTATCAGTCTGTCCGTCATCAAGATTTTAAAACATCTTCTCCTCTGAAACCACTGGTCTGATCGAAGTGTGATTGGGGAACAAAAGTTTGTCCCCGGGGTCTTGACAAAGATGGCCGCCATGCCCGTACATAATAAAAACCCTTCAAAATCTTCTTCTTCAGAACCAAAAGGCCTATGACCTCGAAACTTGGTATGTAGCTTTGGGTACTCAAGCCCTTCATAGTTTATACAAATGATGACATTGCTTTGACCTCGACCTAATTTATGACACTGTCAACTTTGGTACATTACATAGGCTTTTATATGAGAAAATGATTAAACAGTGGATTTTTCCGAAACTATTTAAGTCTAAGGTACAATATTTGGTATATATGGTTGACTAAATGACCAGATGAAGATATGTTGTCGTTAAAGGTCAAAGTCATTCTGTGACTTTTGTACAAGGTCATTGAGATTCCCTCACCCGTCAACATTTTAAACATCTTCTCAGAGGCCACTGGGGTCAATTGAAGCCATATTTCATTTGGAGCTTCACCGGCTTAAAGGAACCATAGTTTGTTCAAATGGTCTTGGTCACTTGACTAAGATGGCCACCATGCCCATATATAGTAAAAACTCTTCAAACGTCTTTTTCTCAAGAACCGAAAGGCCTATAACCTTGAAACTGGATATGTAGCATTGGGTACTCAGGCTCATCATAGTTTATACAAATGATTACTGTATTTCATATGGAGCTTTAATACTGGGTCAAAGGAATCAAAGTTTGTTCAGATGGTCATGGTCACATGAACATGGTGGCCGCCACGTCCATATATGATAAAAACCCTTCAGAAATCTTTGTCCAGAACCAAAGGCCCAATGACCTTGTGGCTTGGTAATTAGAATTGGGACTCAATATTAATCCCAAAGGGGTGGGAGGGGTTATCTGCCCCTGTCCTGGGGCTACATTCATGTATAAAAGTATTAAGATATATACCAGGACCAAGTGTCAGGTGAGCTACAGGACCACTGGTCCTCTCGTTTTTATGTTCGACCTACCTATAAAATATCACGATGAAAGCAGTTTTGATTTTTGAGTAATAGCTCAACCCTAAAATGTAATGTACAGACAAGAAAAGGGTACAACTCTGTCAATTATTGTAAGCAACATAACGGAACAATCATTAGATTGCTCGACATATCAAATACTATTATTATACCAAAAACGAAATGCTCAGGCCAAACAGTTCAAAATTGAAAAAAATGCCAGTCAATAAAGGGGGCTAATAGGTCAAATATTTACAAAACTAGAAGGTTGTCGAGGGACAACTTGTCGAGCCCGCTGTTCGCATTAGTGACCTATAAGTATGTCAAGACTAATTCATACTGCTTCACTCTAGAAAGAAGCCAAACAGCATCATGCTTACACAGCATATTTGTTCTTTTTAAATTTTCAGAAAGAAAAATAAGTAGAAGTGATGACCCAAACAAGCTCTAAATTTATGACAATTGTTTATCTGACCTTCAAGTGTAATCTTGACCTTGGACCTACCCAAACAAATATGTCACTTGACACTTCCACTGATCAAAAAGAACAACTGTGCCAAATTATTTTGAAATCCATGCGTAAATGTAGAAGTAGTGGCTCGGAAAAGCTCAATTTATGACCATTTTATCATTTGACCTTCAAGTGTGACCTTGACTTTGGACCTTACTGAACAAATGTTTCAAATGTCAGCTCTACTCATCAAGGAGAACAGTTATGCCACATCATTTTGAAATACATGCATAAATGTAGAAGAAATGGCTCGGTCAAGCTCAAAATATGGCCATTTAATAATTTGACCTTCAAGTGTGACCTTGACCTTGGACCTATATGAACAAATGTTTCAAATGGCACTTCTACTCTTCAAGGAGAACAATTTTGACCAATCACTTTGAAATCCATGCATAAATGTAGAAGAAATGGCTCGGACAAGCTCAAAATATGGCCATTTTATCATTTGACCTCCAAGTGTGACCTGGATTTGGGACCTACCTGAACAAATGTTTTGAATGGCACTTTTACGCATCAAGGAGAACAATTGTGCTAACAATCTTACACCTAATTTTTCGAAAAGGGGTAGAACTCTGTCAGTGATAAACTCAACATAACTTGATCAACACATTAAATACTATTAGTATATCAAAAATCAGGTCTTTAAGGCAAATGGTTCTGTGAATTATCAAGGCTCGAGCAGTTACAGTTCTTGAGTAATAGAATTTCCTTCGGTGCTTAGTACAAATAAGCAAAATAGTCATAACTAGAAAATGATGAAGTCAACATAATTATATTATTATCAAAATGATTGACACATCAGATGCTTTAAGTATTCCAAAAAAAAACAGGTCTCTAGGCCAAACAGTTCAAAAGTTGGAAAAATGCCAAAGTTAACGAAGGGGCATAATTCAGTCAATTTTTATACGAAATTAGCCCATAATTCAATCAGGAAGTCTTCACCAGTATGCCAAATAGGGGATAAAATGGTGACGTCATTGATTAAGAATCTTGGTTGGCAAAAGGTCGATAGCCACTTATACACTATTAAATGTTTATAGGGTGGGTGTTAAAATGTGTAAATAACCATGCTTTATAATTAGCGCATCATGATGCATACTTATAATTAAATTATGATATTTTGAAGTAATGACATCTTAGTGTGTAAATTTATTATAAAATCTCTCATAATGCATGTAAATTGATTCCTCTTGAAATGCTGTTCCATCATGGTTACTCTAATAAAAAATTATTTGTGTCTGCATCCTATGTCAATTTTCTGAATTAAAGGCCCCATTGCTCTATCAACACGAAATATTTTATCGTGAAGTATCGCTGCAAGCTTCTCACTTCATTGTATATGATCGTGATTGGCCGGCTTTGAAAATTTAAAACGACACTGAGTTCCTCATTTAAACAATTTGAAACAAGAGGGCCATGAGGCCCTGAACCGCTCACCTGAGTATGGTGGCCATGTAGGTCATGTGACTTAGACTGCTTGATAAGTTTTTGTTACATCAGCCCCTGGAGGCTGTGTATGATATTTGGTTACAATTAGCCCTGTGGCTTTTGAGGAGGCGTCTTCAATTGTCAAAATATGAGAGACATGGGTCAGAGGTCAAAGGATGACCCTGACCTCTTGTACCCGAAAATCTTCCATGTACTACCTAAGACGACTGTTTATACAGAGGTCAAAGGATGACCCTGACCTCTTGTACCCGAAAATCTTCCATGTACTACCTAAGACGACTGTTTATACCAATTTTTAGGCCAAAATCTTCTAAACTTGCAATGAACTCTTATGTTCTACCATTTTCCAATACTTGACCTTGCCTTAAAAAAGCTCAAGGTCAGCCCAAGGTCATCATTTGAACAATCTTGATAGTACTCAAGTACCTGATGCAATATACCAAGTTTCAAGGCCATCGATCACTTAGTTCTTGAGAAGGAGATTTGTAAAGGTTTTTGCCATATATGGGCATGGCGGCCATGTTGGTCATGTGACCAAGACTGTTTGAATAAATTTTCGATCCCTCAGCCCCTAGAGGCTCTGTATGAAATTTGGTTACAATTGGCCCAGTGGCTTTTGAGCAGATGTGTGAAATTGTCACAATATGAGAGACCAGGGTCTAAGGTCAAAGAATAACCTTGACCTCTTGTACATAAATTTTCATGTACTCATTAAGATGACTGTATATGCCAATTTTCAGGTCTAAATCTTCGACAGTTTCCAAGAAATCTTATGTTCTAGCATTTTCCGATATAAAAGCTACAAAATAGCAATTTGACCTTACCGTAAAAAAAGGTCAAGGTCAACCCAAGGTCATAATTTGAACAATCTTGATAGTACTCGGGATACCTGATGCTACATACCAAGTTTCAAGGCTATCGGCCTATTGGTTCTGGAGAAGAAGATTTTTCTAGGTTTTAACATATATGGGCGTGGCGGCCATGTTCATCATGTGACTAGGACCCTTTGAACAAATTGTCATTCCCTCAGCCCCTTGAGGCTCCATATGAAATTTGGTTACAACAGGCCCAGTGGCTTTTGAGGAGATGTGTGAAATTGTCAGAATATGAGAGACCAGGGTCAAAGGTCAAACAATGACCTTGACCTCTTGTATGCATTAATTTTCAGGTATTCATTAAGGTGACTGTTAATACCAATTTTTAGGTCAAAATCTTCAACAGTTTCCAAGAAATCTTATGTTCTGGCATTTTCCCATATAAAGGCTAGAGAAAGCAAATTTGACCTTACTGTAAAAAAGGTCAAGGTCAACCCAAGGTCATAATTTGAACAATCTTGGTAGTACTTGTGTTCCTGATGCTACATACCAAGTTTCAAGGCCAATGGCCTATTGGTTCTTGAGAAGAAGATTTTTAAAGGTTTTTACCATATATGGGCATGGCGGCCATATTGGTCATGTGACCCAGTCTGTTTGAACAATTTTTTGTTCCCCTGCCCCCTAGAGGCTCTGTATGAAATTTGGTTACAATTGGCCCAGTGGCTTTTGAGCAGATGTGTGAAATTGTCAAAATATGAGAGACCAGGGTCTAAGGTCAAACAATGACCTTGACCTCTTGTAAGCATAAATTTTCATGTACTCATTCAGATGACTGTATGTACCAATTTTCAGGTCTAAATCTTCAACAGTTTCCAAGAAATCTTATGTTCTAGCATTTTCCCATATAAAAGCTACAGAATGCAAATTTGACCTTACCGTAAAAAAGGTCAAGGTCAACCCAAGGTCATAATTTGAACAATCTTGGTAGTACTCGCATACCCGATGCTACATACCAAGTTTCAAGGCCATCGGCCAATTGGTTCTGGAGAAGAAGATTTTTTTAGGTTTTTACCATATATTGGCGTGGCGGCCATGTTGGTCATGTGACCAGGACCGTTTGAACAACTTTTCGTTCCTAAGTCCCCCAGAGGCTACATATGAAATTTGGTTACAACTGGCCGAGCGGTTTCAGAGGAGAAGTTGTTTGAAATTGTGGACGGACGGACGACGGACGCCGGAGCCTTACCATCCTATAAGCTCCCCCGGAGCCGCTGGCTCAGGTGAGCTAAAAATATCTAGGTCATTTTAGTTGGCAACTAAAATGACCTACTTTCGATTTCACAAGTTTCATTATGTAGTAAAACTGCAAGGTACAAGTGGTAACAATACAAGGTACAGGAGGTAAAAATACAAAATACAATGTTTTTATAGTTGATAAAATTACAATGTAAGGCAAGGATCTTGCCTAGCTGTTGTGTGAATGGATTGCCCGACGGAGAACCAGAAACGAAAACTGTATTTTAAACGGAAAGATATGTCTTTTTTTTTTTTCAAAATACTTTATTCCTTCTTCTTATGCCATTTATAAGACACAAAAAGCACAAAAAACGACATATTATCACCAATTCTGAGCACTGTACCAATTTCGTAAGGATTTGTGCTCTTGCTAACAAGATTTGAATGCTACCAAATTTGTTTTCATTACAAAATCATAATAACTTTAGTGGCAAGTGAGAATTTGCTACTACATAAAATACGGATAATTCATATTCAAGGGACAGTATGGAACCTAGATTAAATTTAAATTCCGCGTTATCCAGGATAACATTGCCTGGGCGGCATTGTCTTTAAGTACCAAAGATAAAGAATCAAGGACTGCTCATATATGAATAACGGCCTACGAAAGTAAAATTCTGTAGTGCCTTTAGGGTATACACTATTAACGCAGTTGAAAATGCGTTCTTTAACAGAAAATAAACATCGTGTTTGCAGACTTTCTAGGCATATCATAGCTTTATGTGTTTTTAATATCAGAAGCTCTGTCTTTTTGGAGGTTACCAAGAAATTACGTTATTTGCAAAACTTTCCGAATGCCCATCGTACATGTAAAAATCTTACAATCAAAGAGTGTAAGGTTACATGACAACCGTCATACATATATAGGCTATCACAGGCAAATGATTATAATTAGAGAGAAAGAGAAAGAGAATGGTTTCATTTCTGTCTTTTTATTAGATTTTTACTTAATAACAATTATTGCTATGTCTTACAAAAACGTTTCTAGACTTCAATTGTTTGTTTATTCGTAGCGTTTCGTTAAGATTACATGCATTTGGAATAAATTATATATAGTTTGAAAATTAATATTCTTTTCGAAAGACATGGTTTTCTGTTTAATTTTTACCCTATTTTGTTTGTAACATTTTATGACATCGCAACCGTTAATAATTAGTTTCATTATGTTTCTTTCTAATTCTCTTGTCCCTAAATCTGATCGACTTTTTATCTAAAATTAAATTGATTTCTTAAATATAATATCTTATATTTTCTTTTCTTTCTCAGATACTTTTCTCCAATATTTTGCTTACAAACTTTTCGGAAAAGGGGCATAACTCTAAATGTGCATGGCTGACGGAAAAGAAAATGTACGGGTTCAGTAATTTTTTATAATTAATCCACCTATGAAATATCAAGACCCTAGAATTTACAGTTCCTAAGTTACAGAGCATACTTAAAGTGTTTCGGATGGCCGTAACGGACAAACGGACAAGACAAAAGCAACATTCCCCCTCAACTTCTTCGCGTCTTAACTTCTTCGAAGTTGAGAAAATAAAAAAGGATAAATAAATAAATAAAGATAAATATATAAAAAAATAAAATAAACACAGACAGCTTGATATCAAGAATTCAAGTTATCGATACCCAAAATGTGTTTGATATCAAATTTCTGAAAACAAAAAAAAGTGATATAAACAATCGAAAAATCGATGCTAGACAATTAGTTGTACTATAATGCTATCAGAGAATGCATTTCACAATATCTAGAATGAGAATGCTGCTATCAAGAAACCAAGATTTTTTTTTTTCGATATAAAAATATACTTTTGATCTTTAATTAAATATGTATACATAAAATTATATTCCCATGGCAGGGGAAGATAACTCCTAACAGTAACTGTTTGGTTAAACTGCAGAAATCTTTCACTACTTCTACCATTTGCTGTAAATTTCAGGAAATTTGAATAATGTAATTTAATTTTTCATAAAATTAAATTCGATTATTATTCAGACGTGTAGGATGTATAAATGTTGTTTGGTTTTATCCTGTTATTTTGTAAATGTTCTTTCCCTTAGATCAATTAAAATTTGACCTATTTAATTCTTTTGCATCCGTTAGAGAATTGAAGAATGGACGGACGCTCGGCGCCCCGTTACTGCGACTATGGATTCGTTCCGCTGAGGTGCGGCGGCAACGTTGATATGAGAATTGAAATACTACTGAGAATTGAAGATCAGAGTGAAAAAAATTGCATAAGGAAATCTTGAATATCTACCATTATCTGGAAAAGTTAAGTATAAATTGTTTATTATTAAGGGGTATAAACATTTCAGGAAACTTAATATAACAGTAAAATTTCGATTTGTCTTTTCGATTAAGAATAGTTTGATGATTTTCCGATGTGAAATTAGGATGACATTGGAACGTGGTGGTATGCTGTAGACTAGCCACTAGTCTGGTAGAAAAGATGTAATTGAAAGTTTTGCTCCTCGATCCAACTTTGACTTATACATATTATAAGATGAGATAATAGTGTGGACTAGCTCTGTATATGTAGGTGGAAATTTATCTGCTTCTGAAGCGTATAGGCTCACCAAGCTGCTCATGGAAATCAAACATTTTGTTTTATATTTAATATGTTCTGTAATTATTTTACGCGCCTTTTCCTGCACATTTAAGAGACATGTAGTCTGTGACATCATTTATAAATTTGACTTGACTAGTTTTATTATTATTATTATCATCATTATTATTTTTATCAATTTTATTCTGTTTATTAACTCATTTTATTTTTATTACTAGTGGTGGCTTTACTTCTTTTGGTAAATAACATTGTTTGACGTTGGTTTAATCAGTTTTATTTGCATTCATTTCAAGCAAAATGCCTCCAAAAAGGAAACTACCAAGAAAACAACCAACCAGCCAGTCTAGCAAATCAAAAACGCCAAAGCAGACAATACAGTCGGCCCCAGAGGTACAAAGTGAACTGGGCACAGTGCAGGATCGCTCGTCTCCCCAGTCTGCACAACCTGTTTACACAGGAAGTGTTCAACTTCATAGCCCGATGCTGATTCAACCCGCAAACCATTCGCCTATGCAGCTTCAGCCAAGTCTTGTGCAAGCTAGCTATGTTCCCAAACTTGCACAGCCGGTGGTACAACCAAGTGCTTCATCTGATGCAGCAAACCCACAGGCGCTTCCGGTGTCATAAAAACGGTGAGTCAGATCCGTTACCCATTTGCATTTTTGCCGATTTTGATGTATTTGTGTCTGAAAACACTAAAAACAAAATCTGGAACTCAGAATATGTGGATCTTGCACTACTCTTGAAAAAGAGATTTTCTGTCCTAATTCGGACAAGAGTGGTGCCCTCACCATTGTGAATAACCAAATAGCAATCAATTCATCATCAGTTAAAATTAAAATACCAATCAATAGCATCGAATTATAGAAGGATGCATTTTTGAATTATATATTGGTACTGACTTTAAAGCACAAGGACAAATTTAAAGAGAACTACACTTCAGGAACTGACTGAATCAGATCCCAAACCCTATCCCCAACATCAAAGGGAAAGACTGACAAAGACATCCCAACAAACAATAAATTACAAGTGATAAGCCGAGTCAGCAGCTCTTTCCCAAATAGATGGCAACTCAGCTATCTTTATTGAACTAAATAATTTAGACCAACAGACGGGTTACAACGGACTAAGCAAATTATATGAAAAACATTTAACAATTATTTTTACCTATTTTCTATTTTTATGATAGAAGGACTAAACTGAGAACACAATAAATTAAACAGCACCGAACATAAAACAAATGCAACCGCAACAAAAGTACCGCCTTGGGACGGTCAGTAATAACTACTGGGGGGTTTAAACCAGTTTTACTGGGCCCAAACCTTCACCCTCACCCTCCGCTGCGGTGCACACAATTAGTTGGTGGTTCGGTTCGTATGGAGGTCCCCTAACTCATCAGAGAGTCATCACGGTCAACAATTAAGATCAAGAAAAGACCGTGATGAAGCAAGGATGAGGACTCGACAGCCAAAACGTGTTGAGACACCCGGAGATCCCTGGGGCGTCAGCAACACCACTGGAGTACTGGAGCAAAAGAAGACCACCAGTTGAACCCCGGTGGGCCAAGAAACAGACAAACATCCGGCCCCAACCAACTAATATATAGCTTTATGTAGGGGCTGTCATACAGTCTGAACCCCGACCCACCGGCGTGCAATTAAAGAGGACAGCAAAGTTGTCAACCGTGATTGGGTTAACCACTAAGCATGCAGACTGTCGCATTACATCTATGTTTCCCTACGATTTTGCGTAATTTATATACTAAGTCACCATAAAATTCAGGTTCCGATAGGCCTTGTTGCAAAAGTGACCATAACCCTATATTATATTTAGAAACCAATTCAAAGTGTCTACGATAAAATTTAGAAAAAGCTTTCCGAAGTTTATGATACCGATACCCCTGCTGTAAAAGCTTGGCAGTCAAACTTTTATTACGAGCATTGAAGTCAGCCAGATGACTAGACACCCTAGCGAAGCGAATAAGCTGAGAAATGTAAACACCATAAGAAGTGGTGCGGGGAATATCACCATCCAAAAACGGAAAATTAACAATGTCGAAATCAAAATCATCGCGTTTGTCATAAATTTTAGATGAAACAAATCCATCTAAAATAGATAAATGTAAATCCAAAAATGGGGCTTCGGTATCAGAAGTATTTGCTTTATTTAACTGCAATTCAGCAGGATAAATTTGACTAACCATTTCTTCAAAATAAGGGTTGTCAATATTTAAAAGGTCGTCCAAGTATCTAGACGTTGAGTTGCATGCTTCAATGACATGAGCTTGAGTATCATCAGAAAGAGACATCATAAAGTCTCTTTCATAGCAAAATAGAAACAAATCTGCTACAAGAGGAGCGCAATTAGTACCCATCGGAATTCCTATAATTTGTCTGTGTAACTTAGTACCGAATCTGATGAAAATGTTATCTAGAAGATATACTAAAGCATCACAAACATTTTGGCAAGACCACATTTTAAACCTTTTTTGGTCATCGGAAGTAAAAAAAGCATGTTTATCATTGCAAGCAAGATAAAGAGCACCCTCTCTCTGAAAAGTAGTCTCAATTAAATTTATTAGTTTCTTTTTTATTAAATTATGGGGCAAAGTTGTATAGAGTGTAGAAATATCGTATGTAGACAAACCAGACGCGCGATATCCTCTAGACTTCAGTTTATCAAGAACCTCGGTAGAATTTTTAATTGACCAAAACAAATTTTTTCCTGACCGTTCGTAAACTTTTTCACAGTATCTAATTACATGAATTTTGATAGCGGTAAGGCAAGAAGTTAATAATTTGGAAAGTTCAGTAGTGGTACAAGCACTAGAATTAGCAATAAACCTGGCTTTATATGGTCGTTTATGAAGTTTAGGTAACCAGTACATCGTAGGAAGCTTGTCCTGCCGTTCCTCTACATTTACAGAAAACTTGAGGGCTATATCATTACAGTGCCTAAAGACAACAGACTTTTCGTCTTCTGAAGTCTCTTCATAGGCCTTAGTGCCGCCAAGTTCTTGTTTCAATGTGTTAATATAGTGTAACCGTCAAACAACGACAACGTTATTTGCAGCCTTGTCTGCTGGAACCAGAACGTACTTACTATGAAACTGCTGGATACCCAACTTCAGGTGACGGAATGTTGATTTAGGTTTAGGCGGCAAAAGATTTGTGTTTTGGGAATAGAATTTAATACGTTTATCCATTACATTAAAAATGTTCACCTTCCATTCCTTTAAGGCATCAGACTCAACATGTTCCCGCTTGCACCATCGATTACCAAAATCAGTTACAGAACAGGCTATATCTTCCCTACATTTTTTGAAATCAATAAGGTTAGGAAATCTATATTTTGGTCCCTTTGAAATAATGTTACGAATTCTTGAATCTGAAATAATATTAAGATTCCCTGTAATGACATGGCCAGCGGCAGGATAGATAAATTTGGAGTCCATACAATCTCATGTATCGGATGTATTTGTGTGAACATCAAGATCTGAGACCAGTCTATTAAAGTTAAATATAGTGTTTCTAATTGGTTTATTATATTTATAACATATGATAGGTGGCTCCTTATTCACGAAATAATCCGGAATCGATGCAGTTACAGACCGATCCTTAAAAATACTTTGTAGGTCAATAAAATCAATTCCTTTATTTATAAAAGGAATTTTGAGAAAATGTCTTTTATGGTTGATCTAAGATTCGATTAGTGGACGAAGAGCATGTTGAGTATAACATCTTGTCAGGAGTGCGGCCTCGTACAGTTGATGACCCTTATCGTAGAACTTATTAGCCTCATTATCTAAAATGCATTTAACAGAAACCGGAAGAGAACATAAAAATGAGAGCAGAGAATGTCGACCTTGGTTTATTAGTATTTCCGACAAAATTTTAAGGGAAGTATTGGTTTTCTTAAAAGCAGTATTTTTTCGTTTTATGTTACCATTTTTTCTTAAACCATGACTTCTATGCTTGCGTTTTGGAATATCAAAAAGAGAAAATACATCAAAATTAGGCATTTTCGAAATGTTACCTTCTTGATAAATGTTGTCATTAAACCCTAATGGAAATGCAGTTTGTAACAATTTAATCCATTTTAATTCAACCTCGTGTCTCTTTATATTTTGGAAACGCGAGGATGATTTAGTGTCATAAATTATTTTCTCTGCTGGCTGTATAGATACGTCAGCAGGAGATGGCCTGTACGTTTAAAATGTTGATAAAGAAAAGTATCATTTTTTTAGGATTTTTAATTCTACGATAATGTTCACCAAATCGTTTCTTAAGGGCACGACTAGTTTGTCCAACATATCGCATGTTGCAATTTTGTGTTTTTCAGGTTAAAACGTATATCAGATCAGTCGATTTACAGTCCAGTTCAGAATTATTGACGACTGAAAATGTTCTACCATTGACAGATGATGTAATGGTAGATTTGGTACATAAATGTATACAACAATTACACCTCTTGACGTTGCACTTAGAGATATTAGGATACATTCCAGGTCTTTTGAAGGGATTGGAATACTTGTGAAGTATTGGGGACTTAATTGGAGTTAATCTAACATGGGAGTTATTGCGAAGAACGTTAAAATCTGATACCCCATTGAGGTTGACTGAAAAGGAAGAACATAAATTTAAAGGCCTTATTCTTACTGAAGGTTGGAAAGTTTTAAAATCATTTATTGAATTAGGAATCCGTACAGAAGACGCGGAATGCAGCCTAATGGGAGTTAAATTAATTCTAAGCCTGTTAGTGATACTCATAGTTGTTTGATTGGTGGTGATACCGTCAAGAGAGAAGCAACACTCATACCGGTTATCAGACAAGGCTAATGAAAATATGCTTATAACAATTTCCTTTTGAACAAGGAATGATATAACAAATACCCGCGATTCATATCTATGTCTAATTCAAGTCCACAGAACGAAAAGCAAGGAACCGCTATACAACGAGATACGAATGCTGGTCAACTCCTGACCTTCAATACGGTATCGAATAGGATTGATGCAAAGGGACAAGAGAATGGCAACTGATTGCAAAACAATCCCTGAGGATTGAAATAATAAGAGCATTAAATGACTGTACGGGGAGACTGTTTAGAGCCATCCACAACAGCACAGCCACAAGAACTCTGATATGCAAATTTAAAGAGTAACTACACTTCAGGAACAGACTGAATCAGATCCCAAACCCTATCCTCAACATCAAAGGGAAAGATTGACGAAGACATCCCAACAAACAATAAATTACAAGTGATAAGCCGAGTCAGCAGCTCTTTCCCAAATAGATGGCAACTCAGCTATCTTTACAAGTTTACTGAGTTACTCAAGTACATGGCTATCATTAGAGGTGCTGCAGCAAACAATGCCATAAGTAAATGGCTATCCTATGATACCCAGTTTCGTTTAAGGATGTCCCGAGACCCAACAATGTCATGGGCTAACATAGACGGTCATTTATGGCTTTCGTGTGGCTTTTCGGGGATGTTTCCGTTACAACTCAGCCTGCCGCCCCATGCTATGAGTACAACTTTAAAGGTAATTGTGCTAAACTTAATTGCTTGTATGCACATGTTTGCATAAGATGCAAGGTGCCTCATCCGGCTTCTACGTGTGATTTGTTTAAGGCTGCAAAATCTCAAGGTAGATCTAATGTTAACAATATGATAGGGACTCAGCACACCCCTTTGCCCTCAAATAATGTTCCTTGGTCGGTTCCGCGCCCTTTTCTCCCAAATCAAAGGTACCGTTTTCCCAGGTTTAGCCAACAAAACAGACCATTTACTTTTCGAGGCCCTGGCAGGTTTATGGGGCCTAGGCAAAACTCCTATTAATGTTAAGAGGCCGCGGGAACTGTTATTACAGTATCCTAATAGAAAAGATGCAACATTCTTGTCTGACGGTTTTGAAACTGGTTTTAAATTGCAGTATGATGGCCCGAGATTACCTGTCGAGTCTAAAACTTTAAAATCTGTCCTTCAAAATGCGAATGCAGCTAAGGAAAAACTCATTCAAGAAATTCAGCTAGGTCGAATATCAGATCCTTATCGTTTTAAACCCATATCCAACCTTCATTGTTCTCCTATCGGCTTGGTAGAAAAGAAAGCTGGGGGTTTCAGGTTGATAACACACTTGTCTCACCCCCAGGGCTAAGTGTTAATAAGCACATAGAAGATTCAGGCTTCGATTAGCTATTCAGACTTCGATTATGCGGTATGATAAAGAAATTAGCTTCAGGTGCTTTAATCGGAAAAATGGATATTAAGTCTGCATTTAGGTTGCTTCCATGCTATCCAGGAGATCTCGACCTGCTGGGCTTTAAGTATTATAACTTATATTTCATAGACAAAATGGCTCCAATGGGTTTGAAAATAAGTTGTAAATGCTGGGAATGTTTGGCTACATTTTTGAATTGGCTCATCAAAAAGAGAACAGAGTCTGAGTATATTGATCACTATTTAGACGATGTCTTCTTTGCTGGTCCTCCAAATCCTGATGAGTGTTCAAAGCTGATGTTAGAATTTGCCAAGACCTGTCAGGAATTAGTGATACCCATTGCACAAGAAAAATCTGAAGGACCAGTAACATGCATGACATATCTTGGCTATCAGTTAGATACTATTAGTGTAAACATATTTTATTTCAATTTTATACAAGTTATGTACAGGTTGCAAATAGTATACAATAGCATAAGGATCTGAACGGAAGCCAGTTAGATACTATTAGGTTGCAGATTTGAATTCCGAAAGAAAAGGTTACAAACTTGTAGCAATGATTGATGTAACACTGTCTAAGCCAAAACTTACGTTGAAAGAACTGCAGTCTTTGACTGGCTCTCTTGCGTTTTGCGCCAAGGCAATGCCATCCGCACGAGCTTTCATTCGAAAAAAGTAAAAAGTATGCAAAGACCAGGAACTGAAACAATCAAAATCCAAATCCAGCCCTCAAACCAAGAATGTATGCAGCAATGCCTCAGGCACGTCAGTCCTTCCACAGAATACGTCTATCAAAAGGCATTAGAGAGGATTTACGCATGTTGATGGAATTTTTGTCAAAATTCAACGGCACGACCTACATGCTTGATGTGGATTCTGTTACGTCAGAAGCCTTACAGCTGCGCACTGATAGTGCAGGGGGGGTGCTGCCTTAGGCTGTGGAATTTACTTTAAGGGTGCTTGGTGCTACTTACAATGGCCTGAAAAATGGCGGGAGTCTGACATTTTGAGAGACATTACGTCCTTGGAATTAGTTCCAATTGGTTTAGCCATATGTCTGTGGGAAGAAAAATTTGTAGGTATGCGCATTCCGTTTTGCTGTGATAACATGGCTGTAGTATACATTTTAAATTCCAAAACTGCAAAGTCGGAACGGATAATGTCCTTAGTCAGACAAATTGTACTGTGGTCTCTCACCTATGAGTTTCACATATCTGGAACGTTTGTCCCAGGTACTTACAATATTCTTTGTGACCAGATCTCGCGAATGCAGTTCAGCAAATTCAAGTCCTTAGCACCGGAGGCCGCTCAAGAGCCGACCAAAGTTCCAGAGGGATTCTTGAATCTTTTGCTCCAGAAGCAGAGAGTCTGGTTATTGGCTTTCTTTCCGAAAATACGGTAAAAGCTTATCGATTAGCTATTTCCAAATTTGACCAGTCTCGTTCAGAGCATAATTTGAGTTTAAGTTGGCCACCTTCTCTTGAAAGTTGCTTAAATTTATAGCGTACTTGTCTTACAAGGGCTATAAACATTCGACTGCTAGTTCATATGTCTCTAATATATCATTTTTTATCAAAATAAATAACTATCCTGACATAACAGAAGCATTTTATAGTTCGAAAAATGGTAAAAGGCTTTCATAATAAAAGCCCTCCTAGAGATGCAAGATGCCCTATTACATTAGAAATGCTAAAGCTTCTTCCTCATGCATTGAAAAATGTCACTTCCTCAGAATATGAAGCCATAATGTTTTCAACGGCTTTTGTTATTGCCTTTTAGGGGTTTTTGCGTGTTGGTGAAATAGCCATTGTAAGCAAATCAAGTAAATACTAAAAGAGTAATACAGGCTTCTGATGTTAGTGTAAATCATTGTTTGCTTTCATCACGATCCCGTTTTCTAAAACAGATCAGCTTGGCAAGTCTGTTACTTTGCAGTTTACAAGGTGTGGTTCAAGACAAATCTGTCCCGTTACTTTAATTGAAAAAATTATGTCTCAAAGACCTTCAGTTCAAGGGCCCATTTTCTGTCACTTCAATGGAGGACCCATGACACGCTATCAGTTTTCTTCTATGCTACGCAAGTCCTTGCAGTTCTTGGATTTAGAGTCGTCTTTTCTCCGGTCTCATTCATTCAGAATTGGAGCTGCGACTGTTGCTAGTTCCCAGAATATACCTGATTCAGAGATTAAAACTATGAGTCGGTGGTCTGAGCAAAGCTCAGTATATTAAAGATACATTAGGCTTGACAAGATTCAGGCTTAGGTAGGTTTATGGCCTAAAAGTTGTTTTTGATGTTATAATGAACACATTATAAGTATAACAAAGCCTTTCAGGTTATTCAAAAGTGTGGATTCCGGGTTCTTCTTTGATTAAGAGAGCTTATGCATATGTTCAAGAAAGACCAATGGGGCCGCATCTCAGTCTACAGAGTCATGGTATTGAAGTTGTTTGGGTTGGTCATCCTGGTTTACGGACGCAGCAGGTGATTGGTATTTGTCAAGCCTTGAAGAACTTTTACCAAAGAGATCCCGCATATATTATTCTTCAGTTTTGGGGAAATGACATAGGGATTATTCCCTGTAAACAGTTATGCATTGATATAAAGCAAACCATTTCAGCGTTAAGATATGTTTGTCCTACATCTTGTCTGGTTTGGTCTTGCATTCTGCCTCGTTTACGATGGCGTTATTCTAGTAATACTCAAGCTATGGAGAGAACTCGGGATCGCATAAATCGTATTCTTACATCTTTTATGAGAAGTCAAGGCGGTAAGGTAATTAGACATCCGGATTTCAATGATAAATTACCGGCATCGTTTTTTACTCATGTCATTTGTCCTTTATTGGAAATGACATATTTTTGAACACTTTTCAAGGAGCCTTAGAAACATTCATTAAAGATCCGACATGTAATGTGTATCCTACTTACTAGCAGTTATTCGATTCAGTAACTGAGGTGGCCATGGCGTTGGGACTATAAATGGCGGTGATCGGATGATTTGTTCATCTTTTGTAACCAAGTCATCCGCTCATTGGCGTAACTTTCCTTAAAATTCCCATTTATAGTTTAATAGGGACATTAATGCACTTGGTTAAATATTGAGAATTAAGTGTGACAGTTGTTGCTAAATGTCGTCTGCTTCCGCTGCAGAACGGCCGTCTCTTGTTTAAGAATCCATAATTTGGATGCTTGTTCCCCACCAAATTATGTTGCGCGAGTGAAGGCGTTGATACGAAAATGTTGAAACAGGTGAAAAGTAAATGTTAAAATTTTGTGTTGTTAATATGTTGGAAATGATGTTGATATGTTGAAAAAGTGAAATTAGTGTGTTGAACAATTGTGGTTGATATGCTGACTAGTTGTAATTGAAATAGTTCAGTTGTTACCCAGTGTCTATGTGACTTTCAAGTTGATAAACAATTAAATAGTAATTGACTTTCGTCAAATTGATAAAGAAAAAGTCTCATCCGTCATGTCCAAGTATTGCCTATTTCTAATAAAAGTAAAATTGTCTAATATTGTTGTTTTGGTTGTTTCCCGATTCGTAATAGTCTTTAATAATAATGTAATTTAATTTTCTAAAAATTAAATTCGATTATTATTCAGACGTTAAGGATGTATAAATGTTGTTTGGTATTACCTGTTATTTTGTAAGAGTACTTTCCCTTAGATCAATTAAAATTTGACTTATTTAATTATGGAATGAAAATCAGAGTGTAAAAAAATGCAGACCCACCCTACTGCCCACCCAGAATGTTACAAGTATATCTTATACCAAAATGTTAATCATGTTAGGTTAGCTTTTCTTCGTTGTTCTTTTGCTGCTTGGTTTTCTTTTCTTTTTCGGACCAATACTTCAGGAAATACGCACACATATCCTATTTCCAAATTCATGACGGATTATATAGAGATAAACAACGTAAACGGTTGATCATGTATAATTTGATGGTCGGGAGACTTAAAATCGCGAAAGGGTTTGGATGCTGTTCCCCGCCAAACATTCTTTCACGCGCGATGTTACTCTTCGTTAAACCCCATTTATAATTTAATGGGAGTATAAATACATGTTTCAGCTTGACAATGTTTCGTTGTTGAAAAATAGAGTGGCTCAAACCTTGTTCAAGAAACCGTAATTTGGTTGCGTGTTCCCCTCCAAATTACGTTGGGTGATGAACAATTGCGTCACTTTCCTTAAAGTTACCATTTATAGTTTAATAGGGACATTAATGCATGTTTGAGCTTGGTTAAATATTGAGAATTAAGTGTGACAGTTGTTGCTAAATGTCGCCTGCCTCCGCTGCAGAACGGCCGTCTCTTGTTTAAGAATCCATAATTTGGATGCTTGTTCCCCACCAAATTATGTTGCGCGAGTAAAGGCGTTGATACGAAAATGTTGAAACAGGTGAAAAGTGAATGTTAAAATTTTGTGTTGTTAATATGTTGGAAATGATGTTGATATGTTGAAACAGTGAAATTAGTGTGTTGAACAATTGTGGTTGATATGCTGACATAGTTGTAATTGAAATAGTTCAGTTGTTACGCAGTGTCTATGTGACTTTCAAGTTGATAAACAATTAAATAGTAATTGACTTTCGTCAATCTGATAAAGAAAAAGTCTCATCCGTCATGTCCAAATATTGCCTATTTCTAATAAAAGTGAAATTGTCTAATATTGTTGTTTTGGTTGTGTCCCGATTCGTAATAGTCTTTAATAATAATGTAATTTAATTTTCTAAAAATTAAATTCGATTATTATTCAGACGTTAAGGATGTATAAATGTTGTTTGGTATTACCTGTTATTTTGTAAGAGTACTTTCCCTTAGATCAATATTTAATTATGGAATGAAAATCAGAGTGTAAAAAAATGCAGGCCCACCCTACTGCCCACCCAGAATGTTACTGTTGCTAGATGTCGTCTGCTTCCGCTGCAGAACGGCCGTCTCTTGTTTAAGAATCCATAATTTGGATGCTTGTTCCCCACCAAATTATGTTGCGCGAGTAAAGGCGTTGATACGAAAATGTTGAAACAGGTGAAATGTGAATGTTGAAATTTTGTGTTGTTAATTTGTTGGAAATGATGTTGATATGTTGAAACAGTGAAATTAGCATAGTTGAAACAGTGAAATTAGCATAGTTGTAATTGAAATAGTTTAGTTGATATCCAGTGTCTATGTGACTTTCAAGTTGATAAACAATTAAATAGTAATTGACTTTCGTCAAATTGATAAAGAAAAAGTCTTATCCGTCATGGCCAAATCTTGCCTATTTCTAATAAAAGTAAAATTGTCTAATCATGTTGTTTTGGTTGTGTCCCGATTGGCAATAGTCTTTAGTAATAATATAGATATATTTTTAATGACTTATATATGTACGAGGGATGATAAAACAGTACATGGACTTTCGCTGTTGAAATTTTATTATTAATAGTAAACCCATTAAATTTGCAGTAAATATAGGTTCATTTTTCTTTTATAAAGTAATGAATTCATATTACAAATTTTGTCTGTCAGGGTTATCTGCCCCTGCTACGGGGCTACAAACGTGTCCCCAAAGTATAACTTGGCCCAACTGTCTGTAATGCTTTGGTTAGACATAGTAAAGAAAGCGTACTCTTACATTCAGAAATTTGCCAGACAAGGTCTGGTGATGAAAAGGATTAGAAGGAAAGAAACAGACAGAAGGAGTATTATGCACCGTGTCTGATGCTTTTATTACCCTTGGCAGCATATATTTTAATGTTCATACATCCAATGAAGCTATGAATATAATGATATTTACCAGTTTGACGTTTTAAAACTGGCGGAAAAACAAGAACTTCGAAGTGTACCCAAATACCAAAGGCGATTTTCTCGAGGATCTTCGATTCAAATTCTGGAAGGTCTTTGTAAAGTCTGGCAAATCGTCAACATTTGCATGTGGGTAATACCAATTTGCTTTCCTTCTGTCAACCGATCCGGTATCATACAAAGTGGCTATTATAACGTAACCAGTAGCGATTAATGGTACAATTTTTAATGGCTGTAGACTGAGTTATACTGCTGATACTGATTGTCTCGGTCGACAGCCAGTTTTCACATGTGTGGTAATGGACTGACTCGGTCGAAAGCAAAGGGACATTTGGTATTACCTCCATAATTTGGTTATATGGGTTCTCCTTGTTTTCCTCCATTTTTTTTTTAGGAAATCAGCTTTTATGACATCCTGTTTGCTTCCCAGTACTAGAAAGCGTTCTAAAAAGGTATCAGCTATTAAAGATTTACTCCCTTTATAAAAATAACAAAAATGATTTGATGAAATATTTCATGCAATACCTATGACATGGTCTAACTATACATTTGAATTAGAGTTTAGTTAAAGATATTTGATAAAAGTGACTTTAAACAGAAAATAAAATAAATTTTAATACAATCGCGGACCGCGGTTGAAATCGCAGAAAAATACCTCTACATGATCACATGACACACGTGGTCAAAATCGATATTCTTATAGGCCGTGAAGAAATTGGTAATTTGCAATTTCATTTGAAGATTATTTTTCATTCCACATTTATTGAATGAACATGCATTTTCTCAAAACTAATACGGCAAATTATGAGACTATTACTTAGTGTCTAACGAAATTTTGTTAAACTATTTGTTTCTGAAAACATGAAATAAACGAGGGAGACAATCTTTAAAGGCAACAATATGCCCATAGAGTCGCCCCCAACTGGGGACAGATGCAAAACTTAAAATGCCTGAGTTGCTTCCTCTGAACGTTTTGCAGTTCACTTCAAGACAACTAACTAATTTGGACAGTATCTCTTTTTTTCTCAATACAACTTATCTTTCAATTTAGACGGAGTATCCGCGCGGCAAGCTTGTTAGTACATGTATGTGAAAACCATCAGAATTCAATGTCTTTTGTGGAAACTACTTCTGAAAATAGAAACGTGCTTCTTCTTTCGCCCACTAGACCTATGTCTCAAGTTTCTGAAGGCATACACTTGAATATGCATCAAATACGGCCGAACTAGCTGATTTCATCTCCTGAGCCAGAGGGTCTATGATTCAGATTTCACGTGGAACTTCTTGCCTAATATAATTTCTTTAAAGTTCGCTGTAGCGAAATTTATAAAATGGTTTTCTTTGGTCTGTAACAAACGTACCCTTTGTTCTCGATAAGCAGGTCGTGCCCATCTGTGTCACTTGTTTTATGTTTTCATAAACAATGCGGGACAGGAGAACATTGTTGCAGCTTATTTGGCTTGTAAAAGAAATTCAAACAAGTTCAACATAAAAACAGTTTAATTTAAGTACAAAGATAGTTTAAACTGAATAGAAAAAAATGACGAAACAAAAATACATTTTTAGAAACAGTATCTAATATCGGCTATGCTTGACATATGCATTCGTCTCTCATATCCCAAAGTCCAAGGACGAATATTTACACTGTGATAATAATACGATATAAAAGAAGGCGAACTTACAAAAAGAACTAACAGAAATTCAAACAAATATATTAAAAGGACCGGTTACACTATCAATGTGGTTACCTTTTTTTTTCGATAAACTATTGCAGCTTCCTTGGGGTGATTGACAGTGATTGTTGAAGTGATTGACATTAACAGAGCACATCTATAGATTGACTTTTACCTACTTATTGAGAAGGGTAAGTGATTTTTTTCGTCTTCTCAAAATATGTTCATTTTTCATGGGTTTTTTTTTCTTTCTCATTTAATATTATTTTAATTTACTGAAGTCTGTGCGCTACGAAATAAGAAAAAAAACATTACATTCCAATATTTAGGAGGTGAGCTTTGTACAAGTACTTTGAATTGGCTATTGAAGTATTAAACCGGCAATAAATGAGTTCTCGGCAGTATGCATGATACATGTGGATCGGGTAATCAAATATAATTAATAATTAATATAATTTGCATTGATACAATTGGAATGCTGTTATTTTTTTATAAGGAACAAATATTTTCTGATTTTATAATGTCAGTTATATCTTTTATTTGACTACAAAGTATCTTTAAAACAGGTCTTTAAATAAAAAAAAATGTATTTTGCTTTCGTCAAGTCGCAGGAGAAAACTAGCTGAAATATGAAATATAGGTGTGACTTATAAGTAAGTATAAAGAAATTATTTTATAGAATTTTAAAATACATGTTTCAGCTATAATTGTGTCTGTGTTTGCAGCATAAACTCATGAGTATTTTTCGACTACTGTTTCTAATTGAAATAACAGTATTTCAAGGACACCAATGCAAATCACATGAAAATACCCCATCAATAGGTAAAAACATTATCTCCCTCAGTGTCTTCTCTGTGACTGAAATACTGTTGAAACGGTCTTAAAAATCGATAATTTTGTAATGATCAGGTTGCAATTGGTTCTCAAATTTCTCTTCTGATTATCAGGAGCGAGTTGTGGCTATCTTGCTCAAACCATCTGACGGGTCCTTCGGGTTAATGTTTTTCAGCTTTTCTACACAGTACTCGTTTGTGTCGTGGTTTCCTTCTAAAAAAACAAAAGGTGAACAAAGGTTAATAGTTAGCGGAGTCATTCTTTAATCTCTAGATTATCAAGGTTATCAATCCTTTAACAATACACAATATTCATTATCAGTGGAATTCATTGTTTGATTCAGTAATAATAAAGATCCCTTCAGTCACAATTCTAAGTCATTTCAGTGATAATTTGGTCCCCTTTTCCAATGAAATCGCGGTATGACATTTGCTGACAGCGAGTATTAGAAGCTATAACATGCAAAATTTTCAGACTTTATGAACCTTTTATCTTCATTATCACTCCATTATTATAGCAAAGATGAAGTGCGACTACATTCTATGGACATGGTAGTAATGCAATGTTTTCTATTATTATTTAATATTTTTACCTCTTATCTACATTCGTATAAGTGAAAAAGGATTTTTTAAGTATTACCAATACTTCCTGAGTTTCCATTGTCGGTAATTCCATCATCCTCGTCATCATTATCATCATCTTCTTCATCATCATCTTCTTCTTTTACTTCTTCTTCAGATGCATCCTCGTCATTATTATCTTCACCAGGAAGTGTATTATCTTTATAATTAGAAAAGATAAATACGTGTCATTTGTCAAATACTGAAAGACAATAAAATTACTTGTATGTTTATCCTTTTTTTTTTTTTTTTCGTCTGGCCGTCATCTCACTTTATAATGGAACTTATTCAGAAGAAAAGGGTAAATATATTAAAATAACCAATCTCTAAGCAACATAATCTTAAACTGAATCGCACACACATCCTCATCTACTAAAACCATCTACACCCAAACCAACAGTTAATGAATAGGAAAAAATGACTAACATCAAACAATGAGAACGGAAAAAAAGATTAATACAAGTAGTTTGAGTTTAAAAAACAAGCGGCTGACACCTCGTGTTCAAACAACTTCCTCGGCACTAGGCAAATTATCATGCATTTTCAAATACATGTATGGTCCTTTTATGATGCTTTAAGTAATTCTTGTTCTCTTGAATTTCACTAGCACAAAGGCTTTAAAATCATATCAAACGTTGTTTCTGGCTTGCCGCATATGAAACAAAATAGATTACTCTGAATCTTTGTTTTCATTGCTAATATTTAGAAACAATTTTCAGAACTTTCAGTTCATAAGAAATATTTTCACTCTTGATAAAAGTATAGGCCTCGTTTCAAGTGTGTCGATTACAGTATATCATACCGTTTTGAGCCTTTTCAAACCTATTTTCTTACCTTACGAGCTCACCTAAATGTATAAATGGATGAATGGTCATGAAAACGTGTTCCTGTCAGCAAAATTATTCAGCCATCTGTGACATAGCAAATCTGCCACTGGGGTAAGAAACAATCGAAAGTTAGATAAAAATTTGAGCCGCGACACGACTAAACCAACAAACTGGTTGTGCGCCAAGCACAGACTGCATCCGCCCAGTCTGATCAGACGCTTCGCTAAGCGCTTAAAGGGTAGCTAAAGGTCTAAGCTACCTCCATGCGAACAGAGAAGACTCTGATCAGACTGGGCATCCTGATCTGACTCTGCGCTGTGTGCACAACCACTTTGTTGGTTCTGTCGTGTCGCGGCTCAAATATGCAAAATACAAACCGTTCGTCTGTGTTATTAGAAGGTTCTCTTCTGTTGCTGGAATCGAGCTCGACCTGCAAGACAACCAAACTCTAACTACAGAACGTTTTAGGCTGATACGCATCAAACAACTTTTTCGCCTATACTTCATTAGCACTGACTTCTTCCTCTACTCCGTTCATTTTATCAACCAACTGCCCTCCTTGTACCCGCTCATATCCCCCTCACACTCAGTGCGCCCCAATACCCCTATATTTCCATATCGCCTCTGTAGCAGTACAAAGCTCGGTTTCAACTTATACATTCTCAGCTAGGCACTAAATGGTTCAGTTTCGTTTGAAAATAATTTAAAGACAGACGAAGAAAACATCACGCCAACGAGATATCAAATGTTAATCTAATTCCAGCTTGTTCTTACGTTTAAGAGCAAAAGTAAATTTCTAGGCAGTTAAGATCTTGCGGGGGGGGGGGGGGCATATGAAAATGAAAATAAATCAGTTCCACAACCACAGAGCCCTGACACACTATAGATCCAAGTGTACGGCACAATAAAAAAAAACAAAAAAAATAGATCGTACATGCTTAAACTGTTTTAGCTTACCGTCTGCACTTTTCTTCAAGCCATTTATTTTTCAGATAAGGTTTTCAAATCGGAAAAGTTGCCAATCCGACGATAAGGATTACTAGCGGAACAAGCGCTATGATGAACCATATTAGAGCGTTGTCATATATAAATGCTGCAACAAAAATTGAGAATAGATGTTTAAGCCGCGACACAACAAAACTTACAAAGTGGTTGTGCGCCGAGTGCATTCTCAGATCAACCTGTAGCCGGGCCGCGTAGCGCAATCGGTAGGGCACCTGACTCATAAGTCAGAGGTCCTGGGTTCGGAACCCGGTCTGGTCACATATTTTCGTTTCTCCTTCCGCTGATTCAAGAAGGGCAGTTGTCAGTTACTGGCGAAAGTATGTGCACTTAGTACTGGTTAACCGCTTAGGAGGTCTAAGCCTGCCCAGGAATAGTGTGGTTAGGTTAACTGACCGTCCCGACATGACCTTAGCTGTTTACCGTGGTCGTTTTAAAGCATCAGGTCAGCCAACCAACCAATCAGATCAACCTGGGCATCCGCTCAGTCTGATCAGAGTCTTCGCTGTCCGCATGGAGGTAGCTTAAACCCTAAGCTACCCTTTACGCTCTTAGCAAAGAGTCTGATGAGACTGTGCGGATGCACAGGGCGATCTGCGTCTGCGCACAACCACTTTGTTCGTTTTCTCGTGTCGCGGCTAAATTATAAAGAAGTTCCATGAGACAGTGGTCTTTTTTATCAAGAGATTAAAAAAATAATAATGATAATAAAAAAATATAGACGCCAGCCAAAACAGCAAGGTCAAGGGCATTAGGTTGTTACTATATCAGGTCATTTCAGAGAGAAAATATTATGCGAGTGTTTAACGGGTTAGGATACCCCCTCCAACTCCACCCCAAACATTAATTATTAACTGACCGCTCCAACGCGTTGCTTCTGTAAAGTGTTTCATATTTGAGCCTCGAGACGAGAAAACCAACAAACTGGTTGTGCGCCCAGCGCAGACGCAGATCATCCTGGGCATCCGCCCAGTCTGATCAAAGTCTTCGCTGTCCGCATGGAGATAGCTAAGACCCTTAGCTACCCTTTACACGCTTAGCGAAGAGTCTGATCAGACTAGAATGATGCCTAGGCTGAACTGAGTTTGCGCTGAGCGTTGGTTTTTTCGTGTCGCGGCTCATTTATCATTGTTGTCTTTATTTGTCGGCTTTCTGTTCGTCTTTGACTTTTATTCAGTATTTAGGATGGCCCCGTGGCTTTCTGCTGGGAAAGAGCTGACCTCTTTGATTTTTGCTTTTGTTTTGTTTTGTGTTTCGCCTTGTTTTCCTTTTA
Source organism: Ctena decussata (assembly GCA_963989385.1). Classification (NCBI taxonomy): domain Eukaryota; kingdom Metazoa; phylum Mollusca; class Bivalvia; order Lucinida; family Lucinidae; genus Ctena; species Ctena decussata. The sequence continues at coordinate 39,150,224 of OZ022500.1, read as the reverse complement.
ATTTGGTGTTTAGGGTATGATGTGGTAATCAACTGTGTCGGTTCTTGATCTTTGCCTTCTAACTGCGTTACTTGAAAAAATCGATTTAAATCCAAAGCACTTGTTACTACCGATCGCACTTAGGCATTAGCTCTGGCATTGTTCCGGTACATTTTTAGGGATTCGTGGCCCCTCGCTTCAGTTTATTAAGGTTTTGCTCTATTAAGTGCATTGTAGATTTTTTAAATTAAATTCTATCCAAAAATTAATTCGTTTGGGATGAGTAAGCTGGGCGCCTTACTTTCCATTTATTGTTATGTATACACCGTTTACATTAACAAAAATGCACACCTGTTCAGTACGTTTACAATCATAGTGTTTCGAAAAGAAAAACGCTGTTACGAAACGTAATAGAGTTATAGTTCAAAAACTATTTGGTGATCGTGGCTAAACAAATTTGTTTAGCCACGATGACCAGGTCGTCTGGTAACTGTGACTCTTTTTCGTTTCGTAACAGCTCCTTTTCGTTTGGTAACAGCCCTTGTATATGCAATATACATAGTTAACTAGGGGTGAGTGATCCGCATCCGCCCAGTCTGATCAGAGTCTTTACCGTTGGCATGGAGGTAGCTTAGACCCTTTGCTACCTTTTAAGCGCACAGCAAATACTGGTCAGACTAGGTGAGTGTTCGGGCTGATCTGAGTCTTCGCGTGGCATACATGCCACTCTGTTGGCTTTGTCGTTTCACGGCTCGTTTTACTTTTCTCTTCCCCCTGGTGCCATTGGTGGTACTGGCACTTCCTGGGCACCATTGATAGCAGTATTGATTCCATCTTCATTAGGTCACGTTATCTGAAGATGATTACTCATGCAGGTTAAAAGTAGAATGAAGATCCAGAACCTAACTTTCAAAATTGTTTCTCTTTGGCATCTGCAAATTTTCCTTGTGTAAGGCTTTTAAAATACGGTAGCAGGGAATTAATTCCTTACCTTTACTCTACCTGTTGTAGATCTCGTATGCACCTAGAACAAGTTACTTGTAACGTTTTATTATTACTATCATTCAAAATTTATCTGATATATACTCGTACGTATGGGCCGTGTCATAAGAAAGCGCTGGCTTAACGTTGTGACGATTTGTCAACGTCTGTGCCCTGGGCTAAATCTTCGCCATTGGCACTGCTGTAATGAATCATTATCTCATTTCACGACTTATTTAATATATAATGATATAGCTGTATGTAATGGAAATTTTAGATAGGATACTCCAAATTACGAGATCGCCTTTTTAAAAGCACAGTACAGTACCAATTATTTCAAATTCGAAGAACATTGTCTCACCTTGTTTTGAATTATCTCGGACTCAATATGATATTTGTAAGATCACTTTTCCGAATTTTTTTAAGTCAGCAAACATTTCTAGCTTATTTTTCAAGTGTTATTATTTTTATTTAGATGGAAGTGGCATAAAATTATTAGCTTGGAATTTTCTTCTAACATTTTCTCAAGTTCCTTTTTAATCTTTTATGATTTCGTTTTACTAATCTTCTTCATGAAGCCAAAGGACGACTGCCATAAAACCGTTCGTTCCGAGGCAGAACCTTCTGCTGCGGATCCCGTTTATTATATGTCTAGCACTGTGGTCACCTGTCCACTTTGATTCCTGTTTTGTTTTGTGGTTTAAAATCGAAAATAAGTATGTTTTTGTGTGTTCTGTGTGGGTTTTATTGTCATTGCATCTGTATGCAGCTCGTTTGTGTTGGGCTTGTGTTTCTGAAGTCGGGTGTGTCGTTCGCGTTAGACCCTTTATTCATTTGGTGTGTTTTGTGATGCGTTATCATTTAGAGTTAGATTCCTTATATTCGGCTATAGTCACTACTAATATTTGTTTCTAAACAAAGAAGTATAAAGCAGCAGTAAAACAATACAAACGTGAGTTACTAAAACTCTGTCTATGTGTAAATGACCAGCCTGTGCATATGCACGTCTGATTAGAATATATGTATATCACCCAGTAAATAAATTCGAAGGGATAAGCGGTCGGAAGGCACAACAGGCCGAATACAGATTTTCTCACGATTATCTCTAATTACACTTACGAGTAGACGATTCATCTTCTATAGGTCCAACCGCACCTGAAATCATTGAAAAAAAATCCAATACTCTATTTAGACGATACCTGTTTCGATTCGGAACAGATTGCTCCGCAATAAGGTAATCCGAAGCGAACCCACTTGTCTGTTTAGACTATACCCTTTTTGATTCGGTGCAAGTTACTTCGCAGTAAAGTAAATGCATTATGCTCAAATATTAACATGACCTAAAATGCCCGAGGTCAGTACGAAAATAAATTTTAATACGGATTCGCTTCGGTTTGCTTTTTAGGCACGAGTTTTAATCCGAAGTAAAACTTAATTCGGATTCGATCCAAGGTACTCTGTAGGATTAATTTACTCCGAATTAGTTTTTTTCGAATTATATTTGCTAGTGTAAACAGTTAATTCGAAGCGAATTCGGATTCGATTCGGATTAAAACTCTAGTCTAAACAGGGTATAACATGATTTAAAGAAGTAGGCCTATTGATCCAATTGCAAGATTAACCCATTTCTTCCCAGTGGAATGTTCTATGCTTATCAAATGGATGAGCCCATTTGTCATTTAAGGGTATTCTGGTGTACTTATTTAAACAAACGGTCTAAACCCTGTATTAGGACAGACACTGGGCCATATCTTGCTTCTTCTGACAAATAGTGGTTTTAAATCTCCTGGTATGACATCAAACAAGCCATGTCAGGGGAAACTAGCCTAGTCAAACGTTGACGTCTCAGATCAAACTGCGTATCCAAGCAGTCTGAAGAAGTCTTCATTTTCAGCATACCGCCTTTCTTTAGATACCATTAGGAAAGGCTGGCCAGACTGCGCGGATGCTAACAGCACATTTTCCTCGCGCACAGCTATGTGCTTATCTATAAAGAAATTATTTGAGTGGTAAAGAAAGACACTGATTATATTGATTTACGCGAGAGGTAAAATTTAACTGTACATAAAGTCAAGTATTAATATAACTATAACAAACAACTTAAAATTTTCTCTCGATATTATATAATCATTTAAGATTTATAGTAATAATGAAACTTCAAACGGTACTTACGTTGTGAACAATTATAACTACATTGTAGTGGAAAATGGTCTTGGTCTTGTTTATCACAGATGTCTTGTGAGCAAGGCCGGCATTCGAAGTGTACATCATCACAATATTGCTCAGGAAAAATACAAACTTGAGTTACGTACTCTCCTATACACTGGAACGGAAATTTTTTGAGAGGCAAGGCGTTTGCTAATATAATGAAAATATCTCTAAAGACAAAAGCAAACAAATAAATGATTGCAATACTGAGAGAGGTATTATAAGCTTCCATTATCACAGTGTGCATGTATTAAAATGAACCGGTGATGACGCTATCTGTACATTAGAACCGAGTCAAGGAAACCACAAAAAGCTCGAACGGGAGAAACCGTTTCTGCAGATATAATTAGATAATGACGATTCAGAGTACTATTTCAATATTGCACAATTTAAGGAGCGTACATTTAAAATACTTGAATAAGTTTTCCCAGGCGTGAACCATCTTATACATAACAATCGAATATAACTTATTATCTAATGTTATCGTATCGCTTCAAAGTACTAACGTTTCTGACTGACTGAGCTATACATACACTTTGTAGGGAAACCGGGTAGGTAACACTTACAGAGCTTTACATATACACTTTGTAGGGAAACCAGATAGGTATGTAGTGTATTCACATATTAATCGAGGAGTGCAATATATGTCCAGAATAAAATGCAAGTACAAGGACGAATTATATAAAAAAAAGATTAAGTCTTTTTTTTCACAAATGTAATAATTTGTTTTCTGTTCAGAAAATAAATTATTACATTTGTGAAATCGGACTTAATTTTGTTATATCAAAAGCGTGAAAGAGATGTAAATCTTCAAATAAAGCATATAACAGATCACACCATTGTCGCCTGTACAACTGGCATCTTTTGAAACATCAAATTTGCATAAGGGACGAGTCATTTATTACCAGGTGGTGTGGGGAGTACATTCGTGGGTTGGGGATGGGGGCTGAAGTGAAACTGTGGAATTTGTTTAGTGATCTGCTGGGGGATGGGCGGGGAGGGGGGTAGAAATCATTAAGCCATGGAGCATGTGGTCATTTATTTTTAGGCATGTGTTTGTGTGTGTCAGAATTCTTCCATCAGTCTTCAATGTTAAAAATGATTTCCAGCTTCATGTCCTGAAATATTATTTCATTGATTTGCTTTGCCAGTAGAACAGTATAATTTAATCTATGAAATCATGCCAATCAAAAAAGGTAAAGGGTAAAGGTTTCTCATAGCCTAATAGCCGTAGGGGCAGTGGCGGTTAGAGACCCACTGTATCTTGGGCACAGCTGATGAAAGGCAGAGCCCATCTCTCTCCTTTCGCTGCTTTATCCTTCCCTTTCAAAAAAGGTACCAATTTACTGCTGGTTTGACAGAGAGAATTTTCCAGTTGTCGGATGGTGGCGGTGAGCCGCGAACTCACAACTTTCCGGTGACCTTCTGCACAATAACCGAGCCACTCTAACCACTCGACTTCGGCGCCTCTATTCTTTTATCCCCTTTTCCTTCTCATACTATTTCGCATATTACATTGAAAATATATGCCGAGTTTTCTCAGGAACTGTTGAAGTTAAAATCATAAAACACGGCATACACATGTACATTGAGTTGTAGCATCGTGCAATAGAGAATCGGGCTCATTGTACGTATTCTTCTCTCTTTTGGTCCGTTTAACTGTCTTTTTATCTTCAAACTTGATATACATAAGGGACTCAGTTGCTGTTATGTGGGACTGAAATCGGGCTCATTGCTCTTATTTTTTCTTCCTTTTTTATACATTTTTCTGTCTTTGCGAGGTAAATATGTCACAGATTTCACAGGAATTGTGCTATCTAAAATCTTCAAACCTGGTATACATATGGGAATGAGTGATTGTACATATAGGATTGAGACTAGGGCTCATCACTTTTATTGAACAATTTTATCAACTTTTCTTTCTTTTCCTATTTCGCTTGTTAACAATTAAAATTTGTGTCTATTTTTTCTCAGAAACAACTGAAGCTAGAATCTTGAAACTTGGTTTATGCATGGGCAATTAGTTGTTGTATCTTGTGATAGAGAATCAGAGTCATTGCTCTTATTATGTGCTTTGTTTTTTTCGATATTCTGTCTTTTCAAGGTAAATTTGTGTCACGTTTTCTTGATGAACTGTGCAAGCTAGAAACCTCAAAGGCATACTTATGAAAAATGAGTGATTGTATCGTAGAATTCAGACGCGGGCTCATTGCTCGATTTCTTCCATTTAATCCATTTTCCTTTCTTTTTCTATTTCGCATGTAACATGGAAAATAGGAGTCAAAGTTTTTCTTAGAAACTATTGAAGCTAAAATCTTAAAAATTGGTATACATATAAACATTTTGTTGTATCGTGGGATTTACGAGGAATCAGGATTACTGCTAAATTTATTCTTCTCTCTATCTGTCCATTTTACTGTCTTTCGAAGGTAAATTTGTGCCACGTTTTCCTCAAGAACTGTTCAAGCTAGAATCTTCAAATATGGTTTACATATTATTTTGAGAATTGTGACTGTATCGTGGGATTGAGACTCGTGCTTATTGCTCTTAGTCTTCCATTTTTATCGATTTTTCTTTCTTTTCCTCTTTTGTATGTGTGGCAGAGTTTTTTCAGGAACTGTTAAAGCTAGAGGTTTGGACTTTGTATACATATGGACAATGCATTGTTTCGTGGAATTGAGAATCGGGCGCATTGCTCTTATTCTTCCCTTTATTTGGCTATTTTTCTGTCTATTCAAAGAAAAGTTGTGACATCTTTTTAGGAACCGTGCAAGCGAAAATCTTCCAACTAGGTTTAGTTATGGTGAATAATTAGTTGTATCATGGGGTTTATCGGACTCGGGGTTTATCTTTTCATAATTTGCATGTTAACATTAAAAATTTGTTTCTCAGTTATCTCAAGAATTATAAAACCTAGAATCTTGAAACTTAGTATTCACATAGACAATAAATTGTTGTATTGTGGGATTGTAAATCAGGCTCATTGCCTTTATACTACTCTTTATTTGTCCGTTTTTAATTTTTCTGTTTTTTCGGCTTTAACCGTATAACCTTAGTATTTACCTACATTTTAAGTATTTCATTGACTAATATAAATACACCTGGGATTTTGATGTAAGTAGCTTTCTTTCGCTTTCTCTTTCTATTTTCAGTTTCATTTGACTGTTGACGTATAAACCCTAGATATTGTGGTCCATATCGCTTTTTGCGAAAGAACATTTCGCCTTTTCTGCACTCATGTAAAATATAAAACCATCAAAAAACTTGACACAGAAATCGAAAACAAAATTAGGTAATTGTTGTTGGCTTAGTTGTTGATGTTGTGTTGGAACTGCGACACTTTTAAGGTTATTTTGGGGCGGCCAGCCAACCAAACCTCATTGTTATGGGCGACACAGACAGACCCCAATCAAAACTTAACAGCATTTCAGAAATCGAAACCCCTACACCAACAACAAATATGCATATTAACACGCGCATCCATACAATCTGATCAGCACGTTCGATATCTTACATGTACCTGATTTATACATATTACAATACACACCTCTATTTAATCTAAGCTGATTATGTTTCTTGTTTTAAGGTAAAGTTGTGTCAGGGTTGTTTTCAGGAAATGTGCAAGCTAGACTTTCAATATTGGTACACTTATGGAGAATGAGTGATTGTTTCGTGGGATTGAATTTAGTTCATTAAATTTATATTTTTCACTTAATATCCGGTTTTCACCATTTTTCTTTTTCTATATCGCAGTTTTAAATGGCAAATTTCTGTTAGAGTTTTCTCAGAAAGTGCTGGGGCTAAAATCTTGAAACTCGGCATTAGCATAAAGAATGAGTTGTTGTATCGTGAGATTGTGAATCGGAATCATTGTTTATATTCTATCTCTAATTGTCAGTTTTACTGTCTATTCAAGGTTAATATGTGTCACGTTTTAATGCTCAAACGTTGTATACATATGGACAATGAGTTGTTGTATCGTGGTATTGAGAGTCGCGCTTATTGCCCTTATTCATCCCTTTATTTGTCCATTTTGTCTGTCTTTTTGAGGTAAATTTTTTGCAGTTGTCTCAGGAACTATGTAAGCTAGAATCTTTAAACGTGTTTAAACTTTAAACTTTAAATCTGGAATCTTTAAACTTGTGTCACCTTTTTCAGGAACTGTGCAAGCTACAACCTTCAAACTTGGTATGCTTTTGTAGAGTGAGTGACTATATTGCAAAGTTGAGACTCGGGTTCATTGCTCTTATTCTTCCATTTTAATCCATTTTCTTTTCTTTCTATTTCGCATGCCAACATTGAAAAAATCATGTTTTCTCAGTAACCTTTAAAGCTAGAATCTTGAAATTTGGTATACGCATACGTAGACAGTGCGTTGTTGTATCTTTGGATTGAGAATCAGACTCATTGTTTTTTATAATTCCCATTATTTGTCCATTTTGCTGTTGTTCCAAGGTAAATTTGTGACACATTTCTCTCAAGAACTGTACAAGATAGAATCTTCAAACGTGAAATACATATGGAGAACGACTGATTGTGTAGTGGAATAGAGACTAGTGCTGCTTGCTCTCATTATTCAGTTTGTGTCTATTCCCCGCTCCACCCCACTTTCCTACATCGCATATTATCATTGAACATTTTTGTGGGAGCTTTCTCAGGTTTTCTCAGGAATCATCGACGCTGGAGTTGGTATACATACAGTGGGAACGCGTATCCATGGCGGAGTGATATTTTTATACAGATAGCAACGTAAAAACGTTCGAAATTCCTCAGATTCAGATTCAATCGACGAACGGGTCGCAATTTCAGTGCCGCTTTGTCGGCGAATCAAACTACACACAGCCGAAAATAATACACGGTTTTATTCCTTACATCTTAGTTTAATTTCCTAGTTCTCTGAGATCCGAACTGAACACCGAGATACTCGGCATTCGAGCAGTTGACACGATCGTCGAAAGACGACTTTTTCAGTCAACTTCAAAAGCAATTTTCAAAACAATTCGACTTTCTCCCGCCGGCGGATATATGCCATGAGAAACCATGGTATTCGCCCTTTCCCTGTGACAAAAATCAAGTAATTCGGTGTTTGGGACAATTTTCTTTGCAAAATAATCTTCGGGTACTCTACGCAATTTGTTGTTGTTGTTTTCAACAAAATGGCGGACAACAGTGTTTACATCACTGGGCCGGCTATGCATTTCAACGTTTGCGACAAAATCGAGAGGATCATTATTCCATGTATTGCTAGAATACCAAGCGCGATTAAATTAGATATGTTTATTAAAAATACAATGCATGACAGAAGTCTATCTTTATATTTTATTCACAAATAACCACAATTCCATACCCATCCGCAGAGTTTGTAAACAAGGAAGCTAGCTCAGTAGTGCTGGGTACGTCATGAAATTATGACGTAAACAGTAAATTGATTGTATTACTGATATTAACTTGTGAGTCGGCTGACAGCCAGTGTGTCAGTATTTCAAATGCTCTATCGCGACCCTGTTTGAAAAATTAAAGCAAGACAAATATCGCTACACCACTAAACAACTATTCAATTAAGACAGCACGTGAAATTTCACTTTGGGAGAGAAAACTTAATGGGTCCTACATCTGAAGGATCAAATGGAATGATTGTGCAGGCCCGTATACATACTTTTGCCAAGGGGTAGGGGCGGAGGGTAAGAAGGTGTGGCTGGAACGAATTTCAGTGTGAGTGGGGAGGTGGCGGGAGGGGAGGGGTGCCCTAGGGTGGTGGGTTGAAGGGGGTAAGAAAGTTAAGAAAATCCAGATTTTAAGGACACTTTTAGAGCTTTAGTTTAGGGGTGTAAACTCGCTTTCTGGCAGAATTAAAATCTTAAAAAGTTCCTTCAAGAGCAGAGAATACAAATAGAAGTAGGAACATGGGCCAGACTACGTAGTTTCGGCTAATAAAGCCTCGTCAGTGACCCTGAAAATATCTAGTGACGAAACCAGAAAAAAAACATACTGTAATTTCTCTTAATTGTAATTGGGCAGTCGATTCAAAGACTGATTAATTTCAAAAGGATCCAAAATAATATAAAAGACGATGATCTAGATTAATAATCTAAATCGATCTCAAATTTTAGATTTCTCAGAATCTATCCTCTGATCTCAAAGGATGTAAATAAAATATAATCTGCACTATGGATGATGTACGGGGAGACGTTTTACGGCCGCCACACGGCACAACACCAGCTGCAGTGAGGTAAAATTAAAATCTTAAAAAGTTCCTTCAAGAGCAGAGAATACAAACAGAAGTAGGAACATGGGCCAGACTACGTAGTTTCGGCTAAAAAAGCCTCGTCAGTGACCCTGAAAATATCTAGTGACGAAACCAGAAAAAAAACATACTGTAATTTCTCTTAATTTTAATTGGGCAGTCGATTCAAAGACTGATTAATTTCAAAAGGATCCAAAATAATATAAAAGACGATGATCTAGATTAATAATCTAAATCGATCTCAAATTTTAGATTTCTCAGAATCTATCCTCTGATCTCAAAGGATGTAAATAAAATATAATCTGCACTATGGATGATGTACGGGGAGACGTTTTACGGCCGCCACACGGCACAACACCAGCTGCAGTGAGGTAAAATTAAAATCTTAAAAAGTTCCTTCAAGAGCAGAGAATACAAACAGAAGTAGGAACATGGGCCAGACTACGTAGTTTCGGCTAAAAAAGCCTCGTCAGTGACCCTGAAAATATCTAGTGACGAAACCAGAAAAAAAACATACTGTAATTTCTCTTAATTTTAATTGGGCAGTCGATTCAAAGACTGATTAATTTCAAAAGGATCCAAAATAATATAAAAGACGATGATCTAGATTAATAATCTAAATCGATCTCAAATTTTAGATTTCTCAGAATCTATCCTCTGATCTCAAAGGATGTAAATAAAATATAATCTGCACTATGGATGATGTACGGGGAGACGTTTTACGGCCGCCACACGGCACAACACCAGCTGCAGTGAGGTAAAATTAAAATCTTAAAAAGTTCCTTCAAGAGCAGAGAATACAAACAGAAGTAGGAACATGGGCCAGACTACGTAGTTTCGGCTAATAAAGCCTCGTCAGTGACCCTGAAAATATCTAGTGACGAAACCAGAAAAAAAACATACTGTAATTTCTCTTAATTTTAATTGGGCAGTCGATTCAAAGACTGATTAATTTCAAAAGGATCCAAAATAATATAAAAGACGATGATCTAGATTAATAATCTAAATCGATCTCAAATTTTAGATTTCTCAGAATCTATCCTCTGATCTCAAAGGATGTAAATAAAATATAATCTGCACTATGGATGATGTACGGGGAGACGTTTTACGGCCGCCACACGGCACAACACCAGAAAACTGCATGTTTTTTATGTAATTTGCTCGGTTATGGGAGGTGCACCCTCCGCTCTCCGTCGTACAGGCCCGGTGTGCTGGTTGGTGAGAGGGCCGGGAGGAGCGGGGAGGCGGAGGGGGGGGGGGGGTAGGGGGAATCGACTCTGTCGCCTGGCAGCTTTGACAAGTCTGCACCTTTTCTCAGGTCAAATATAAAACAAATATCGAAAAGTATGTGTATGTGTGTTTTTGGTGTGATGTCATCAGCGACAACACGCGGAACAGACACGATTACAAAGATATACAAATTTGTAATTTCCTCATTCTAGAAATCGTATGAAAACTCAACCCATTCTAGAGTCTGAATCTACAAACCAAACATTGTTTGCAACTCTTGTTCGGCTCATACCGACTCCCACAGTCCAAAGAGTCTCGGTAGCGCAGCTGCCAAGTGGAGTCTCGCCCGTAAAATTTACTTGATCAGTCGACTTTCTCTTTAATAAATGTCGACTAAAAATAGGTTAGGCCCTATAGCATTCATGGGGTGATAGCCAATGGACTGACATGGAATACAGAAGTATTAAAGTCCCAGCAGACATTCAATGCTGAATCAATGTTGGGAGTCAGTGTTGAATCAATGTTGAATTATACATTGAATTGAACTGAAGCCTCAATACCCCATTAACAAATTCGCAAAAGTTTTAGCCTATTTCTAGCGTTTTCGTGAGTACATTTTGGCAGTTCGATACAAAGTAATATAATATAGAGACAAACACTTCAGATCTTGGTCGGACTGATCCCAAAGCAGGATCTACGCTGTTTGTCATTCCATCTGCATCTTTAGACGCATTACTGCAGTGAAAAACCAAACATCAGTTTTAAGACAGTTATGCTTAATTCCAATCTTTAGACTTCGGACTACCCATCCAGGGGTCGCAAGATCGATCCCCCGATTCTCCGGTCTTTCGTATACTTTAAACCGAGGTCCCGTCTCCATATGACCTCGTTGTTGGTGGGACGTTCAACCCGAGTTCACTCACTCCAATCTTTAGAGACTTTATGGTACGTCAGCCAGTTCAATATAAGGGAAGTTACTTCTCAAATCACTATTATAATTCTTTCTGCACGAGTTTCTTCCCATGTGTTGCCAAACAAGGTTCCCTTTTTTCCCTTACTGAAGAGATTGAAAGTGGGGGCTGAAGAGATATACAGCATACTGTATAAGTAAAATTTTCACATATGTAGACTAAATCCTCCTAAGACCTTGAAAATAAGGTCAACGTGATCAAAATCTATTATGCTCTTATGTTTGTCCTAATGATATAGCCATGCAAGTTAGGTGAAATTGGTTCAAGAAATATTGTGGGTACAAGAAATTGTCATGCTGACGCAGACCACAGAAGGTCAAGTCTAAGGCCTCTTGTGACCTTGAAAATGGGGTCAAAGTCACCAGAACCTAATCAACTTTTCAGACATCTTTACAAATCAAGGGTACTAAGACCACTATGCCATCCAAGGGTACTAAAACCACTTTGTTCCTTACATACATAAGAAACAAAGTGGCCTTAGTACCCTTGACTTGCAAAGATGCTATTTGGCTTGTCCCAACGACATATCTATGGAAGTTTAGTAAAATTTGACCCACTTATTCAAAAATATGGCAGATAGTTACTGCCTTGTGCACAGAAACTGACTTCCCTTGGATAAACCTGTTAGAGCAAAATTTTAGCTTTATGCATCAATGAACGACAATTGATCATGTGACGCTTTCATCAAGGTACATCTAAGATAAACAAACTCCTTGATGGTTCCATGTAACGTTCAACTGATGCCGCTTCACGACCACGGCTTTTTAACAATATGTCCCAACACGTCGTTACTAACTTGACGTCCTATGTCCCCATCTCAAACACTTTTTGCGGTATCTTGCTGACCCATGTTTTGCAAATCCTACTGTGCTTAAATATAAATAAAAAAAGGGCAAAGGTTTTCCATAATAGCCGTAGGGGCAGTGGGGTTAGAGGCCTACTGTATCTTGGGCACAGCAGATGAAAGAACGAGCCCATCACTCTTTTTTCGCTGCCTTATCTTTCCCTTGTTTGAAAAAAGTACCCATTTACTGTTGGGTTGAAAGAGTTTTCCAGTCGTCGGATGGCAAAACCCGGGTGTGATCTCATGGCCTTCAGGCGACTTTCTGCACCATAACTGAGTCACTCTAACCACTCGACTACGGCGCCTCTCTTGTAACTACTCGACTATGGCACCTCTAATATCCTAAATTTTCCTTTCTGGACTAACTGAAAGTTAATGGTTTTAAGTGTCCCAATACTTAAGCACATTATAGTAGTCTATGCTAAATTAGCACGAAAATGGCACAGACAGGGTTTAAAATAAAGTGTAAATTATACAATAACTAAAATTTGTGTAAAAAAACCCAAAACAGAAGACGTCACTAGAATTCTAGAAGCACTTTGGGCTTTATAAAAGTTTAGGCACGACCACTGGTTCGTCATGCACGGAATGCTGAAAATTCAAATTTCAATTCTTAAAATTAAGCATCATCAGATAATTTGCAGAAAAAAAATAATCACAATTCATCTACATTCTTTGGAATTTTTAGTGTGGAACTCGTGTAATTTTTTAAATGTTAATACCGTTGTAGACAAGTTATCAAACTTTACTACAATTATTAAGCATCATCAAATGATGTGCTGAGAACAAGAACCATAAAAAATCACCAACGATTTTGGGACAAAAATCCTTAATGTTTAAACTGGAAATTGTGTGTGTGTGTGGGGGGGGGGATAGACAGGAAGGGGCTACCTCTCATTCACTCAATCAACTGAACCCCTTTAAAGTCATGACTCATCATTTAATGTCTGTCACCAAGCTCTTCTCTCTAGTACCTTAATAACTGATTAGTAATTACAAGTTTCTTTGCTTTGGTCAGAAGCTGCAAACATTTAAGTTGGATTAAATTAATCAGGAAATATAAAAATGTTTTTTATTTTTCAGTTTATGGTATCATTTCTATTGATATAGCTTCAATATGAGCCTTTTAATTTTCTTTATGAGATTTAAGCTAAAACATAACTTTTTTGCATTTAATTCTATAGAATATATATTTCTTCATGCCCCTTCCATCTCAGCCACAGGCCAAGCATAAAAAGTATTTTGTTTGCCTATTAACTAGGATTTTTTGGAGAGCAGGTAGGTAGGCTTTCTTTTTAATCCCTGCAAACTATGAAAACAACAAATAATAGTTCCACATAAAATGTCACACACAGTTACAGTAATTACCCATAATACTAAGATAACAGCATCCTACATTTTGAACATATCTATGTCACCCACAAATGGTGTACCCAAAATGTGCAGGTATTAATTAAGGAAAAATTGCTGACCCAGATCAGACTGCTCCTGGGTCTACACTGCTTGCTCAGACCTGTTTGTCTTACTATGCAGGTTGATCACGGTAAATGTGCCGTTAAATAAAAAAAAATAGATCTAGGGTGTCCCAAGTGGCCATCTTTTTTTTTTTTTGGGGGGGGGGGGGGGGGGGGGGGGGGGGAGGGCGGTTGGTTGGTTGATTTGATGCTTAACGTCCACGGTAAACAACTAAGGTCATGTCGGGACGGTCAGTTAACCTAACCACACTATTCCTGGGCAGGCTTAGACCTCCTAAGCGGTTAACCAGTACTAAGTGCACATACTTTCGCCAGTAACTGACAACTGCCCTTTTTGAATCAGCGGAAGGAGAAACGAAAGTATGTGGGGGGAGGGCGGGGGGGAGGGAGGGGTAAGGTGAATTTTGGTGTGTAGGTAAGCAGTTGCTATCTACCCACCAAAAGTGCAGGGTCCAGACTCAGGGGTAAGGTGAATTTTGGTGGGTAGGTAGGCAGTTGCTATCTTCCCACCAAAAGTGCAGGGCCCAGACTCTTTTTTTGGAAATTTTGGGTGGAGCCAGGTTATTTTTTTTTTCACTGATTTTGGAGGCCAGATTATTTTTTGAAATCCCCTTATGAGCTGATTTATTTTTTACTTGCATATTTTTTCTTCCAACGACAGGGATTTTTTTCGAAAAATATACCAGCCCCCCCCCCCAAAATCCCCCACTCTCTCCCCCCCCCCCCCCAAAAAAATCCCCCACTCTCTCCCCCCCCCCCAAGAATATCAAATGGTCGGTCCCTTAGCGCCTAGCGGGACAGGGTTTTGGCAGATTTATGAGGAAGGACAAGCTGTCTCTTGTACTTTTTGTTGGATGACTTCTGAAATGGTACGTGTGTGTTGAGGGGGTGGGGGGTTGGCGTCGTTCGGGACAGAATTCTTTAGAAGAGCGAGTGGTCTCAGAATGTGGGGCGCGTTATCTTGGGGGAAGTTGTCTGGGGGAGTTTTCTTAGAATCTGGGGCGAGTTGTCACCTGAAGATGAGGCGACATGTCTTGTGGCTTTTTCGTTTGTCAAACTTTGTGGTTGACCAGTGTGTTTGTTTTGCTTTCTCTCGTTCTCGGCGTGTAGCCTAAATTCAGAAGCCCAAAAAATCGCAGGCAGACAGACTAACGCAAAATCTTAATAAATTCACAGTATGCTAAATGATTACAAGCTTTACTATACCATAAATGAAGAAACAGTTGGTCTCCTCAAGTCGATCCAGCTGAAAAAATGTCTGTGTGTTGACGAACGCACGTGCCATGTATACGTAAAAATGACCAACTTCATTATCGATTTTCAAACTAAATAGACTTTCTCCCGAAGATATACCACGCTAAAAGACGGTCGAATGTATGAACTAAGGTTCAGTTATAATGGCATCTAATTTGGTTTTTGGGACAATTTTCTTTGCAAAATAACTTTGGGGTACTGTCGTAGGGTTTTACTTTTCTGAAAAACGGTTGTCAAACTGTGATCGTTGTTTTGGGTGTGCAAACTGCATTGAGGTACCGATATGCGTCTGATTTCAATAACAAAACATCAAATTTCATTCTGATCTGGTCCGTTGGAAAATTATGACTGCATATCTTATCAAACGAGCATTATTTTGGGACTGTTTCTGTTCAAAATTTCCCGCCATTTTTTTCCGGCGAAAAAAGGGATTATTTCTTTGTGCGTAGACGACCGCACAGAAAATGAATTACTCAAATGTGATGAGTCTGCGTTCCCACTGATATGGACTATGAGTTATTTCATCTTGGAATTATGAATCAGGCACATTGCTCTATTTTTCCTCCAACAGACCATTTTCTGCCATTCAAGGAAAATTTGTGTCTGTTCTCTAAGGAACTGTGCAAGCTAGAATTTTCAGACTTGGTATACTAATGGAGAATGAGATATTGTATTGTTGAATTGAGACTCAGGACTTATTGCTCTCATTCTTTTAATCTGTTTCCATTTTTCTTCCTTTTCAAAATTTGTTTCAATATTTTTCAAATGCTTGTCAGAGTTTACTCAGAAACTATTAAAGGCCCCATTGCTCTATGAGCATGAAAACTCTTATAATGAGATATCGCTGCAAGCTTCTCACTAGAGTTTCGTCATTGTAAATGACCGTGGTCAGCCAGCTTTAAACAAATAAAACATCATTGAGTTTCATTTAAAATTGGGTATAAAAACTTATTTGGGTCATTTTAGTTGGCAGCTAATCTAATCTACTTTCGATTTCATTAAGTTTAATAAAGTGGTAAATAAAACATTGTACAGGTGTGGAGCCCCAATCACCATCCCGCATATGAGTACATAGCATTGCTGGACGAGAAACCAGAACAGGTTGAATTCTGCGGAGCGATTTGTTATTCTTCAAAAACTTGTTTTTTCTGCTTTTTGCGAGTTATATGACCCAATAGACATCACATCAACCCACATTTTATTACCAAACGTGAATACTGAACCACTTTTTATAATGGCATGAGTTTACCACTGAACGGATTATGGAGACTTTAAAACTAGAATCGTGAAACTTTGTATACACATGGATAATGATAATATCGTGGGATTGAGAATCAGTCCCTTTTTTTTATTGGTTCCTTTATTTGTCCATTTTCTACCTTTCCAAAGTAAATTTATGTCAGTTTTCTCAGGAATTCAAACTTGGTATGGATTTGAGTGGATTGAGACTCGGGCTCACTGTTCTTGTTCAGAAACCTTCAAGCTAGGATATTTAAACATTTATACATAAGAACAAAAACCTGCTGTATCTTGGGATTCAGAATCAGACTCATTGCTCTTATTCTTCCCTGTATTTATCCATTTTTCTGTCTTTTCAAGTTTAATTCATATCAGTTTTCTCAGGAACTATTTCAGCTAGATACTTTATCACTGATATACAGACAAACAATTAGTTGTATCGTAGAATGGATAATCGGGACGACCTGGTTTTTTGCTCATTTTTATCATTTATTTATCTTTTTTCTGTCTTTGCATAATTAGAATGAAACTTTGTGTTACAGTTTTCTCTGGAACTTTTCACACCACGCTGTTTAAACGTGGTAGACATATACGCTTCCTCGACCTAATACATATTTTTACTAAATTTCATGAAGATATATCAAATGATTAATGAGTTATGGCGTGAACAAGAATGTTTACGGACGGACGGACGGACCGTGAGCAGGACAAAAATTACTCAATGTTGTTTTATGAATTTCTCAAACATATTTCATTAAAACATGAAGAATATAACATAAGTTTCGGAGACATTTCCTCGCTATCTAATTTTTTATGTGAAAAAGGCTGATTTTAACCGGAATTAAAAAATTATGTTTGCGTCAGTACGCAGACATGGAAAAGTAATAAAACAGCTTGCTCTTTGTTACGAAACTAATTTCAATAACTAAAAAGGCAACATAATTATTTCGAAAAATATGAACAATTAAGATATATGAGCGCTGTTGATTTTGCATAAAAACGTCAAACCATAATATTTTACCACTGCCATCGGAAAAGAAATATTTGTTTCACAAATGAGATAACTCAGTAAGTAGGCCTGAGTTGTGGTTCTTGCTCAGGATACATTGTTCTATTACTAAACACATTCCTACAAAGCTCCATTACAATATTTCAAAAGATGAAGGAGATATGGGGTGAATGAGAATAGCTTAAAAATACTATTCAAAGGGAAGTTACTCCAAAATTAAGTAAGGGAAGCGACATTCTTATATGTGACACACCATCTTGTGATCTTGCACATTGCGTTAAGGTTTCATCATAATATCTAAAACGGTTACCAAGTTATGGTATGCAGAAAATAAGCACGATACACAAAAATTGACTAAAAACTAATGCAAGTGATGTAACTCTAAAGAGAAGTAATGGAGAGCAATTGGGTCGGACCACAAGTTCTAACAACATTAGTTACGGTCCTCCCCACATAGTGATATATATATATATATATATATATATATATATATATATATATATATATATATATATATATATATATATATATATATATATATATATATATTATATATATATATGCATTGTACAATACGGCAATGACGTGCAAAATAATAGAGTATATATAAAACAAATTTCGTGCTCATATACAGTGGTTGAGACAAGGGAGTGTCTGTTGACAACTCTGAAATAACAGCCAATTCTCCATAAGTACCATATAAGGCGTTTCTCATGGGTACCCGCCCTGAAACCAATGAAGCCCATCCAGGCATTTTGCCTGTTGCTCGTTACCCCCAAAACAGATTTCGGCTATTTAAACTATTTTATCATTAAAATATGGATTGACCTTGAACAGTTTACGATAGGGTCAATGTTTTATGCTTTCTAATCTGAATAGACTTAATACAAATATGTGTAAAATTATAATGGCATTGTGGAGGAAAGTCCTTACTGTCTATATCTTTTGTACAGAGCAAAAACATCGTATTGTTCGGGAAAAAATGCGAAGTTGGTATTAATAATGTTGGTTGGATCAATTTACCGGGTATGACATCAATATACATGTAATGGGATAAACTGTTTGTTTACTGGTAAACCCAATAAGTGTTGTAAATTTGCTACCCCCTTTATTGGTTTGGTTTGGTTTAAACAATATTTCATTCGGATAAGTTGCTATACAATTGTACATAATATTATATGGTACAGGATCTGATAGAAAGCTGATATGAAGCTTATTTAAATCAACTCCTGAATTAATATGAATACGGTAACTTACGAGAATGATGGACAGAAAACAAGTATGTATTTCGGTGAGTGATAACGAACAAATCTAAGGGATCGTGAAAGACAGCTGTAGGTTGAGGAAGGCCTTTATTGTCATCAAAAGCGTACGATTGTGAAGCGAAATATTTGTTTAGCAACTCAGCTTTTTGAATGTCAGTGTCAGCAAATTCATCGTTAAATGTAAGTGTGGGCACATTCTGGGAGGTTTTACCGATTTTGAGAACATGTTTTGAAGTTTTCCAGAGTAACTTTGAATTTGGATTTTCGCTAGTGAGCATGTCCTCAAGCTTGTCAAAATAATCTTTCTTAGATTTTCGAATATTTATCCAAATAGTGTATGTTTGCGGTGTTTTCAAATTTTTTACGACAGCGTTCACGTTTCCATGTAAGGTTCTTAATATGGCATGTGATCCAGGGATGATCATTTGGGCGTATTATTGCGGTTTTGTTTGAAATCGATCTATTGACAACATTGCAGATAGCGTCGGTAATTAGCTGGACTCCGATATCAGTATCATTGCGCTGAATTTGAGTTTCTAGGTCATGTTCACGAAGAACCTCACAAATTTATCCAAGTCTGCTTGTGCATAATTCCAGAATTTTCGTTTGTAGGATATGAGCGTTGGACGAATAAATTCTAACAAGACAACAGTGGGACAATGAAACCTTATTTGATCAGGAATGAAAGGGTCTGCTACTCCACTAGTCAAAATGTTGCACGGGTTCCGAACCATTATCAAGTCTATGAGTGAAGCAGAGTTTTCGGTGTAGCGAGCTGCCTCATTTATCAGTTGTTTCAAGCCGTATAATTGTATAAGATCTCTTACACGATTGTTTTCGTTTGAAAGCATGTTATAATTAAAATCACCGACAATTAGTATGTTATTTATATTTGTGTTATGAGCACGATCAATACTCTCGGTAATAAGATTAAATTACTCGACATTACTATTGGGTGGTCTGTAAAACCCGCTAATTAGTACCTTTTTTACCCTTGATAGTAACCTCCACCCAGACAGCCTCCAAGTCCCGTATTTCTAAATCTTTACGCCTATGACATAGACAGGTATCACGGGCATATATAACGACGCCCGTCCCAATCGATCGCACCTAACAGACCTGAAAGGTGGCAGGAAACTCTCTGACTGAATATCATCGTCTCATATATTAGGTTTGAGCCAGCTCTCAGAAAATAGCATTATGTGATACGCGTCAGATTCAGATCTTATGGGATCGATTTTTGGCAAGAGTTTCTATATGTGAGAGAAGTAAGATACACGGATGCTTTAATAACATTTCCATGGAAACCATGCTGGAGAGGCTACTGTCAGCAAGAGTACTGACAGAAGTTGGGCCGGGATTTGTGTGGATATCCCTGCATAAGACAAGTAGGTCGAGCAGTAACAAGAAGCAATTGACAGTGAAAACAACAGTAATACAAGCGTGGGTAAATGTTAATTGCGAATCGACAACGGTACTATCTTATAGATGAGATGTCATAACTTAATATCTCTGTAAAACTCATTGTTGTGTTGAAGGGAGAAAATGAAGGAAAACCCCATAATCTATACAGTTGGAGTTATGGAAAATTATCATGAACACTGACAATAAGGATACTAAAAAATCTGTTACAGAATCTTTTGTCGGCATCAAATTTGAAAGTTTGAGGCACATCGAGGAAGCCACCAAGACCGTCTGACTTACTAAGCTTTTTTAACATCATACATCACATATTAAAAGCTGCAAGAAAATTAGGGAAAAAAGTCCTGCTGGTCCTCTCGGTGCGACTACAATAATTGCAGGTTTGTACTTTACAGAAGCGTGAAATTGCAACAGGTTGTTTTACCCTCTTTAATTGCACGCCGGAGGTCTGGCCCGCAGACTAAATGATGGGACCGACATCAAACCTTTCAATTTCCTTGGTGGAGGGACGATAAGTTGCCGTTGATAATATGTCTTTGGTCAGTTCCCTGGGGCTCAACTCATGTTTTTTTTTTTATTATTTTTTTTGCTCCAGTGTTTCAATGTTAAGGTTGCTGTTGAGTACTCGGCTTGTCTCATCTCAATATTTAACTCGGACTATACGGTTAACCTATATGTTTATGAACCACAACAGATCCCAAGTCGAGGATTATGCGCGTGTAAAACCGCGTTAAGCCCTCCCCCGTATCCTTTCCCCATCCCCCACGCCGCCCTCCCCCGCACCCCTAGCCCCACCTCACACACACGCACACACACAAATTTATTTGTCACTGGCAATTCCTAGGCGATGCTTCCATTGTGGTTTATAGTGCCATAGCATTGTTTGTAAGTTCGGTTTTTATAGCCTCTTGGTCATCTGCTGGGAAAGGGGATCGCTGTCTTGTTTTGCTTTGTTTGCCGTCTTTATTATTTACCTGGTGATTGACCCGGGAAATGGAAATCGTTTATGTAAATGAAACTGAAAAAAAATATGCACTCAGAAAGTGGCGCTAGCTTACGCCCTCCATTGACGTTGCAAGTAGTCCAAATACAAAGGTCAGCTATGTTTATTTTAAATATTTGGACAGAACGTCTAAAGAAACAGTGCAAATCCAGATCCTAATATCCTCAGGAGCAGTTTGATCTGGATCTACACTGTTTCTCTACAGTGATGTCAACGAAAACAGATATGGTTGGGTTTCCCTCCATGATTTTACAAATAGAAAAAAATTCTGTGCCTTTCTGTTTGCTTCCCTAGATATTATAACCATTATAAAATGACGTCTACTCTTCAAAGGAAGAGCGAATTCTTTTGTACGAAATAAATGTCATTTTTCGGATGTTCATGGAAGTATGAATGAAACGGGTCACGTGCAAATACGTAAACTTTGCATGAGACCCGTTGCATTCATACTTCCATGAACTTCCGAAAAAATGAAATTTATCTATTACATTTATTCTTTGTTTTCATATCAATTTTCTTAATTATTCATGAAGTTTTTTACTTACTTAAAGGTAGGTTCCTGTACTTTGGAATGCATCATAATTTTGATGATCCTTCATCCAAGTTGTTGGAAAGCACTTTATAAAAGGGAATGAATAAGTTTCACTTAAAAGTGTAAATCAAAAAAATATTAGAAAAGTTGTTTTGCAAGGGATTTCCTAACTCTGCTTCGCACACCAGTTAGCGCTATTTTTAGTTCGCGCCAAAAATAGATAACGTGGCTGACGTCATGCTGCATTGCATTTTGGGATAGTTTTAACCCATCCGCCATGCCAGGACCTCTAGGAGAGCTCACGGCAAGGGAAAATTGACTTTTGGAGAATGGCATCAGAAATTGCCCACTTATAGACATAATAAACATAGTTATTTTTAGAACTGGAATTC
The DNA here is from genome assembly GCA_963989385.1 of Ctena decussata. Taxonomy (NCBI): domain Eukaryota; kingdom Metazoa; phylum Mollusca; class Bivalvia; order Lucinida; family Lucinidae; genus Ctena; species Ctena decussata. The sequence continues at coordinate 39,128,176 of OZ022500.1, read as the reverse complement.
CAATGAAAGAAAGTAAACCAAAAGGGAAAACAACTATTTTCTTCAACATCTGACGAGTTCCTCAGTAGCAACAAATTCAGAAAAATAAGAGAATTCAATACTGCTCAGAAAAAGACGAAACATTTTTTTGAACATAATTGTTATCGCTAGTCCAGGAACCTACCTTTAACGCCATGAAAAGGACGAAGAATAGCTATAAACAGCCGTCATTATGACATGACGTATATCAAACGGTATGTTGGCCAATCAACTACTTGAATTATCCGTGACGTCGCTTACGGGTAACGTCGCATGAATGAGTGTGTGAACATCATCAGCCCAGTATAGGTTAGTCTAAGGGACTTGTCAATGAGTGTAAATATTCCTGTATGAAAAGACCTGTTGAGACTGGAGGCAAAAATAAAAATGGCAGAGATGTGTTTTTCCTGAAAGTGTTTACATGCACTTGAAATTGTAAAAGAGGGAATGGGCTAGTATTAAGGCGAATGGGTACACTTTCATGAAAGCCATTCTGCCATTTTCATTTTTGCCTGCCACCTCAATGGGTGTTAGTCTTTTCTTTACGAGTAGACCCCATATTTTGATAGGCTGTGTCCTCTATTACAGAAAATGGGAAGTCATAAAAATTGTTTCCCCGACGTTAAATGGGTATCCATACACCTTAAAATGATTAAATTTCGAAGTATTTATTGTGAATACTGTAAGTGAGGTTATAGGGAAACTCCAGTTGAAAATACGTTTTGGGTTCCCGATCATTATTCATGTAAGCTGAACTGTTTCCAACTTTGTACTTGTTGCACCTATGATATGTACACATATCATAGGTGCAACAGGTTCGAAGTTGCAGAGATTATCAGACAAAATGAAAGCGGGAATGACAAAAATAAAGCACAAGTCGTCAAAAGAATAAAAAACCAGAGGGCCAATGGCCCTATATCGCTCACCTGAGCACTGAGGCACTGAGGTTACAGCAACAAAACACCATGCACAACAACGATAAAAAAACACCATTTATGTAGAGGATAATATCACAAACATTTATGCAAAAAAATAAGCTTTATCCCCTATTAATGGCTTCTCAGAAGATCTTTGGCAAAAAAAAAAAAAAGTGAAAATTTGGCCTTTCAGCTGCAATGGCAACCAATCAAAATCGGGTAATTGGGAAAAATTCATATGGCTGGTAGAGGACTACTCCAGGAACATTTCTGTGAATTTTTGTCAAAATATCTGCAGTAACACAGAAATAAATAGCAAATGTCCACTTTCCTCATTATAAGTCTATGGAAACTTTAAGTTGTCATAGCAACAAATTCACATGGGCAATGATAATATAAAACATACTTTAGGCAGAGGTTAAAATTATTAATATGTATGCTAAGTATCAGCTTCATCCCCCTCATGGCTTCACTTTTCCCATTATGAGTCAATGGAAACTATAAGTCGCCATAGCAACCAAAGTTCTTATGGGATTGGAAGAAAAAGAATAAAATTTATGTAGAAACTACTGTCATCAACATGTTTGCACAATATCAGCTTCATCCCCTATATGGCTTCTGAGCAGAAGATTTTTTTATTTTTTTTCTAAATTTACACTATATTTTGCCATGGCAACCAATCAAATTCAGCGATTTGGAGAAAATTTATATGAATGGTAGAGGACTACTCAAGAACCATTTCTGTAGAAATTTTTTTTAAATAACTGCAGTTAGTTAGACAGCAAAAATTGCCAATTTCCATTTTCCTCATAATAAGTCAATGGAAACTCTTTGTTGCCATAGCAACCAAACTGCTGGAGCAATTGCCATGAAAAACAATAATTCTATAGAGGCTAGTACTAAGGTTCTTTCTGTAAAGTTTGAGCTTTATTGGGCCACACAGTTTCTGCGAAGATGATTTTTTAATATTTTTCTATTTTTAACCATTCGGTTGCAATGGCAACCAGCCAAATTAAGCAATTTGCATAAATTTAACATGGCTGGTTAAAGACTACTCAAGGTACATTTCTATGAAAGTTTTGTCAAAATATCCGCAGTGGCATAGCAATAAATGCAAATTTTCCATTTTGCCATTATAAGACAATGGCAACTTTCAGTTCCCATAGCAACCAAACTGCTAGAGCAATTGCCAAGAAAAACAGTACTTTAATAGAAGCTAGTACTAAGATCCTTTCTGTGAAGTTTGAGCTATATTGGTTGCATATGTTCTGAGGAGATGATTTTTGGATATTTTTTCTATTTTTTAACCATTTGGTTGCCATGGCAACCAGCCAAATTGTGCAATTTACATAAAGTTCATGTGGTTGATAGAGGAATACTCAAGGAACATTTTTGTAAAATTTTTGTCAAAATATCTGCAGTGACATAGCAATAAATGCGAATTTTCCATTTTGCCATTATAAGTCATTGGCAACTTTCAGTTCCCATAGCAACCAAACTGCTGGAGCAATTGCCAAGAAAAACAGTACTTTTATAGAAGCTAGTACTAAGATCCTTTCTGTGAAGTTTGAGCTTTATTGGTTGCATAGTTTCTGAGGAGATGATTTTTGAATATTTTTTCTATTTTTTAACCATTCGGTTGCCATGGCAACCAGCCAAATTGTGCAATTTACATAAAGTTCATGTGGTTGATAGAGGAATACTCAAGGAACATTTCTGTAAAAGTTTTGTCAAAATATCTGCAGTGACATAGCAATAAATGCAAATTTTTTATTTTTCCCATACAAGTCAATGGAAACTTTAAGTTGCCATAGCAACCAAAGTTCTGAAGCGATTTGGATAAAAAACAGTATTATTGGTTCCCCCTGCCTATAGATGCTATATATGAAATTTGGTAACAATGGGCCTTGTAGTTTCAGAGGAGATGTCGTTTGAAAATATTGACGGACGGACGACGGACGGACGGACGACGGACGGACGACGGACGACGGACGACGGATGCCTGCCCATACTATAAGCTCACCTGTGAGCCTTCGGCTCAGGTGAGCTAAAAAAGCCAAATAAAACATTAATATCTCAATGCTTTATTTACTGTACTTTAAAGACTACAGATATAGATTATGATGCAATCATGATTTACATCACTACATAACATTCAGGTTATACTGGCATATATATCTTTTACTCAAATAAATCAATGATGGAAATTACCATCGTGTTACAGTTCATACAAACACATTTAAGTAGCGAAAGTGTCCTATATTCACATTATCTGCCGAATGAAAGCAGGGCAGACACAGATGAATCTGCGACTGAAATAGAAGCGAAAAGGACCAGTATCGTATCGAAACCATATGAGGTGGAAACGATGACCAATCAGCAATCTTTAAAAGCACAGACAGGACCTCTATACAGAGAAGGTGCTTGGGAATAATAAGCTTCACCTGCCTATTACAACACACCTGCAAAGTGTATTGATTTGAGGGATAGTCAGTAAATTTGTCTAAATTTCGGCCGTGGCCGTCAGTCGGAAACATATTTAGAAGCGACTAATCTACAGGAACAAAAACCATGAAGTTTCCATAAAATTTTAAGTGCTTACACAAGTTCTTTTCTCTGCGATAACTTAAAGACCAGAAGCTTCCCTCTATGAGCAAAGTCTTCATAATGGTCACATACTCTAGCATAGCCGACTGAGAGACATAAACTTTATATGCAGGGGCCGAAAGAATATTACTTCTCGAAAATGGAATGTTAGCTTTTGGAAAAATGAAGTCATAAGTCTTGTAATTAATAGGTCTATAGAGGATGAGACGGACAAGCTGGACTCTATAGTTTCTTCAAATTTAAGATAATGCGTAAGTTCATACTGATCACAACATCGGTTCCAAATGACTGAAAAGTTGTTGAAAGGCTGAAAAAAGTCAAACTGTTTCATGTAAGGTTTGCAAATCCAGTGGTGGAGCTGCCTTTAATGGAGCAGAGTCCAGGCCTGACATATCGATTTCAGTAAGCAATGGTAGTTCGGAACATGTGTCATTAGCTACTTTTGATTCTGTAAGATCTGAATTCATGTCCTCTCTTGCCACTGTTATGGCAAGGTCTGGCTGCAGAGCAGAATTCGTAGGTGAAGAAGAGAGACCTTTGTCCTGGGTTGTTGCTATGATTTTTGTTTATCTTCATTTGTTTCACACGTACCCTTCAACTTCTCATCGCAATATTGTTCTGCAGCTATAAAGAAACGAGGATAAAATCATTTCAATTGTTTTTTTGTTTGTTTTTTTTGTTGTTGTTTTTTTCTGTCGTTATTTGGAAGAAAATGCTATTTATGTAAAGTAGGGAAATAACATAACGAAGTACACACTGGACGGCTAGGATTCGAACCCACGCCGACTGCGGAAACTCTCATTACTGTAATTGATTACTGACTGACATTCACACGCCTTAAAACCCAACGCCTGACCTGTTTATGCGATCAATATCCATAATCAGTCTAAATGTACGGACAACTTCCATATTCGACATATACATCATACACATGTATATGTTTTTTATTACTGAAAACATAAGATATTTTGTATGCAAATAAACTTCATATTTACTAATAGGATTTCTCTTGCGGGGGATGCATGCAAACGTTGATTACCTGGCTGTATAAATGTTTATTGTTTTTCTGGAACCCAGGTTAATTTTAGCATTGTGGTCATTGTAAAGTTGCCGACATTGCTTTTTTTATTACGTATTTTGTGGTAATCCGTCCTTCAACAGCTGTCTACTTGCTTTCTGTTTTCATTCTGTGGGATTTCATTTATTTTGTACATTTTATTAAAGCCCTGTGTTCTAGTGTGTTTCGTATGTTACAGTTGCTCTTTTATGGATTGAATATGTCTGCAGTCCAAACTGTGTTGTTCAGTTTTGCCTTTTTTATTTAGAGCATTTATTTTATTCATTTTTTTATTTTATTTTTTTTATTCTATTTTATTTTTATTTATTTATTGTTTTGTTTCTCAACGGTGTCTTGTGATTGCTGCCTTCCTAGGTATATAATTTACTTAAAAGTATTAGAAACTTGCGGTTTCGGTGACAGTCTTGACAAGTTAGGAAAGAGATACTGGGTGGAAACATAACCTTGCCAGAAGAAAGCCCATAACAAACCCCCATATAGTTTTTTGGCGTTCTTTGATTATCCAGATGAGATATTGAAAGTGAGTATTTCTTTATCAGGTTTCCGTTAAAAGTCAGCATCCACGATTTTGTTGTAAATAGAAAAAGTCTTGACCTTACTTCCAGCACCATGAGACCCATTTGGTTGGTTTATTTTTTTTTTTTTTTTTTTTTTTTTTTAAAGAGGCTTTTTGAGACAGCATTTTAGATTATATCAAGCCGTCAAAAAGAGAAGAGATGATAGGCGAGAGACTGAAAAAAAAGAAGCGGCTGTGACGTTGGCCTTGGCCCTACCATGATAGCGAAGTTGTCCGAGGTATTGTCACACCTAAATTTTAGTGAAGTTATATTAAACTCTGTTTATAAATGAGGTCGCTAGAGACATGACAAAATGTTTAACACAGTTACGAATATACGTTCGAGGCAAACCCTATACTCGCACCACAGGGGGTAATAACTTCGGGGTTACTGCAGACCTGATATTACGCAACTGTTGCATCCTTGTGTAATTTGTTTAAAATATTCCAGATACTTTGACTCACAAGAACAAGGGATTCCACAATAAAGAAACTAGGGATTGGGTAAACCTTTTATAAGTAGAACAGGGAATTCAGGAAGATTTCTATCTATGTATCGCATGCATGAATATATATCGCATGCATGTGTATTTGCATAAGGACACATACTTACGACACAGTGACTTACGATGGGTAAAGTTATAAGTTAAAAATGGAATCACTGGGGCATGATAGCGGTAAAGAGATAAGGTATTACAGTGTGGCTTACATGGTCTAGAAAGTGTGAAGATATTTCACAGTGACCTTTTCAAGTTATCTCTGTATCCATCATTACTACCATATGCCAGACTCCCATAATGTTTTGATAATGAGATACTGTTGTCAAACTTCTTACCGTTGCAGTTAAATAAACAAAATACTGCTTAAACTGCAAACATAAATTTATACGCCCTCAACGTTTCTATTACGTTTTAAATTTCTCACGAAAAATTAAGCATGATAATGGTCGCAAGTAATAATTTGTGATGGTCACTGGAAGTAGGAGAATCTAATAAAATAAATAAATTGGCGGGAATGGCGGACCGCGTTTCCCCACCAAAAATGAAGACTGGATACGCCCAGCAATCATAAATGAAGACTGGATACGCCCAGCAATCATAATTAATCAGGGTAAAGAAATTTCATGAATAATTTTATTCACTTTCTTTGATCAGACAGTTATTGGCTGAAAAGAACTCTCGTGCACGGATTAGAGGTTAATGCTGTTGTTAAGTTATTTACTCCACCAATCATAAAATTCAAAACACGCTTGCAGAAACGCCTTTTATCACCACGTGGGGGTCAATTAATTTATGACGACAGAATATTCGTGAATATTCAAGAAGGCTTTGCACTGATATATCGTCTCTGAGAGTTTGAACTCGGTCTGTGGCTTTATTTAGCCTACCGTGCCTAAAAATCGAAAAATGATTGCTGATAATTTAAAAATTAGCTGACTGCTCAAACAATTCATCAATCAAAATGCAATTACAGGTATAAAATGAATCAACAGTTTTGCATATAAATATTCAATATTTTAGTGGCTCAGTAACTCATATCTATCGGAGTGAGTATTAAAAGCTGATTATTGAGCTTCCCCTCTGCTACTAAAATATTGACGAGTGAGCAAATATTTTTATCTACAGAGCAGGAAAGCCAATTTTTCAGCCACGTCTACGAGTCTGTAGAAATTAATATACCCTACTGATAATCCTCAATTGTCTTCTTTGAAAACTTACAGAAGAACTCCAGCAGATAGTTAATCTGAGCTAAATTCGAGGGGTATTCGAAAAGTAATGCAAATGGCCTCATAACTTTGTTTAGGGGAATACTGGGTACAAATGCTATACATATGCTGAAAACACTACATTTTGTCTTTACAACGATACCAAACGCTATACAAAGACACCTTTCTATATTGACTTACAACGCATTTCATTAGGCTCCAGTCATACCACTGGGCTAATTTCATATGTAAAATCTTTTCAGTGTTGGGCATTCAAGTCAAATATCGTTGCAAATACAAAATTAATCTTTGTCAGTTGCTTGTCCATCGTTGCCTACCATATTCATACAAAAGTTAGAAGGGTGGCAACTGTTATCGATTTATTCCTTGCAAAGGAATGCGCGATTCTTATGACGTTATTGAAATATACGTTAACGTCATTTTTTGAAAGCTTGTAGAGGCTTAGTTTTTGGCATTAATTTGAATGTATTGACAGGTTTTCGTTGACCCATGCAAATGCGCTTGCTGACAAGATTTTGAATGCTAATACACTACAAAATCATTAAATTTTAGTAGAAATGGGGAATTTGCTACTACATACGGATAAGTACGGATACTCCATATTCCCGGGCCAGTATGGAACCCAGATTAATAATTTCCGTGATTTTTACAGGACAACATTGCCTGGGCATTGTCTTTAAGTAGCAAAAATAAAAACAAATCAAAGACTGCTGATATATAAATTATATAAAAATTATTATTTTATATTAAAAACTAAAATTCTTTAATGTCCTTATGGTATACCTCTTTCAAAGAAGTTAAAAATGCGCCCTTTTAAAAAAATGCACCGTGTTTGCAGACTTTCCTACGCATATTATAGCTTTATGTGTTTTTGCAATCAGAAGTTCTGTTTTTATGTTGGTTACCGAGAAATTACGTCATTTGCATTACTTTTCGAACGCCCCTCGTATACCTGCGACCTGGGATTGAATCTAGACTTCAGTTGGTTGACTGGTTATAAGTGCAGTATCATTGGTTTTTTATTTGCTGAAATCTGAGGCAAATGATAGGATAAAACTGTAGCTGATTTCAGTCCACTTCCTGTCTTAAGCTTTTGTTGAGATCTAAAGGGGCTATTTTGTCACAAAAGATATGAAGGTATCAGAGAGGCAAATTAGATTTTAAAATGTAAATGCCTAACATCTTAGACCTACAAAAGTCTATTGACAGCTCTGTCTATGTCTTCCCAGCGGACACACAACATTGAAACAACGTCTGGACGTTAAATCAACGTTGACTTAATGTTGTTTCAACTTTGTGTGCCTGTTTGGTCGTAAATTTGAACCTAATGAAGACCAATATGTTGCCACTTGGAAATGCTGCGTCCATCAATAAACATTTCTGAATGCCTTGGGCAACCAGAGACATGCATCTAATCCGGCATCATTTTCATCCTTTTCGTTTCTCGATAAGCTAATTGGATATGCAGGCTGATCTAAGGCTGTAATCTGACAGAAAGGGCTCGCATATGACCCTGATCCCTGATATAATATGATCTACTTCAGACGGTGATAACAATATCCTGAAAGTTTCATGAAAATCAGATGAAAATGGACGGATGGAATGTGGTCACAAGTTTTGTATAATTGGAAGATCAAGGACTGTAACTCTTGACAGAAGGGGACTGATCATGAGGAAAAATAGATATGAACGACGTCAAATGGCAATAACAATATCCTTGAAACATTCGGAAAATGATTTTTTTCAGGTCAAGGCATTTAGGATTGTTCTGGGAAATTTTGAGAGGACTTCAAAAAGTCATGGAATTTGAAAATTAATCGCAACGGCAGTCTTCAGAAAATAAGACTTACTCTCCTTGTACTCAAGGGAAAAGGGTATATTGTTTGTTACGAAAGTAATTCATAAACATAGCCTCCCCACCTTAAACAATGTTACCGTAAAGAGGATAATCAACATTTGGATCCGGAATTAGTTATGAAAAGCTGGAAAATTCAGGGAAACATCAGGAAATTTAAAGTGGAGGATAAGTGGCAACCCTGGACATGACTTAGACTGTTTCTGAGATCAGGGGTCGTATTTATAAAGCAACTTATGTAATTCCTATGCTGTTGCTAAGGCTACATTTCTGTCAGGAGATTTCCTACAACTATGAAATTTGCTCTGGAGGAACAGTCTTTTAGACTGTTCCTCCAAAGCAAATTTCGTAGTTGTAGAGAATCTCCTTCATATTTCAGCCCTAGCAACAGCATAGCAACCACTTAAGTCGTTTTATAAACACGGCCCCAGGACTGTTTCTGAGATCAGTTTGAGGAGAAACACTGTTTGAGGATTACATAAGCTCAGCTGCCTTTAGTATAAACATATAGTATTCCTCAAAATTATTGAGAATTTTTTGCAAAGTGAAAATTAAGCACTGGTAGTTGACAGATCATGTATATACTTAATATCTTTGTTTACTTGGTTAACAACATCCCTCTGTGAACTTTTTAACGTACCAGTATTACTCATATGTTTGAGTCACAAATGTTATCTCCCCTTGAATTGTGCCATCCAGAGATTTTTTGTCCGACTGGAAAATTATGTACCCTTACCAAATAAAATCGATATTTGTGGAAAATATAATGACAAATCAGTTGATTTCTGAATGTTTTTCTCATCTAGAGATAAGGTGTTGGCAAACTAAAAACAGAATTTTGTGCGAGCTTGTCAGCTGTAGATGCAGCTGGCGTTCAAACACGTGACTTAATATCGAAAAAGTGTCCGAAATTGGGGAAAAATGCAATTTTGACAGAGGGTATGTTGCTCTGATTCATTCTTATTCTATACATCTCGATGAAAACGGCACAAAACCATATTTTTTGTAAGGCTTAGTAAACCTGCTATAAGGGATATGAGTTTTGTAATGATTATCTGTACATTGCCAAAAATATTCCGTTCAGATCACTAACTGATCAGATTGTTTGCTGTTTCTGATGCTTTCAATATTCTTCCTATAATATAACAGCCAGTCTCTGACTCAGAAACCGGAATTAGTAACTTTAAATCATGCAAAATATTAAAGGCAACATTACTAGTGTAGATGGTGTTGCCCAATAAGGAAAATAAATAATTTCACCTGAGATATTTTATTTCTAGCAAAGGTGGTATAGAAAAATATAGTCGAAATCAAGGGACAAATTTTTACAGGGGTGTACCCTAGCCCACCCTTACCTACCACTGACGAAAGAAAATGTATCATATTGCCATTTTTGTATATCCGACTTGAAACAGAGGTTCTTTTATTGTATTTACCGTGTTTAAGATATTGTTGAACATGTATGTCTAGCAACTGTGTGCCAAAATGCAATTCTCAATAATTTTGAGGAATACTGTATCTTGAAAGTATTTAGCTAGCTGTATTTCACAGGTAAAACTAGCTAATAACCACAATGTAATGATCCTGTATACTGGGAGAGACAAGCCTGAGCAGTGCAGACCAAGACAGACAGAAATGAGTAGTCTGATCAGGATTAACACTGTTAGCATTCTGGCAGCAATTTTCTGACATATCAACAGAACCTCACAATTCACCCTTCCATTTTCATCCGATTTTCATGAAACTCAAGAATATTGTTATCGCCAGGTGAAGTTGATCATGAGTATTTGAAGATAATTCTAAGATGAGTTGTGTTAATTCTCCATTAAACATATGTTGTGACCTGTCATTAGAACCATCTCACTAAGATGGTTCTAATGAGGCATCACACCAAGATAGTTCTAATGAGGGGTCACAACACTGATTTTATGGAAAATGTGAGATTCAAATGAGGGGTAACAACATGTTTTTATTTATGAAGAAATTAAGTAGGACTGTCCCAGAATTGTCATCAAATACTCATCCATTCTGGACCTATATATCCAATATTTGGGATGTTATAGAGTCCAAATACTTAGGGTACTTATAGTAAAGTGTATCTAATCAAATGAATATGTATATCACAGAAGGAGGGCACCTTACTGCCATGCGGGTGAGAACAGCCAAGAATTAGGTTAACCTATGCATTCATGCACACTGATCTGAGTCTCTGCTTTTTACCATAGGGTCAAGTCGGGTAACTTCGGACAGCGGGTAAAGTCGGATGGCATGCCATTGCAAACAGTGAAAATCCAGATGAGACGGCTCATAATGAGCCGTCTCATCAGGATTTTCACTGTTTGCCCAGTTAATTTTGTTTTAACTCCAAACAACTGACATATAAAGGAAACAATGTCACTGTCAGAGTTTACCCGCTGTCCGAATTTACCTGACTTTACCCTTCTGTGTCTATTGCTGCTCACTGTGTTGTCTTCCAGTTGGCGCTGTTACATGCAGTTTCTACTGTTTTTCCCATTTGATGATGAGGTTGATTATATCAGTTCCTGAGAATTTCTTTTTACCCTAATGTGCTTTAGTATTGGGACACCTAAAACCATTAATTTTCCATTTGTTCCAAATGGAAAATTAATGGATTTTAGGTGTCCCAATATTTAAGCACATTAGGGTAAATGAGCCACAACATTATAAAACCAACAGAGTAAAATGTGTGCCCAGTGAAGACTCAGATCAGCCTGGGCATCTGCCCCAGTCTGATCAGTCTTCGCTGTTAGCATGGAGGTAGCTTACACCCTTAGCTACCCTTTAAGTGCACAGCAAAGAAACTGATCAGACTGAGCGGATGTCCAGGCACATCCGAGTCTTCGCTGGGGCACAGCCCAATCAGTTGTTAGTTGATTTTATCGTGTTGTGGCTCATATGTTGTTGATACAAGCACAGGAGACTCTGACCAGACTGTGAGGATCTGGAATCTGTTCGGAGTATTCTGTGTTCCCATATATGAGCCGCGATGTGAGGAAACCAACAATGTGGTTGTGCGCCAACCGCAGACTCAGATCAGCCTGGGCATCCGCCCAGTCTGATCAGAGTCTTCGCTGTCCGCATGGAGGTAGCTTAGTTCCTTAGCCACCCTTTAAGCGCTAAGTGAAGAGTCTGATCAGGCTGGGCGAATGTCCAGGCTGATCTGAGTCTGCGCTGGGCGCACAACCACATTGTTGGTTTTCTCGTGTCG
>OZ022500.1:39058234-39116167 GCA_963989385.1 Ctena decussata | reverse complement strand
ATTTTTTTTTATTATTTCTCATTGAAACCATATATTATGACCCCTCATCTGAGTCGTCTTGATGAGACGGTTCAGATGAGGGGTCACAACATACGTTTTTATGCAGAATTAACAAAAATTACCCCTAATTATCACCAAATACTCCCTCTTATCTAGAGCTCTGATCTGGATCCATTCTAGATGGATGTAGATTTTCGGGATTGTTTTGGAAGCAGGGAAATCAATCTTATAGCAGAATTTCGTATCACCGTTTTAGACATTGGGGTCATTCTATAGAGGGAAAAAAGTATAATTATGAGCTGCGAGGCGAGAAACCAACAAAGTGGTTGTGCACCCAGCGAACACTCAGATCAGCCTGGGCATCCATCCAGTCTGATCAGAGTCTTCACTGTCCGCATGGAGGTAGCTTAGATTCTCAGCTACATTTTAAGCACAGAGTGATGACTCTGATCATTCGGGCAGATGCCCAGGCTGATCTGAGTCTGCGCTGGGCGCAGAGCCACTTCGTGGATTTTCTCGTGTTGCGGCTCATATACAGTAGAACTTAATGGCTCAACCCCTGATGGTTCATTTATCCTGCCTGGCTAGAACTCTTTCTTGGGTCCCTAGAGGTCACTTTATAGACACACTAACCCTCGATGGCTAGAACAACCCTTGGCTGGAACTAATTTTCATGGTCCCAAGCCTGTTTGAGCCATTGAAGTTCTACTGTAATAAATATGACAGGCCCAGGCCAGGCATGCAATCCAGTCGTAGAGCCGTAAAGAGCAGGAGTGACAGATGAAGAGATAAACCAAATGGGCAGTTGATGATGGACAGACTTCGAACACTGGGAGATGTGGCCCTGGATTCGTTTTGCTGAGCCTCCCAGATGGGCCGTTACAACTAATTGAAATAAGAACAAGAGGCCAGTCTAATCAGAAAACTTGCTGTTTGCCTATATGAGGATCATCCAAAAAGTTCTATCACTGGCTTTATATCTCAAAAACGAAAGGTAATATTCATTCAGAATAAAAATCATTCAAAAACCCTGTTTTTATCACATAGCTGTAAAAAACTGACCCTTGTATCAATGACATAACATTCACAATCTGCTATAAAAGAATGGTACCCTCACCCTACTGGCAAACTAGAAGATGCAACTCCAGTAATGCCCAGATCAGGGGTGCCTATTATTGCTGCCTGGTGCCTACGATTTCTCGGATACTAATAAACACAGCGAAAAAAATCAAGTCGTTCTGTGCATTTTACAGCATTTACAGCATTTCGTAAACTCATTATGCAAACAACACCATACGAAAATTGACTTGGTCATGTTCTAAGTACTATAGCTTTATCAATATAATATTTCAACTTCTTAAGCATACATTTACTGGTGTAGATCACGATAATGTGATCCCAATCAAAATTTAAAAAAAAAAATCCCTTAAATGAAGGCTCATAGCTTCCTTGAAAATCACATGGCCGTGTATTTCAACATATTTCTGTGACACCATAGATATCAGTTGTTTGCATAGCATATAGTACACAGAAGTAGCTGATTTTTATGTAGTGCCTCACAGAATGCCTCAGACAGTAACCCTGAAAAATTCAGAATGCTGCCATATATAGTTGAACAGATATGCAGCATGAACCACAAGCCAGCAGAAACAAAAACAAGAAATGTTACAGTGTGTAACAAATGCCCCCGAAGGCCCCTTATACTGACCTTTGAGCCCTAGTTAAGACCTTGACCTTGGGCACAGAACCTGAGTCTTGCACATGATATATATTCTCATTTCGGTTTACTTTTCTGTAATGTTTAAATGCACTTTGGAAGTTTAAGAGGATTCAAGGGGACTTAATTCAACCACTAACCAAACTGCGTTGTGTCCTTGATATTGGGTGTGGGAACCTAAATGTCGCACCTTACATAACTTATACTTTACTTTTCTGTACATTACCATTTTATCATGATCCTGACTTCGGGCAACAGAACAATAATTTGTTTGTGGCATTTTCGCTGTTTTATACCTTTTCATGAGGTTAAATGAAGTTTACTTCAGAAGTTTTTAGGTAATTGAGGATGAATGACTTAGACCTCTGGCTATGACCTTGACCTTGGGTGTGGGAACCTATGTCTTGTGCATGGTAAATTATCTCATTAGGCTTTATCTTTCTTTAAAGATTGCTTCGGTACTTTTCTGAGTAATTGCCGAGACATGATTTGACCTCTGACCCCAGATTGTGACCTTGACCTTGGATTTGGGATCATAAATATTGTGTGTAACATACCTTCTCATTATGGTTTACCTTTCTATGAAGTTTGATGACATTAGCTTCAGCAGGTTTTAAGCTATCATAGAGGCAAGATTTGACCTTTGATCCCCAATTGTGACCTTGACCTTGAACCTGGCAACCCAAATGTGATGTGCAACACAACTTCTCAATATGTTTCATCTTTCTGTGGAGAGCCAATTCTGAGACACAATTTGACTTTTGACCCAACTGTGGCCTTGACCTTGAGCATAGGAACTTAAGTCTTGTGCATGACACACCTTCTAATTATGCTCTATCTTTCTGTGAAGTTTCATCAAATTTGCTTCAGCAGTTTTAAAATTATTGCCGAGACACAATTTTGAGACACAATTTGACCTTTGACCCAATTGTGGCCTTGACCTTGGGCGTAGGGACCTAAGTCTTGTGCGCGACACACCTTCTCATAGTGCTTTATCTTTCTGTGAAGTTTCATCAAATTTGCTTCAGTAGTTTTAAAATTATGGCTGAGACACGATTTTGAGACACAATTTGACCTTTGACCCAATTGTGGCCTTGACCTTGGGCGTAGGGACGTAAGTCTTGCGCGCGACACACCTTCTCATTATGCTTTATCTTTCTGTGAAGTTTCATCAAATTTGCTTCAGTAGTTTTAAAGTTATCGCTGAGACACGATTTGTAACGGACGGACGGACGGACAGTCGGACGGTGCGATTTTAATATGCTACCCAAAGTTCCTTCGGGGGCATAAAAAAATCATGAAAATAGGCCAGTGACAAATACTAGGTCTGTATTTGAGCTTATAACTCAACCAAATGTTATTTTTTCACCATGTATCTTATATCAGTATAAAGACAAAAGATTGTTCGTTTGATTGTTGCAGTTCGTGGTAAGCTATCATGCCTGTGAGCAAACTTATGAGCTCAGTGACAAAACTTTGTGGACGATCCTCGTACAGCACAGCTCTGTCACACTGTGTTCAGTGGCCATAGATAAGTGACTACATTATGAACAATGATAGCAAATGGAGCATGATACTTGCGAGGTACTATATTTATTTGGCTATAAAACACTGTACAGTCAACCAGCTGCAGTCAACTCTCGATATCTCAAAGTCGAACTTCAGACCAAACTACTGATATCTCAAAGTAAATTTTCTGGTACCAGAAAATTTACTTTGAGATATCAGTAGTTTGAGATAACATGAGTTGAAATGTAAATGAAAATATGAAATACATTCTTTGATATCAGAAGATACTTTGAGATATCAGTGTTCAAGATATTGGGAGTTGACTATTTCCATCTCTCAAATGACACCAAATATCAAACTCAGTTTTATGAAATTCAGCTATAAGATAGCTTTTACTCTCCTAAAACAGCCCCAAAAGTCTACATCCATCTTATAAGATGGATCTAGATTTTTTTGAATGGAAATCCATCTTATAATCAAATAAATGTGGTACAAGGAACAGAGCATAATGTAAGGCTAGTATGTCAATGTTAGAGTATTTTATAATTTTTTTTTTTTTTTGTTTTTTTTTTTTTTTACAGATGTCATCCATTTAATGGGCATTTACGGAAATCCAAAGAAGGGGAGTTATCAGCAATAACTTCTGAAAAAAAAATCTTTCTTATCAATATAACCATAAATATTATTTTTGTAAGAAAAATAACAAAATCATAATTAAATTGAAATACCCAAACCCCCTTATTTGGAGATCTGTTTTTAATAACACAAAAGGCAGCATGAAGTGCTATTGACTAAAATCAAGCTTCCATAAATTTCCTGTTCCATGATGTTTCCAACTTGAATTATGGACCTGAGGGTTGGGATTTGCCTGACCCCACTGGACATCAGTGATTTGATTCATTTCCTCACCTACCAAATCGACTCAGAAACAAATTACATACATGTATTTCATTTGGCACATAACTGTTGCAAGTTTACCGTTTTCAGTTATAAGACACGGATTTCCTCTTCCAAAACAAACTCAGTGATCTACCGTAAAATTTCTTAATATTGGGACACTTTTAATAATTACCGTTGATGTCCTACATATTGAACAGTTTGTTTTTTCAATGCAGAAATGCTTACAGTGGACCCACTTTACAACGACCCCATTTGTTTCCGAACATTTTGACGTTAAACTGAATTTGCTGTTATAAAGAATACAATTTTTAAAAAATACAGCCATTTCGTGCATATTAACATGACGTTGTAAAGAATTTTGCTGATGTAATGAGTGCCATTATAAAGAGGGTTGACTGTATCTTAAGATGCAGATTGGATGGCAAATGGTGTTGACCCTGATAAGACTGCTCCTTGAAGAGCAGTGGGTTCTGGGTCTGCACTGTTTGCTCAGACCTATCTGTCCCAATATTTTGAACTTTTATGGTAGATCCTACTTGTAAAATTTTGGAGTGTTTGGGAAGAAAAAAGACAACATTTTATAGCTGAATTACACAAGAATGATCATATTTGCAGTAATTTTGGAAGAGTAAACTCCAATCTTATAACCATATAAATGTGGTAGCTAAAAAAGGAAATGTTCAAGCAGTGGAAGAAATTAGATGCAGCCTTGTACAAGTATTGTGAATTCAGAATTCCACTATACAGTAGTACTTGGATGGCTCAAACTCTGATGTCTCAACCCTGCTTGGCTAAAACTCGTTCATTGGTCCCTAGAGATCACTTTATATAGAAACCAACCCTTGATTGCTAGAACTACCCTTTGCTGGAACTTATTTTCATGGTCTCAAGCATGTTCGAGCCGATGAGGTTCTACTGTATATGAGTGTAAAGGATTTGAAAGATTTTACGATACCGGTTGTTGTGTGGATATATTAGTAATTTGCATTTATTGGTGCATTTGATTAATTTCATCTGAATGATGTAAAAGAATTTAGAACAATTTTAAATTGGTTTAATAATAAACATTTGAAGTGACTTTGTATGGTGTTGAGTACATATATTTGAGCCATGTCCTATGAAAAAGGTATCTTATCCAGCCTTGACAATTTACCAAACTAGAATGCTCTAATGCAGCCCCACCTTTCGAATTTGTCCGAGTATATTTTACAAAAGAAACTGTTGTCACAAAAACACAAGTGCATTAATTTTGTTTGTCCAAGGTTTTCACCTTAATTGACTGGTCAGTGCTTATTTTGACTGACAGGTCCCTTCAGGTCAATTGGTATATTTTGGAATGTCTGCTCAAAACATAAAATTTTTTGTTTGCTGAAAACTGAGAGTGATGTTGAAAACTTCACAGCTCTCTTCTTTTAGATGAATGATGAAGGCATATGAATACACATTCGACGGATTTTATTCTTATTGGGAAATGTTTGTCTCTTTTCACATAGGGAGCTACTCTTAAGGTCTTAAGGTAAATGGGTACCTTTTCAGGGGAAACAACTCAGCCATTTTCAGTTTGATACCCTTCTCAATAGGGGTCAACTCCTAAAGGGAAAGAATTTGCTCTCCAAGGAGCAAATTCTTTCTTTTAAAGTGATATGAGCTGCAACTTTTAACAATTTATTTTGGGAATAATTGTTTATAATTTTCAAAAATACAATAATTGAGCCCAGATAGCCAGGCAACACTCATAAAAATAACAAACCTAGGCCGGTTACTGCTTTAAAAACAACAGTAATTTTGGTAAACTATTAGCTGTCTAGAATTTCATTCGGTCCAAACTTAATTATTTGAAAGCTAAAGGCTCCTGTTTACCCAAAGGTTATCATAGTTTTCATGCATTTTCAGGGGGAATGAATAGATTTATGACAAAAAAATTACTTTTACTCAACTTTTGCAACAGGTAAAAAGAATTGCGTAAAAGTTGTCAAAATGATTAAAAGTTGCAGACAATCAATATAACTTTAAGAGTAGACCCCATTTTGAAAGAGCTTTGTCATCTATGGAATCAAACAAGAAGCCCTAAAGGTTGTCCACCTTCGAAAAAAAAAACGACAGAAAAAAATGGACGTATATCCATTTACAGAGAGCAAATTCTTTCCTTTGAGGATAGCATTCTGTCAGAAGGGATCACATATTTAGGGAAACAAGTACTGATCTTATAAAGTTGTCACCCTTGTAAAATTGGTGAGTGATCAGGGCCTATAGGAGTAGCTCAGAGATTCTAGTGAAAGCAGACTTTATATTTTTTATGGGAAAAGGAATAAGGCTTAGGAGTGCCTGATATCCCAAGCTGTGCTATTACTGTTTACTAATACATACAGATGCTAAAAATATCTAAATATTTTGACTGACAATGGCATTATCCTATATCATACTGACATCAGTGCAGTTTTATACATCGCCAGAAAATTATGTTTAGCCCCACCCCCCCCCCCCCCTCCCCGCCCCCACCCCCTTCCCCCCAACACAAAACAGGGATTTTTTTTTTTCTGGACCTAGTTGTTCAAAATTAATGACATCATTAGTTAACGAGACCTTAAATCTTCTAACATATATTTTTTTCAGCAAAAATAATTAGTACATTTGATTTTATGTGTATTAAAAGACTTAACGGATCTTTGACTACAGTCGCTATCGATACTTTGAACAACTAGGCCTTATTGATCAAGGTATATGGCTTCACTTCCATGACTTGGGGGCTTCTTCAGGAACAGTCTGATGTGGGTCTGCACTGTTTGACCAGACCTATCTGTCTGAACAAATAGAATTTCCTATATTAGGTATTCTCTGTTTTGAACAATCAGTAGAATCCATTCATTACTTTGCCTGTACAAATACACAGGAAGAGCTATTGCACTACCCGCGGCGTCAGCCTTAGCAAAATGTATGTCTTACGTTATGTATTTATAAATGTGATGGGTAAGGCACCATCAGGCATGCTATCCTGTACCCGGACCGGTCTTGTTGAGCAGAACATCCAGTTTTTAGCTCACCAGAGCCGAAGGCTCCGGGGGAGCTTATAGGATAGGCAGTGTCCGTCGTCGTCGTCCGTCGTCGTATGTCGTATGTCGTCGTCCGTCAACACTTTTAAACAACATCTCCTCTGAAGCCACTGGGTCGATTGGGCCCAAATTTCATCTGTAGCATTCTTGGGCTGGGGGATTGAAAGTTTGTGTTTTTTATGAAAATCTGCCCTTCAGTTTGGTTGTTATGGCAACTTAGAGTTCCCATAGACTTATAATGGGGGAAAATTGAAAAATGACATTTTCTGCCAGGCCATTGCAGATATGTTGACAAAACTTTTATAGAAATGTTTCTTGAGAAGTTTTCTATCAGCTGTATGTTTTTTGGCCCAGTGCCCCTTTTATTGGTTGCCATGGAAACCAAAATGAAAAAAAAAATGGAAAAAAATACTTAAAAATTATCTCCTCTGTAACCACTGGGCCGATAAGACCCAGATTTCATCTGTAGTATCCTTAGGCTGGGGGATTGAAAGTTTGTGTTTTTTATGAAAATCTGCTCTTTAGTTTGGTTGCTATGGCAACTTAGAGTTCCCATAGACTTATAATGGGGGAAAATTGAATAATGGCATTTACTGCCTAGCTATTGCAGATATGTTGACAAAACTTTTATAGAAATGTTCCTTAAGAAGTTTTCTATTAGCTTTATTGTTTTTGGACCCACTGCTCCTTTACTGGTTGTCATGGAAACCAAAATGCAAAAATAATGGAAAAAAATATACTTACAAAATTATCTCCTCAGAAGACACTGGGCCAATAAGGCCCAGATTTCATCTTTAGTATCCTTAGGCTGGGGGGTTGAAAGTTTGTGTTTTTGATGAAAATTGGCTCTTTCGTTTGGTTGCTATGGCAACTTAGAGTTGCATTGACTTATAATGGGGAAAATTGAAAAATGGCATTTACTGCAATCAAAATATGGAAAATAGTTATATATTTTATCAACTCAACAGACTGTCAGACTGAGACTTTGTAGTTGTATATTTTGTATTAGCCTGTACAAATGTGACAGTAATTTTGATAGCAATTTTGAGCTAGAGATCTGGTGAGCTTTGTGGCCCGTGGGCCTCTTGTTCAAATTTAGGCAAGGTGCTCTTGAGTAAGTGTATAAGAGAAAGTTGATATACATTATGGCTTTAAGCTCAAAAGTGGCTGAGCCTACCATTTACTGGTAAATGATTTAGACATGAAATTATGTGGACCAGTTCTGGAAAAGCTCACTTGCCCTTTCTTAATGGCAAACAGTGTGGGCCCTGATCAGACTGCACAACAGTTTGCACAGGCTCAGGCAGTCCGATCTGGATCTGCAGTTGTGACCCAGTTAAATGAGGCAATATTCATAGTAACTGTCTACAGATGACAGTAGCTGTCTTGAGTTGATATCAAGGCAGACATCCCTTGACACTGATAAGCTATTATTTACCCCACGTCAAAGGAAAATGTACCTACACTGATAAATTATGATTTTTTTTAGGGATATATGAAAAGTTTTGTTTTTTCTCTCCTTAAAAACAAGTCTGATCTGGGTCTGTAATGTTTGCCATTTACAGATGCATATTTTGGATTTTTGCATCTTTTTCATTACTGCATTGTAAAAGCAAACTGTTCCAGTTTTTGGACAGTTACTGAAACTATTTTAGGTGTCCCTATTTTTAGAAATTTTATGGTACTGCATTCATTAACACTTAAAGCGCCAAAAAAGCAGACAACCAAATTTACGTATGCAGAAATTTCAAAAAATGTTTTGTCCAAGCTATATCATATTGAGAATTCAAAGACTATAGGGCAAACAGTGTAGATCCAGATGAGGTGGTTCATTATGAGCCACCTCATCTGGATCTACACTGTTTGCATTTATGAGCCACCTCATCTGGATCTACACTGTTCGCAAATTCAACATTTTTTTCTTTTTCGGCACTTTAAGGGTTAATGGCTGCTTACATGTACAAAGTGATAGCCAAATTTCTTTGGTTATAAGATAGAGGTTAAGATGGATTTAGATTTTTTGGATAAATCCATCTTCCAGCAGCATTTCATAATTAAGGCTAATCAAGATACTTGGGTCATTCTAGTGAGCGGAAAGTCCCCCTTTGTAGCTGAAGAACCAGTGATCCACAGTCTTTTATTTCCTGATTTAGGTGAAGGAGTACACTTTCAGGGGAAGCAACTTGTCATTTTCATTTTTGCCTCCTCAATAAGAGTCATTATTCTTAAAGCAAAGAATTTGATTCTCTAGGAGCAAATTCTTTCATTTATTGAGTATAGACCCCTATTTGCAAGTAAAAAAAGTTGTCTCCCTTTGAAACAAGAAATCCGCGGAAAGCGGTGTCGCACCTGCGGGAGTTAGGTCACACGAGTTCTAATTGGTAGTGTAAACTATATCGCCCATACTAACGCAGGTGTGACAAAAGCAGGTGTGACAAAAATGACAAAGTTAAACATGTGAAAAAAAAGTGGCAACAATTAATCTGGGAATTATGTGCAAACAATGTGCACATATTCAGACCATGACAAAACACCTGTGAAGTTTCAAAATTAATGATCAAAAAGTGTAAGAGGAGAGGTGCTCACAAGACACCCAATATGCAAGGTATTATCTATAATACTAAATAAACGAAGTAACGCATAAACTGCAAAATTGGTGGCATTTTCAAGCGTAATTTCTATACTGGTTCTTTCGCATATTGCTATCATTGATAATTTCGGTTAGCGTGTGTTTTAGTTTCACGTAGATTTAAAGAATTTGGGAATTAAATTCGTCTTTCATTTAAAATTCTCCCAAGTATTTTTCTAGAAACTTCGATGTCAACAATGGGTGCGTTCGAGTGAAATTATCGTGTACTCGAATACATGTTTTAAATTAATCCGGTCGTTTCGGTTCAGCGTCGTTATATCGGCGCGCTGCTTAGCAAGTCCAAATTAAGCAGGTTCTAATGCAAAAATCTGACCCATGAACGTACGTCATTCCCCATAAATAAGATTTATTTTTGTATTTTTGCTCATAAGTCTAAACGGATGAAGAACTAAATGGTCATAGTCCCGATGGCCCTGGCCTGAAACGACCCATTTTCTTCCAGCACGATAGACAATACGAGTAGCCAATCGAACTCGCCCATTGAAGAATAAAGCTCAATGCACATGGCCTTTCGAAAAGTTGGATGGACACACGGCGCCAAGCGTGTGCGGCTATGGTTACGTACCGCTGAGCCACTTGGGGAACGTCGTTAGGAGAATTCAAACTGAACTGAACTTTCGAAAAGACAAAAATTAAAAATGTCTAAGGTTAACACACACGCGCCAGGTAAGAAAGGGCATTTTTTCCAGCAAAGCAGACAAATCAATTTCAATGATTCAACAAAGCTAAATAAGCCTTTAGTCTTCAGAGGGCTTGAATATTTATTTTAAAACGTTCCAGGACCCATTTTTTCCAGAAAAAAATACCCAGGACAGGTCACATAACCAAGATGGCAAACATTTATTAGGGTAAAAAAATTCAAAAATCTTCTCCCCCAGAACCACGCCGGGCCGCGTAGCGCAATCGGTAGGGCACCTGACTCATAAGTCAGAGGTCCTGGGTTCGAAACCAGGTCTGGCCACATACTTTTGTTTCTCCTTCCGCTGATTCAAGAAGGGCAGTTGTCAGTTACTGGCGAAAGTATGTGCACTTAGTACTGGTTAACCGCTTAGGAGGTCTAAGCCTGCCCAGGAATAGTGCGGTTAGGTTAACTGACCGTCCCGACATGACCTTAGCTGTTTACCGTGGACGTTAAGCATCAAATCAACCAATTCTCCCCCAGAACCACAAATCCTATGATCTTGAAACTTAGCATGTCGCATCAAGGACTCAAAAGCTCAACAAAATTTATATAAATGATGACCCTGGGATGACCTTGATCTGTTTTACGGCAAGGTCAACTTTTGAGTCACTTAAATTTTTCTATAGGAAAAAGTGAAAAAAGTTGATTTTTTTTTTTAAACAATGCAGTCTACTACCTGAAAGTTTGTAGATGCAGACAACTAATTAGGTAAATGAAGCTTTAGTGAGTATTCATGGTAAAGGTCATATCTTCACCTGGGCCTAAGGCCATTTACATTGAAAAATTAAAACTCGCTTTTTTATATAAACTTGACCATCATGAAATATTTCCGCGCTTGCGCGGGCTCTTTTCTAGTGGTATGTAAAAAATTGACTAAGTTAAACATGTGAAAAAAGTGGCAAAAATTAAACTGGGAATTATGTGCAAACAATATGCACATCTACAGACCATGGCCAAAACATCTGTGAAGTTTCAAATTGATTGGCCTAAAAAGGTAGGAGGAGTGTGCTCACAAGACACCCACTACACAAGGTATTATGTAAACAAGAATTCCGCTGAATTCGGTGTCTCGCCTGTCAGCGCCTAAGACCTAGACGCGAAAAACGACAAAGTTTACGCCCCTGCCGCCGACATCTGAAAAGCAATACATAAGTCTTGCCTCTGTTTTGCAGGCGAGACAAAAATTGACTAAGTTAAACCTGTGGAAAAAGTGGCAAAAATTAATCTGGGAATTATATGCAAATAATATGCACATCTACAGACCATGGCCAAAACATCTGTGAAGTTTCAAAATGATTGGCCAAAAAGTGTAGGAGGATTTGCGCTCACAAGACACTCACAATGGAAGGTATTGTGTAAAAAATTGACTAAGTTCAACATATGAATAAAGTGGTAAAAATTAATCTGGGAATTATGTGCAAACAATATGCACATCTACAGACCATGGCCAAAACATCTGTGAAGTTTCAAAATGATTGGCCAAAAAGTGTAGGAGGAGGTGTGCTCACAAGACACATACTGCCAATTGTTGACGGACATTGTTGAGGGCCGGATGGATGGACGAACAGACAAGTTGGGCACGCCTATATCACCTCAGCTAACGCAGGTACGACAAAAGGGAGAGCTTTTCACCAAAAAAGTGCCTATTAATCACAGAAAGAGAATTAGTGAAGCTGATTAGATGTGCAGGCTGATCCAAGTCTTCACTGGCTGCACATATCATGCAGGTCTGTTTTCCTTCGGTTAGAACTACTGGACCAGGTATACATGCAAATAAGTCTCTGGTTACTGATTTTGTACTCAAGATAACTTTTATAAATGAACAGTGTCCAAATAGAAGAAACAATGACAAATAGATGAGTTTGACATGCAAAAAGGGGACTTAATCCTATTGTGAACAGCAAAGGCTCAGACCAGCCTGCACATCTGTGCAGTCTGGTCAGAGTCTTTGCTGTCCACATACAAAGCATATTTTGGACCCTGAGGAATTGACAGGTACAAAATGAAGGATAGAGAGTCACAGTCTGGTCCCAGTATTTTCTGTTTGCAGACACTTTAAGTGCTTCTTTTGTGTATTTGGGCTCTTATTTGACTGTAAACTGAGATAATGTTACAAATAATAAAGGGCAGCAAAGTAGCTGGGTCAGGAGAAAACATGTTTTACACACAAAGACACAGCTCTCGGCAGCCTGCATATATACTGCTCAAAATAAGTATAGGGATATTAAGACATTTAAGGCAGCAGAAGTAAGGAAAATAAGTATTATATGAATATTAAACTGTTATAATTCATAAAACAAATATTCATAGAGACCCTCAATATAAATATTGAAACGATTAAGCTTGTCACATGACCTACAGTAAATTGGAAGTAGCCAAGGGGTCGACACCCAAATTTCACACAAATCCAGCGCAGCAATGACTAACAATTTTTATGCAGACTTTATTAAGACAGATCCCTAATGCCTCAGTTAACAAGATACAGATACTTTTTTCATGCGATTTTTATCACAGGAGGAAATGAAAGATGTAAAAGACATTTGTAACTGCCCTACACCTTAAATAACGTAATAAAGCCTACCAAAGTGGGTGTTTTCAGTTTGGAAAATTATGGTGAATTTTATCATTTATGGAATCTAAGGGTCCAAAAGAATTTTTTTCGCCGATTTGAAATTGAGGTGTAGACCCCATAGTCCTGTATGTGCTGCTCTAGGTCACATGACCTGCATTGACTGTTTCTGTTTAGTTGAATATTGTTACTTGACTAGTGTTCTGTCAATATACAACAATAAACTAACCCAGCCATTATTATTGATTTTTGTACACACTTCTATGTAATGATATCCCCTACTTTTTGTGAGCAGTATACATGTACAGTATGCTTGAACCTTTTCTCTATTAACCCTTAAAGCACCAATAAAGCAGACGACGAAATTTGTGTCTGCAAAATTTTAAAAACAAGTTCAAGAGATATATTGAGAGTTCAAAGACCACATGACAGTGAAGATCCAGATGAGACGGCTCTTAGCTGTTTCTGTGGATCTTAGCTGTTTGCAAATTCAGCAATTTCATTTTTGGCTCTCAATTAAAGTGTTAAGATTCTCAGGATCCATTGAGAAGACTGATCGGAATACTCAGGTGTTCAGTTTGAACCTTTGCCATATACAAAACTTTTTTATAAAGCATGTCCCAACTGATATTTAGTGATAACCTTGGCCTACAAAGTCATTGTTTAAGGTGAATGGATGCACCTTCATGTTTTTATGCCACCTATACAAAGGGAAACAACTTCTGTGATTACCTGTTTGCTGCCCAGGGGGATGTAACACTCTCAAAGGGGGACAACTCATAAAGGAAAGAATTTGCTCCTAGTGGAGCGAATTCTTTTCTAAAGAGCTGAACCCCATTGGGAAGCCAGGCACAAATGAAAACAGAAGGGTTGCTTTCCCTTAAAGTATACCATTTCACCTTAATTTGGTCCATATTATCTTTGCGTGGCCAACTAACCCAGTAAGGGGATAAGACAGTCAAAGTGAGATATGCTCTGAGAAAAAGTAGCATGTGTAAGCAGACAGGATTCAGATCAGCCCATGCATCTACACTGACTGATCAGAGACTTTATTTAATGCAGTACTACAAATATAACAGGTTGTCTAATTGGATATAGTAAAACACTTTTGTCATTATATGCTGTAATATACTGTCGGAAACCTGATATTATATCAAGTTGCTTCTAATTGGCTGACATTTCTATAGCACCTAGCTGCTGTGGGTGCAAAGTGGTACACTTCGAAAGGTGAAAATGTGCAATAAAATGGGGATACATAACTATTAACTTGAGGGTTGTCCAGGGACAACATGTCGAGCCCGCTGGTTGCATTACTGACCTATAAGTATGTCAAGACTAAGTAACTGCTTCACTCTAGAAAGAAGCCAAACAACATCATGCTTAGCATATTCTTCAAAGGAAAATAAGTAGAAGTGATGATCCAGACAAGCTCAATTTATGACAGTTATATTATCTGACCTTCAAGTGTGACCTTGGCCTTGGAACTACCCAAACATGTATGTCACTTAACATTTCCACTCATCAAAAAGAACAATTGTGCCAAATTATTTTGAAATCCATGCATAAATGTAGAAGTAATGGCTCAGACAAGCTCAATTTATGACCATTTCATCATTTGACCTTCAAGTGTGACCTTGACCTTGGACCCACCAAAACAAATGTTTTAAACAGCACTTCCGCTCATCAAGGAGAACAATTATGCCAAATTATTTTGAAATCCATGCACAAATATAGAAGAAATGGCTCGAAAAAGCTCAAAATATGGCCATTTGTCCTTTGACCTTCAATTGTGGCCTTGACATTGGACCGACCTGAACAAATGTTTCAAATGGCACTTCTATTCATCAAGGAGAACAATTATGCCAAATCATTTTGAAATCCATAAATACATGTAGAAGTAATGGCTCGAACAAGCTCAAATTATGGCCATTTTATCATTTGACCGTCAATTGTGACCTTGACCTTGGACCGACCTGAACAAATGTTTCAAATAGCACTTCTACTCATCAAGGAGAATGATTGTGCCGAAATTATTTTGAAATCCATCTGTAAATGTACAACTTATAGCTCGGACAAGCTCAATTTAAGGCCATTTTATCATTTGACCTTCAAGTGTGACCTGGACCTTGGACCTACCTGAACAAATGTTTCGAATGGCACTTCTACTAAAAAAGGAAAACAATTGTGGCAAGTTATTTTGAAATCCATCTGTAAATGTAGAAGTTATGGCCTGGACAAATCCAAACAGATGCACACATGCACACACTAACACACATCCTAACGCACACACATGTCTCGCTCACCCCAAGCTGGCTCGACAAAAATTGTCATATGGGATAAATTGTTGGTTTTATTTCACAAATTACATTTTGTTGCTCTGCTACTGCTATGCTGTAAAACGAAATATGTTCACCAAACATGCTTTCAACAGCATTTCAGTCATATCAGGAAGAGGGGAAGATGTTTATGAAATTGTGCAATAAGTTGCTTTTTAGGTTAAGGCAGAATCTCGCCTCCAGCAGGACCCAAACCTGCAACAGGAACATGATCCAGAGTTAGGATCAATCTGAAATTTTGGTACGGCCAATGGTGCTTTCCTGAGTAATTCCATGAAACCAATTTCCAGAAAGTTAAAGACTAGTGATTCTGGCCAGCCAAAAAGTAATAGATGGCACGAGGGAGATAAGATCAAACAATATAACATGACTACTTTTCTGTCTTTAATAATAAATGCACCACACCCAATTTCATGCAACAATAGTGCCTTTCTGTATTTAACCCTTAAAGTGCCAAAAATTAAAATTGTTGAATTGGCAAACAGTGTAGATCCAGATGAAGTGGCTCATAATGAGTCACCTCATCTGAATCTACAGTTTGCTCTCTAGTGTTCGAATTCTCAATATGATATCGCTTGGACAAAACATTTTTTGAAATTCTGAGGACGTAAATTTTGTCTTCTGCTTTTTGGCGCATTAAGAGTTAATTTCCTCAGTGTTGGTAAACTCCCAGAGATAAACCAGTCTTATGTCTTTGACTGTGGAATGGTCCATTCAGTGCATAAGGGTGTGTTTCGCAGGAAAATAGCACAGACCCAGATCAGACTGTTCCTGAAGACCAGTCTGACCTAAGACTATAGTTCTCAAATACCTCTATTCACCTCCTGCAGGTACTGTATTTATCTGGTTATAGAACTTATCCCCCCCCCCCCTCTCAAATAAAAGCATCGCAAACTACAGCCTGATACCTTGCCACTGGAAACCCTTTTTCACTCGCCATTTTTACCAAACTAATTTCTTTTTTATTAGGCCAGGCCAGGGGCAGCTAGACCCCAAGGAACATGGAAAAAAGTCTTTGTCATGACAGGACACTTCATTACTCTGATCACTTACTATAAGCGTCCTATAAATCACTTACCAGTCTAATCAAATACAGTTTTAGTGATTTTAAACATGTATGTGGCCACAGGGCAGGGGCAGATAACCCCCTAGGGGTTTAATTTTAATCATCACAAGAAGCTTTTATTAGCTCACCTGAGCCAGCGGCTCCGGGGGAGCTTATAGGATGGTAAGGCTCCGTCGTCCGTCCGTCCGTCCACAATTTCAAACGACTTCTCCTCTGAAACCGCTGGGCCAATTGTAACCAAATTTCATATATAGCCTCTAGGGGACTTAGGAACGAAAAGTTGTTCAAACGGTCCTGGTCACATGACCAACATGGCCGCCACGCCCATATATGGTAAAAACCTGGAAAAATCTTCTTCTCCAGAACCAATAGGCCGATGGCCTTGAAACTTGGTATGTAGCATCGGGTACGCGAGTACTATCAAGATTGTTCAAATTATGACCTTGGGTTGACCTTGACCTTTTTTACGGTAAGGTCAAATTTGCTTCTGTAGCTTTTATATGGGAAAATGCTAGAACATAAGATTTCTTGAAAACTGTTGAAGATTTAGACCTAAAAATTAGTATATTCAGTCATCTGAATGAGTACACGAAAATTTATGCGTACAAGAGGTCAAGGTCATTGTTTGACCTTTGACCCTGGTCTCTCATATTGTGACAATTTCACACATCTCCTCAAAAGCCACTGGGCCAATTGTAACCAAATTTCATACAGAGCCTCTAGGGGGCAGGGGAACGAAAATTTGTTCAAATGGACTGGGTCACATGACCAACATGGCCACCACGCCCATATATGGTAAAAACCAAGAAAAATCTTCTTCTCCAGAACCAATAGGCCGATGACCTTGAAACTTGGTATGTAGCATCAAGTACACGAGTACTACCAAGATTGTTGAAATTATGACCTTGGGTTGACCTTGACCTTTTTTACGGTAAGGTCAAATTTGCTTTCTCTAGCCTTTATATGGGAAAATGCCAGAACATAAGATTTCTTGGAAACTGTTGAAGATTTTTACCTGAAAATTAGTATATACTGTCACCATAATAAATACATGAACATTAATGCATACAAGAGGTCAAGGTCATTGTTTGACCTTTGACCCTGGTCTCTCATATTTTGAAAATTTCACTTATCTCCTCAAAAGCCACTGGGCCAATTGTAACCAAATTTCATATGGAGCCTCAAGGGGTGAGGGAACGAAAATTTGTTAAAAGGTCCTAGTCACATGATCAACATGGCCGCCATGCCCATATATGGTAAAAACTTAGAAAAATCTTCTTCTCCAGAACCAATAGGCCGATGGCCTTGAAACTTGGTATGTAGCATCAGGTACTTGGGTACTATCAAGATTGTTCAAATTATGACCTTGGGTTGACCTTGACCTTTTTTACGGTAAGGTCAAATTTGCTTTTTGTAGCTTGTATATGGGAAAATGCTAGAATACAAGATTTCTTGAAAACTGTTGAAGATTTAGACCTGAAAATTGATATATACAGTTATCTTCATGAGTACATGAAAATTTGTATGTACAAGAGGTCAATGTCATTCTTTGACCTTAGACCCTGGTCTCTCATATTGTGACAATTTCACACATCTCCTCAAAAGCCACTGGGCCAATTGTAACCAAATTTCATACAGAGCCTCTAGGGGCCGAGGGAACGAAAATTTGTTCAAACAGTCTTGGTCACATGACCAATATGGCCGCCATGCCCATATGTGGCAAAAACCTTTACAAATCTCCTTCTCAAGAACCAAGTGATCGATGGCCTTGAAACTTGGTATATAGCATCAGGTACTTGAGTACTATCAAGATTGTTCAAACGATGACCTTGGGCTGACCTTGACCTTTTCTAAGGCAAGGTCAAGTATGGGAAAATGGTAGAACATAAGAGTTCATGGCAAGTTTTGAAGATTTTGGCCTCAAAATTGGTATATACAGTCGTCTTAGTACATGAAAGATTTGCGGGTACAAGAGGTCAAGGTCATCTTTTGACCTCTGACCAATGTCTCTCATATTTTGACAATTTAAGATGTCTCCTCAAAAGCCACAGGGCTAATTGTAACCAAATATCATACACAGCCTCCAGGGGCTGATGGAACAAAATTTATCAAGCGGTCTAGGTCACATGACCTACATGGCCACCATACTCAGGTGAGCGGTTCAGGGCCTCATGGCCCTCTTGTTACTTCTATCATCATCGTAAGTTTCTGGAAAATCTGTTTCACACGAATTAATATACATTTTATCATCATTTCATGCCTGTATATAGCCCGGGAAACGAAGTGCCGACAGACGGACCTACATGCTACGGACAGACAGAAGGATGGACAGACACACGGATGGCCAATGTGAAAGCATAATACCCTGCCACTAACGTGTGGCGGGGTATAAAAATCTAGATCCATTGATTTTTGGGATTGTTTTTGAAGGGAAAATCTTCATAACACAGAATTAGTAACTGATTTACTTCTTTCTGTCATTTTGGAGGGGGAAATGTCCCCATAAGCAGTGAAAAAGATCTGTTGGAAGAAGAAATTCAAATTCTAATGCACTTACGTATGTAACGCGACATCTGATTGGATAACGTCAAAAAATTGCGAAGTAAATCCTGCGATTTACTGTCGCAAACCCGACGTCATTACATAACGTCACTTCTCATTGGCTGACGTCTGGTTTTACGTCGCTGAAAGCATTTGCTATGCGCACAAAGTAGCGTACTTTTAAAGGTGAAAATGTGAAAAGTGCATTAGAACGGGGATAACTGTATTGAAAATTGTCATTTGGGGAAGTAAATCGTTGGTTTTATGGTCACAAATTGCGTTTTACGGCTCTGCTGGGGCGGCGCCTTAAAACGAAATTTCCTACCATAAAACCGATGATTTACCTCCCCAAATGCCAATTTTGAATACAGTTATCCCCTAAATAAATAACAAAAGTCAAACTTTGATAACATTTATTTTGAATGAAATGTTTCATATGGTGGCAGATGATGACAGTCAAACATAACAGAATATTTCCCATTCCCCAGGGCTCAGCTTAGGAGATAATTCGGATGAAAAAGTTTTATCTAAAGTGGCTGAGTACTCCCTATTTTGAGCTGTCAGAGGGAGAAATCTAAATATATATAGTAAACATACCGTAAAAATTCTAAGTACATGGATAGGGACAAACAGGACTGAGCAAACAGTGCAGAACTGGATCAGACTGCTCAAAGGAGCAGTCTGATCAGGGTCTACACTGTTTGCCATTCCATCTTTTGGAGACATTAATGATTTGTAAAACCTAAACCTAACAATTCTATGTTTAGGACAATAATGGCTATTATTTCAGGTGTCCCAATATTTAGAATTTTTATGGTATAGCAAAACCTCAAAATGTTGCAAAATTTCTAACAGCTTCAGGAGGAGTGAGTCCTATTTCTACAACAACTTTGAGGGTTAAAAGTGGAATATTCTGTGAAGTGTTTTAAATTTTATCCCTCTTTTTGAAACAGAAACTGTACTTCTGTTTGGTAAGGTATTCAATGCTAATATGACCACAAACATTCTAAGGATTGGGGCAGATAGGCCTGAGCAAATAATGTAGACCCAGATCAGAGTGCTCCTTAGGTCTGCCATCCTACTATAGAATAAAGCAAACTGCCCTGTTTTTAGGACAAGTATGGTAATTATTTTAAGACTCCCAATTTTTAGAATTTTTATAGGATTTCATCATTTTTATACCCCTGATGTGCTTAAGTAATGGGACATCTAAAATAATAATTTTTCCATTTGTCCCAAATGGAAAATTCATTATTTTAAGGTGTTCCAATATATACGCACATTACGGTAAGATTTCATCATAACTGCCTTACTGGTATTATTATAACGAACTCCCAAAGCTTAAGCGCATGAGCTGGATGTGAACAGAGAAGATTCAAATTATCCATCAGATCCACACAGTTTGTTCCCATATATAGCTTATGAATCCTGGGAATCTAAAACATGAAGAATGAAGATTCTGATCGGTGTGTACAGATGTGCCGGCTGATCTTGGATCTGCCTGTTTGCGTATGACCTTGGAGCACTTTTCACATGCTGTTGCTTATGTTTTAATTGTGGAAAGAAGAAGCCCAGTTTTCATCTCTTGAATAGTTCCTCAACCCATCCCCCCCCCCCCTTTTGCCCTCATCTACAATCCCAACTCTCCCTCCCCCACTGTCACTTAGCACCGTTACTTTTTCACTATTTGTATGACATCATCATGACACATTCGATGCTGAAGGCCAACTCTTTGTGGGCTGTATTTTGCACTTCTTCCCTGAAATAATAACATATATTTAATGGTAAATTTTAACATTTATTATATGACCAGGATGAAACACGCAATTTCATTGGCTGTTTTGACGTCACGTGCCGGTCAATATTTTGTGATATTCACCGGCCTGTCAGTGAATATTACTTTTACGCTGATGTCATTGTATTTTCGTGACGTAACGTCTGATGCACGTTAATGTTAATGGCAAAACGTCGCGAGATAATACCATGTAATACCATCATAAATATCTAAGAAAACTGAATTTAGAATTATCATATAATAAAACAATTGTTGACCTTCATTTCGGTGAATATGCAGTTTTATTGACCTGCAAACATAACATATTGACCTCCGCTTCGCGTCAGTCAATATGATGTATGCAGGTCAATAAAACTGCATATTCACCTCAACAAAGGTCAATAATTGTATAATACTGAACCCCAAAAGAAACGCATACAAGTTTAGGTTCAGTTTTCTTCTGTCAGCTGATTTGTGGTTTTAAATCACATACGGCAGAAAACACTACTGACGTCTGCCAACAATATAAACTTATCTTCTTGCAAAATTAAACTTGGATTAAAGAGTTATCTCATTTTATCATGAAACATTCAAAGTTGTTGTAAGAGTTGTCTTTCCTTTGGCGGTATAACAAATTGTTTCCAAAACACGACTCTGATGTGTCGTTATGAAAAAGACGTCGGTTTTATTACCATGGTATTCTTCTTAGGAACATGACAGCAGTTTGAAGTTGAACACTTGTCAAATTATCTCCCTTGCAATTAAACAAATAGCAAAATAGGAAGTCCAATAACACGAAAAGTTCTGCAGTGCTACGAAACATTTCTTTGCAAACCTTTTTATTTTACTCTTGTTAATTCATTTAATCTCTTCGTATGAATGGTTTCTGTTCTTTTCAAGAAATACAGGGAGTTAAAAGGTCTATGGAAATCCAATGGTAAGCCAGTGTTACTGTTTCTACTGCCAACTTTCACCTGGTTGTTTCTCTAAAAAGCAAGGTTCGACTGCTTGATTTTATTTTCGCAATTTCTTACCCTTGCCGCGAACATTATGCCTGGAGAAAATAATTAGCTGAGCATTAGATGGAATTTAAAATTCAGCTTCTGAAAGTATGGTGACTTTAAGTTTAACCCCATCAAAAAAGCAAGCGTTCTGGTCTCTAAAGTTTACGGAATATCGATGCGTTAAGGGGCTCACTCTGTCGGAATATCATAAGCAAAGTAACTCAAAATGTCTAAATAAGAGCATATACCTATACCTTCAAATAAATTGGGCGTACACATTGTATGCGTTTCTTTTGACGTTCAGTATATATTTACTGGTAAATTTTGAAACAAATTTGCAGAGGGAAGCGCTATCAAGACCAGAGTACAGACCGAGATCAGACTGATTATTTACCATTTTCCACTACATTTACCAAGGAAAACAACTTTTGAGACTTCCCTGGACAACACAGTCCTTCCAGTATGTGTTTACTCTTAAAGAATTAGCTCTGCAGGGAGCAAATTCTTCCCCTTAAGAGCTGATCCCCAATGAAAAGGGAGGCAAATATGAAGAATTGCTGTCACTGAAAGTGTACCCATTCACCTTAATAAAACTACTGGCAGCAGAGTGTGCTGATCACACAACTTTTTAGAGGTAGTCTGATCTGGGTCTGCACTGTTTTCACAGGTATATCTGTCTGAAAATTTAAGGTAAATACCAACCTAAACTGACCTGTCACAACCTGTCAGTCAAATTATGCATTGACCAATCAAATAAGGTGAAAAAAACCCTCTGAAAAACAATGCCTGTGGATTTTTGTGACGTAAGTTTCTTTTGTTAAATATACAGTGAAATATCACTATCAAGACCACTCGAAATTAAGACTATTTCATTATTAAGACCTTCTTCGCCAGTCTCATATGGTATTTTATATTCAATATTAAGACCACCTCACTAATAAAGCCACTTCCAGGCAGTGTGAAAGGTGGTCTTAATAAAGGGATTTTACCGCTCTTGGACAAATTCAGAAGGCTGAGCGATAAGTGCATTAGCATATGGTCAATTTTGTACATACTCACCCACACAAGGGCATACTTGAAATTATCTACAAGTGTTCGGTGTACTGCATGGCACTGGAAAAGAAACGAAGTTTGGTCAAGCTTTGATAGAAAAATAAACAATTGTTCAAACAATGTTGTTATGTAGCAAGCCAATACATTATTAAACATACTGTATGCAAAAACACTGCTATTGCTGGAAAAATGTGAGGAGCTTTTGTGTTACAAAAGCTCCTTACATTCTTTCAGCAAAAATATAAGCACACTTGATTTTATGCATACTAAAACACTTACGAATCCTTGACTAACAGCTTTGTTAAGTGAACGATGCTCTGAACATCATGAAATATACTGGAGCTGGGGTGTGTGGAAAAGGAGCTTGTAGTATATGCATCACATAGGGAAGACTGAGCATCCTGCACATATGTATTTATTTGGCTGAGACAACAGGGCTTCTCCCACCAAAATGAACTCTAAGTTACATGTAAATCAGTCATATTAATTCTGCTGTAGAATTTTTTTTCCTCAAACAAAACAACTCCAAAAATTTAAATCCTTCTTGTAAGATGGATCTAGAATTTTGTTCCAGTTTTGAAGGAGAAAAGGTCTTATAACTGAATACATATGGTAAATCTTCGCTAAAAGCTGTATTGATTCTTCAGGATCCAGAGATGTTATATGAGCTGGGACATGACAAAATCAAAACAAAATGACATGCACCCAGCAAAGACTCAGATCAGCCTGGGCATTCACCCAGTCTGATCAGAGCCTTTGCTGTCTGCATGGAGGTAGCTTAGACCCTTAGCTACCCTTTAAGCGCACAGCAAAGGCTCTGATCAGACTGGGCAGATGCTTAGGCTGATCTGAGTCTTTGCAGGGCAAACATGCCATTTTGTTGGTTTTGTCATATCGTGGCTCATATTTAATGTGAAAAGGGGAGACTGCTCAGACTACACAGGTGTTGCATGCCTTTTCTACAGTATTTTTCTTTTGTACACAGACATTGCAGGCTCTACTGTAGTGAAACAACCCTAATCTACACCTACTGCAAGCACAGTAGGCCCTTGTCCTACTATTGTCCAAATCAGTAGAACGCTACGGCACTGGATGTTATACGCAGCACCATCACACCACCCAACCACCCCCACATCTCAGTTGGAGGTTTCTTCCTATTTATTTATTTTTTTTTTTTTTTTTTGGATAAATGTTTAAAATTCTCCATTGTATGATCTATCCATATTAGCAGTTAATACATGAGACTCAGTTTGGTTCTACCTGTATTAGCATATGTGCTCTTTGCATGCTCTAACTTGCCTAGAGACATACAGTCTGACCAGGACCTGGGCTGGAACTCTTGTGAATGGATACACGTTCAGGGAAGCAATTCTGCCACACTTAATTTTGCCTCCCTTTTCAATGGCGGTCTACTCTTAAAGGAAACAATTTGCTCTTAGAGGAGCAAATTCTTTCCTTTAAGAACTGACCCCCTTTTGAAAGGCTCTGTTGTCTTGGGAAGCAAACAGGAAGTCATGCAAGACTATTCCCTTTGTAAAATTGGTGGAAAGCATGGAGATGTCTCCATACACCTTATAACTTGTAAAATCCACTGAATGTCGTGACAAACTGTATGTGCACCCCAATCTGAGTTTATGCAGTCATGATGGGACTCATATAATCATATAAGATACGATACGAGAAAACCAACAAAGTGGCATGTGCGCCCAGTGTAGACTCAGATCAGCCTGGGCATCCGCTCAGTCTGATCAGAGTCTTTGCTCTGCATTTAAAGGGTAGGAAAGGGTCTAAGCTACCTCCAAGCGGACAGCGAAGACTGATCAGACTGGGCATATGCCTAAGCTACCTCTAAAAGGACAGGGAAGACTCTGATCAGACTAGGCAGATGCCCAGGCTGATCCTAGTCTTTGCTGGGCGGACTTGCCACTTTGTTGGTTTTATCGTGTCGTGGCTCAATTATGGTGAAAAATAAGATTACCACATGTTCCACTGTGCAGCCTCTTCTTAAAATTAAGCCACCTTCAAAATCTGGCCGCTCTGCAAAAAGAATGAAATGAACGGTTAGTGCTCGTGAGGTGGGAAAATTTCCATAAAGTACAGTACATTCAAGTCTTTAAGTATATTTTTGAAAGCATCTACCGTTAGGTATTTGTTCTCAATCATCTCAGTATCAATTATTTTAGTATAATCAAGTATGTCAGCATGCCTTTTCATGTATTTTGGTATTTTTCTGTCCACATACTGTATTTCTTCTAAAAAACACCCTCTTTCTTATAAACACTCTCTACCCCCTTCACTTTTTCTGGGGAAAAAATGGCCAAATTCCACCCAGAGAGACTCAAGACCTTCAAAGTTTGTCATTTACTGGTTAAATTTTGTCTTAAGAATGCAGATTAAAGGACTTGTGAAATGCAATGCCTCTTGGGCATATATTAGAAGAAAAATATGGTACTTGCAAGACAATCTGTATGTACATGATTTGTAATTAAGAAACAATTTTTCCTTACTTGTGAATTATTGCTTATTAACATGTTGTTGGAGGGCAGATCATTATCGCTGATTATCACGTTGTTGGAGGGCAGATCACAAAATGTTAATTCATGACGACGAAGCCAAAGTGAATGAATATTCATATTTGACCAACAATGTGTTAATCAGTGATAATTCATGGGTACGGAAAAATTATTTCATCTAACATAATACAGAATCAAAATGCAAGAATATTACAAGAATATTTTCTAAAGGACTATTTTTGAGGCGGGCATCGACAGAAGCAAATGTTTACATTCCACATCATCAAGACACAAAACTGGCATGTCTCAACGTAAGCAATGTGAATTATCACACATTTTCACACAACGCCCCTTCCTATGCATTCAATGGGGAAAATGTTAACATCATGTTAGAATCATTTCTAAAAGATAAGCTTTATTCATATACACATTTTCTTTTTCTACAAGAGCACCAGTGGGTTAAGTGCTGGCCTGCTGAGCTAGCGGCTCCTTTCTGGTGGATACTCCCCATATATCGTTGTTAACAAAATCCATATGGAGAAAGACGGCCCATGATTGCTGGATGACTAACGGTTTTACAGTCCTTTCAATAGTATTTCAGTCATAACAAGCTGCTGGAAGGTTGATAATAAACAGCTCTGTGCAATGGAGCCCTGTTTACAGTTAGAAAGAATTCTGCCTCCAGCAGGGCTCAGTGCTCAGTACATCTGTTAACAGAAAGACTGAAACCAGTCTATGCATCTGATCAGCAATCTAATCTTCATTTTGCAACTGTAAATCTTACTGGTTTATAGGTGACAGTTCAAGAGAAAATGCTTCCACAAACTGCAGAGATGCGTAGGCTGCTCGTAGCTCTAGCTGTTCACATGAGCACACAAAGTACCTTTAACGTGTCAAAGCTTATATTAAGGTGTATACCGGTAGGTACACCTTCCTGTTCATTCTGCCACTGTTACAAAGGGAATCAACTTTTGCCTGAGATTCATCAATACACTCTGAGATCTATAAGTAAAAGACTAGCCACCTACCTCCTCTTTTCTTGGTATAAACTCTGACTAAGGCTAGAAGTTCCCACGTTCTCTCCAAAAGATAGTCTAAATTTAACTTCATATTACAACTGAAACATACAACAAAGAAAACAATTTAAACCACTGCAGCATTAACTTTAACCCAATTGCACTCAGATCAGCCAAAACTCCATAGAGTTGTGCCGTTCTGAGTGCAATAGGGTTAAAACACTGTAAGTAGTCTTATTTCACAGAGTACCGGTATATTTGGTTGTTTTGACTGATCACAGAGAAATAATTTACTAGTGTGCTACGGCCTACGAGTACAAAATGAGTGAGTGCTAGCAAACAAGATTTTCTACTTAAGCTTAAGAGGGCATATGAACTATCTCTCAGCATTCAATTAAAACAACAATTCTAGAATAAACAATTTACAGTATTAATCCTTATAAGGGCCCCGGCTCTAATAAATGCCCCCCTGCTTCTGTTTCAAAAATAATGTTATATTAACCTGCATGAATTCCTATTCGCTTCTCTGGATGAGGTAGTACTTTAAAATGGTGTCTACATAAAGGAAAGAATTTGCTCCTAGAGAGCTGAACCTGACTCTTACTGAGAAGGCTCCTACTGAGAAGGGAGGTAAACAAGAGAATGTGAGCAGAGGCTCACGTATACCCCCGGCCAGCGCCAGCGCCTAATAAAAACACACTAAAGCAAATGTTAAATAACAGACATATGAATGGACAATCTATTACAAATCCAGTGGAAGGCCTTTAGACAAATACACAATGGTTCCATTAAAACATGCAAATTATGTTATCAAAAGAAAATACAAATTTAACACAAAATTTCAACACAAATTTACATAAAGTTCTATGTCAGTGACCTGGACCTAAAGTCAGCGGCAGCATCCAGATGATGTCAACTAGTCAATTTAAACCTATACCTAAACCTAGTCACATAGCAAACTGAGAAATCTTTAACATAAATTTTACCATTTATTCCATTGGAGATAGAGATGGAAAAAAGGAAAAAATGAAGGCCAAAAGAAATCTTAGCATTTTGATTTTCTTTCCTACTATAAACTTGGCCATTCTCAAGATGTAAACAAAAATTGAAGACTGTGGCTCTCTTAGGAACATAGAAAACTGTGACAAAAAATAAGCTGGAGAGAAAGAAAAATGGACAAACAAAAGGAATGATAAGCAGGAGGCCGATACTCTATTACACCATACAACTAGTCATACCCAACATTTGCACCACATTTCAAAATCCTAGCTGTAGTGGTTCCTGAGAAATCTTGGGACAGAAAAAGTTTAATTTTAAAGGAGAGAAAGAAGAAATGGACAAACAAAGGGAATGATAAGGAGGAGGAGGCTGATGTTTTCTTACACAATACAACTAGTCATACTCAATGTTTGTAATAAATTTCAAAAACCTAGGTGTAGTTGTTCCTGAGAAATCTATGATAGAAATTTAATTGGAGAGCAAGAAAAAATGGACAAACAAAGGGAATGATATGCAGAAGAAAGCTAATTGTCCCTTATACTGTACATCTAGTTATACCCAACATTTGTACCAACCTTATAAATCTAGCTGTTGTGGTTCCTGAGAAATCTGTGACAGAAATTCAATTGGAGAGAAAGAAAAAATGGACAAACAAAGGGAATGATAAGCAGAAGGAGG
Organism: Ctena decussata; assembly: GCA_963989385.1. Lineage (NCBI taxonomy): Eukaryota > Metazoa > Mollusca > Bivalvia > Lucinida > Lucinidae > Ctena > Ctena decussata. The sequence continues at coordinate 39,088,110 of OZ022500.1, read as the reverse complement.
CCAATACTCTCTCTAACGGTACATCTAGTTATACCCAACATTTGTACAAAATTTCAAAATCCTAGCTGTTGTGGTTCCTGAGAAATCTGTGACAGAAATTTAATTGGAGAGAAAGAAAAAATGGACAAAAAAGGAAGGGAATGATAAGCAGAAGAAGGCTGATTGTCTCTTACAAAGTACAACTAGTCATACCTAACATTTGTACCAAATTTCAAAATCCTAGCTATAGTGGTTCCTGAGAAATCTGTGACAAAAATTTAATTGGAGAGAAAGAAAAAATGGACAAACAAAGGGAATGATAAGCAGGAGAAGGCCTATTATTTCTTACACAGTACAACTAGTCATACCAAACATTTGTACCAAATTTGAAAATCCTAGCTATTGTGGTTCCTGAGAAATCTGTGACAGAAATTTAATTGGAGAGAAAGAAAAAAATGGACAAACAAAGGGAATGATAAGCAGGAGAAGGCTGACTGTCTCTTACACGGTACAACTAATCATACCCAACGTTTGTACTAAATTTCAAAATCCAAGCTATTGTGGTTCCTGAGAAATCTGTGACAGAAATTAAATTGGAGAGAAAGAAAAAATGGACAAACAAAGGGAATGATAAGCAGGAGAAGGCTGACTGTCTCTTACATGGTACAACTGGTCATACCTAACATTTGTACCAAATTTCAAAATCCTAGCTATTGTGGTTCCTGAGTAATCTGTGACAGAAATTTAATTGGAGAGAAAGAAAAAAATGGACAAACAAAGGGAATGATAAGCAGGAGAAGGCCTATTGTTTCTTACACGGTACAACTTGTCATACCCAATGTTTGTACCAAATTTCAAAATCCTAGCTATTTTGGTTCCTGAGAAATCTGTGACAGAAATTTAATTGGAGAGAAAGAAAAAATGGACAAACAAAGGGAATGATAAGCAGGAGAAGGCCTATTATCTCTCACACAGTACAACTAGTCATACCCAATGTTTGTACCAAACTTCAAATCCTAGCTATTGTGGTTCCTGAGAAATCTGTGACAGAAATTTAATTGGAGAGAAAGAAAAAATGGACAAACAAAAGGAATGATAATCAGGAGAAGGCTGATTGTCTCTTACACGGTACAACTGGTCATACCCAACGTTTGTACCAAATTTCAAAATCCTAGCTATTGTGGTTCCTGAGAAATCTGTGACAGAAATTTAATTGGAGAGAAAGAAAAAATGGACAAACAAAGTGAATGTGGGCAGGAGAAGGCCTATTATTTCTTACAAAGTACAACTAGTCATACCCAACGTTTGTACTAAATTTCAAAATTCTAGCTATTGTGGTTCCTGAGTAATCTGTGACAGAAATTTAATTGGAGAGACAGAAAAAATGGACGAACAAAGGGAATGATAAGCAGGAGAAGGCTGATTGTCTCTTACACGGTACAACTGGTCATACCCAACGTTTGTACCAAATTTCAAAATCCTAGCTATTGTGGTTCCTGAGTAATCTGTGACAGAAATTTAATTGGAGAGAAAGAAAAAATGGACAAACAAAGGGAATGATAAGCAGGAGAAGGCCTATTGTTTCTTACACAGTACAACTAGTCATACCAAATGTTTGTACCAAATTTCAAAATCCTAGCTATTGTGGTTCCTGAGAAATCTGTGACAGAAATTTAATTGGAGAGAAAGAAAAAATGGACAAACAAAGGGAATGATAAACAGGAGAAGGCCTGTTATCTCTCACACGGTACAACTGGTCATACCCAACGTTTGTACCAAATTTCAAAATCCTAGCTATTGTGGTTCCTGAGTAATCTGTGACAGAAATTTAATTGGAGAGAAAGAAAAAATGGACAAACAAAGGGAATGATAAGCAGGAGAAGGCCTATTGTTTCTTACACAGTACAACTAGTCATACCAAATGTTTGTACCAAATTTCAAAATTCTAGCTATTGTGGTTCCTGAGAAATCTGTGACAGAAATTTAATTGGAGAGAAAGAAAAAATGGACAAACAAAGGGAATGATAAGCAGGAGAAGGCTGATTGTCTCTTACACAGTACAACTAGTCATACCCAACGTTTGTACCAAATTTCAAAATCCTAGCTATTGTGGTTCCTGAGAAATCTGTGACAGAAAAAATGTTAACATACACACACACACACACACACACAAACATATTAACGGAAAAAACAAAAACTATATACCCCCTATATACTTCGTATACCGGGGGTATAAAGAATAAGAGTTACTTCCTCTCAAAGTATACCCATTCACCTTTATACTATTTTTAGAGGTATATTGTCAGTTGCTGATTTACTACAATTTACGCTCTAAATAATGCCCAATCCTTTTCGTAAAATGCAACCAGGGGCCTTTAATAGGATTAATACGGTATTGCATTTATTTATTCTTCTGGCACAAAAACTGAGCCGTGACATGACAAAAACAAGGGCTTTGCAAGCTGCGCATAATACGCCCGTTTTAATGTCATAAAGGAGTTACAGAATGAACAAGACTGTTTACAAAAGGATAGACAGGCAGACAAACAGGGGAAACCACTCTATAATTAATGACAGCAACATTATTTAACAAGTAGCCCAAAGGGCAACAATAGCTCACCTGAGAGACATTGTAAACCTATAGGGATATTTAAGATGCTCAAGGGCAGCTCACTCCACAGTCAGTGGTCCAATCAGGCTGAAAATTAAACTCATCCAAAACATTATGTATGCCCTCATTTAATATATGCAAGTTTAAAAAGTATCCGATCAAGAGCACAATAGACAGAGCTGTCAAGGGCAGCTAACTTCGTAGTGGTTGGCCTGATCTGGCCAAAATTTGAACTTGTTTAAGATATTATGCATTTCCTCATTACCTGCAAGTTTGAAAAGGATCGGATCAGTAGAAACCAAGAAAAAGTGGCAACACTGATTTTTTGGATGCTCAGGGCAAGTACTCTATAGTCAGTGGTGGGATCTAGCCGAAATGCTAACTAATCCAAGCTTTTATGCATATCCTCATTACCTGCAAGTATGAAGAGGATCCGATGAAAAATGAAAATGTGATGACGTTGTTTTCTCAATTATAAGACTATGGGATTTTTTTCAAACGCTCAAGGGCAGCTAACTCCGTAGTCTGTGCTCAAATCCACCCAAATTTCGAACTCATCCAAGCTCTTATGTATGTCATCATTACCTGCAAGTATGATAAGGATCTAATCAAAAACCTTGATTGCAGAACCCTGAAAGTCAAACTTGCTCGAGATATTGTCATGCCCTACATTTGTGTGAATTTATATTAAAATCCATTGAGAAATGTAGGTGCTAGAGCGATGACAAAGTTTTTCTACAAATAGCCACAGTGACCTTGACCTTGGGCACAGCATCCTGAAAGTGTAACTTGCTTGAGATATTGTCATACCCTACATTTGTGTCAAGTTATTTCAAAATCCATGGAGAAATGAAGGTGCTAGGGCAATGACAAAGTTTTTCTAAAAATAGCCACAGTGACCTTGACCTTGGGCGCAGCACCCTGAAAGTCAAACTTGCTCGAGATATTGTCATGCCCTACATTTGTGTGAATTTATTTTAAAATCCATTGACAAATGTAGGTGCTAGAGCGCTGACAAAGTTTTTCTAAAAATAGCCACAGTGACCTTGACCTTGGGCGCAGCACCCTGGAAGTCAAACTTGTTTGAGATATTGTCATGCCCTACATTTGTGTGAAGTTGATTTAAAATCCGTTGAGAAATGTAGGGGCTAGAGCGATGACCAAGTTTTTCTAAAAATAGCCACAGTGACCTTGACCTTGGGTGCAGCACCCTGAAAGTCAAACTTGCTCGAGATATTGTCATGCCCTACATTTGTGTGAAGTTATTTTAAAATCTGCTGAGAAATGTAGGTGCTAGAGTGCTGACAAAGTTTTTTCTAAAAATAGCCACAGTGACCTTGACCTTGGGCGCAGCATCCTGAAAGTCGAACTTGCTCGAGATATTGTCATGCCCTACATTTCTGTGAAGTTATTTTAAAATCTGCTGAGAAATGTAGGTGCTAGAGTGCCGACAAAGTTTTTCTAAAAATAGCCACAGTGACCTTGACCTTGGGCGCAGCATCCTGAAAGTCGAACTTGCTCGAGATATTGTCATGCCCTACATTTGTGTGAAGTTATTTCAAATCCGTTGAGAAATGTAGGCAACAGAGCGATGACAAAGTTTTTTCTCAGAATATGTGATGATGTTGTTTTCTCCATTATAACACTATGGGATCTTTTTCAAACGCTCAAGGGCAGCTAACTCCGTAGTCTGTGCTCGAATCCGGCCAAATTTCGAACTCATCCAAGCTCTTAAGTATGTCATCATTACCTGCAAGTATGATAAGGATCTAAGCAAAATCAGTCCAGAAAACGAGATGACGCCATTTTCCCCATTATAACCCTATGGGATTTTTTTCAAACGCTCAAGGGCAGCTAACTCCGTAGTCTGTGCTCGAATCCGGCCAAATTTTGAACTCATCCAAGCTCTTGTGTATGTCATCATTACCTGCAAGTATGAAAAGGATCTAATCAAAAACAGTCGAGAAAACGTGATGACGCCATTTTCCCCATTATAACCCTATGGGGGCTATCTGTTGCCATGGAAACCATAGTTCTGAGCTGATCGGCACCAAAAACCTAATGCAGCCTTTCCCCCACCCAAATGATACTTCAGATAAAATTTGATTGCGATCGGCCAACTGGTCTCTGAGATATTTATGTTTGAAAGTGTTGACGCACGCACCCACGGACCCACGCAGCCACGGACGGACGACGGCTCGACTCCCACCCTATAAGCTCACCTCTGAGCCTTCGGCTCAGGTGAGCTAAAAATACTATTAGTATACCAAAAATCGGCTTCCAAGGGGAAGTGGCTCCTACGTTGAGTAATGCCAAATACAAACAAGGGTGGTAATTATACTAGCTATACCATTCTTGGTTCTAATACATTCCCTTGACAATATACACATCACCATCAAGTTGTGTTAGAATATTCTAAATGGTTAATTTAAGGAAATTTATGCAAGGGCAGAAAATTCAGTAAGCCAGAGCTGTGGTTCTTGCTCTGGATACATTTACCAATTATTATACACATTCCTACAAAGTTCCATTCTAATATTTCAAAATGTTAAGGAGATGTAAAGTGAATGGAAAATCCTAAAAATATTATTCAAAGGGAGGTTACTTCAAAATTAAGAAAGGGGGAGCAACCATTCTTATATGTGACACATCTGATCATCTTATGATCATGCACATTGCATTAAAGTTTCATCATGATATTCCAAACAGTTACCCAGTTAATGGATGCACAAGATAAGTATACACAAAAATAGTCTAAAAGAACTAGTAAAAAGGATGTAACTCTGAAACGAAGAAAGGGAGAGCAACGATTTTTGTACGCGACACATTGCTGGGACTTCATACACATTGGTATGAAGTTTTATGAAGATATCCCAAACACTTGTCTAGTTATGGTGCGCACAAGACCTGCAGGGTGAAAAACAATCAAAGGGGCATAACTTGAAAACTAAGGAAGGGGGAGCAACCATTCTTACACGCAAACCGTTCCCCCTACCTAATACATATGCCTATATAATTTCATGAAGATATCCCAAATGGTTACTGAGTTATGGTGTGCACAAGAATGTTTATGGACGGACTATTCAAAGGAAGGTTACTCCAAAATTAAGAAAGGGGGAGCAACCATTCTTATATGTGACACATCATCTTGTGATCATGCACATTGCTTTAAAGTTTCATCATGATATTCCAAACAGTTACCAAGTTAAGGGATGCACAAGATAAGTATACATAAAAATAGTCTAACAGAACCAGTCAAAGGGATGTAACTCTGAAACGAAGAAAGGGAGAGCAACCATTGTTGTGCGCAACACATCGCTGGGATTTCATACAAATTGCTATGAAGTTTTATGAAGATAACCCAAACAGTTATCTAGTTATGGTGCGCACAAGACCTGCAGGGTAAACAAGAGGACCATTGGTCCTGTAGCTCACCCGAGCCCATTCAGCCTAAGTATTCTAGGGTAAGTTACTCTAAGGCCATCGGTCAACTGGTTCTTGTGAAAAAGATTTTTAAAGGTTTCAACCATATATGGGCATGGAGGACATGTTGGTCATGTGACCTGGACATTTGAAAAAAATTTTCTTTCCCTCAACCCCCCTGGAGGCTCTATATGAAGTTTGGTTTCAAAACTGGTCCAGGGGCTTTTGAGGAGATGGTTTGATATTGTCAAAATGACAGTGTTTTGGGTCAAAAGTCAAAGAATGACCTTGATCTCTTGTACTCATAAATCTTCATGTACTCATTAAGATGACTGTAGATATCAATTTTTAGGCATAAATCTTCAAAACTTTCCATGAAATCTTATGTTCTAGCATTTTCCCACATTTGACCTTGCCGTAAAATAGTCAAGGTCAACCCAAGGTCATCATTTTAAACAATCTTGATAGTACTGGAGATCCCAGTGCTACATACCTTGCTTCAAGGCCATCGGTCAATTGGTTCTGGAGAAGAAGATTTTTAAAGGTTTTTACCATATATGGGCCTTGCGGCCATATTGGTCATGTGACCTGGACCGTTTGAACTAATTTTTATTCCCTATATCCCTGGAGGCTCTGTATGAAATTTGGTTACAATTGGCCCAGTTGTTTTTGAGGAGATTGTTTGATATTGTCAAAATATGAGAGTTCAGGATCAAAGGTCAAAGAATGACCTTGACCTCTTGTACTCACAAATCTTCATGTACTCATTAAGATAACTGTATATACCAATTTTTAGGCATAAATCTTCAGAACTTTCCATGAAATCTTATGTTCTAGCATTTTCCCATATTTGACCTTGCGGTATAAAAGATCAAGGTCAACCAAAGGTCATAATTTGAACAACCTTGATAGTACTCAAGTACCCAAAGCTACAAACCAAGTTTCAAGGCCATTGGTCAATTGGCTCTGGAGAAGGAGATTATCAAAGGTTTTTACCATATATGGGCATGGCAGCCATATTGGTCATGTGACCTGGACCGTATGAATAAGTTTTTGTTCCCTCAACTCCTGGAGGCTCTATATGAAATTTGGTTTCAATTGGCCCAGGGGCTTTTGAGGAGATTGTTTGGAATTGTCAAAATATGAGAGTTCTGGGTCAAAGGTCAAAGAATGACCTTGACCTCTTGTACTCATAAATCTTCATGTACTAATTAAGATGACTGTGTAGATACCAATTTTTAGCCCAAGATTTTCAACAGTTTCCAAGATATCTTATGTTCTAGCATTTTGCCATAGAAAAGCACAAGGAAGAAAATTTGACCTTACCGTAAAAAAGGTCAAGGTCAACCTAAGGTCATAATTTGAACAATCTTGGTAGTACTCGCGTACCTGATGCTACATACCAAGTTTCAAGGCCATCGGCCTACTGGTTCTGGAGAAGAAGATTTTTTTAGGTTTTTACCATATATGGGCATGGCGGCCATGTTGGTCATGTGACCAGGACCGTTTGAACAACTTTTCGTTCCTAAGGTCCCAGGAGGCTACATATGAAATTTGGTTACAATTGGCCCAGTGGTTTCAGAGGAGAAGTCGTTTGAAAATGTTGATGGACGACGGACGGACGGACGACGGACGATGACGGACGATGACGGACGACGGAACCTGACCATACTATAAGCTCCCCCGGAGCCTCTGGCTCAGGTGAGCTAAAAAACAATCAAAGGGGCATAACTTGAAAATTAAGGAAGGGGGAGCAACCATTCTTACACGCAACATGTTCCCCCTACCTAATACATCATTCGGAACTCCTCGGGCAATTCCCTGAATCAGACCTAGGGCGTATGTAAGGCGGAGCAATATGCAGCAAAATCCAACATTTTGTTGTTCGGCCGAAAGTATACGCCGAAGCCGTAGATCTCTAGGTCTACGAATGAATTAATTCTCGACCTGCGACCTTTTACAGCTGTTGCACGGACATTCATTTAATGCTTTGCTGTAGTCAATTATTAATGACGAGACATTTGCTTCTTCTCATTTTATTATTTACTCGGTGCGACAGTGCGGCCATCTTTGTTTATATCGTTGTTCCTAACAACAGTCGTGTGACGTAAGTAGTCCCACGTCATACATCCGAGGTTGATTCACGGAATTGGCCGAGCGGTGTTCCGATTGCCTAATACATATGCCTATAAAATTTCATAAAGGTATCCCAAATGGTTACTGAGTTATGGTGCGTACAAGAATGTTTACGGACAGACAGACGGACAGACAGACGGACAGCGCCACGACATAATACGTTTGTTTTTTCAAAACGGGCGTATAACAACAAAGTGGCATGTGCACCCAGTGAAGGCTCAGATCAGCCTGGGCATCCACTCAGTCTGATCAGAGTCTGTTGGCATGGGGGAAGCTTAGATCCTTAGCTACCTTTTAAGCACACAGTGATCAGAGTCTTTGCTGTTGGCATGGAGGTAGCTTAGGTTCTCAGCTACCTTTTATGTACACAGTGAAGACTGATCCAACTGGGCAGATGCCCAGGCTGATCATAGTCTTTGCTGAGCATACATGCCACTTTGTTGGTTTTGACATGTCACAGCTCAAATCATCATGCAGATAGTCATAGCTACAGCTTGCACTTTTTACCTATTTTTCCAACACTTTTCTCCAGAAAATGGATGTGGCTTTGATGCCGAGGACAGTGTTCCAGATAAGAAGGGTAACAGAGATAATTTTTCTTATCCATCATCGAAAACTTATGTTGTTTCCCCTCATTAGGTCTCGGTGAGACGGTTCTTATGTGGGGACACAATATTTGTTTCTATGGAAAATGTAGACAAAAATTCCGTGGAGTGCTAAGTCGCACCTGCATTGCATTTCCAGAGTAGCAGAGATCATGTTGAGAAGAAAGTGAAAGCAAAAATTGAAAATTAAAAGAAAACAAAATAGTTTCAGGCATTATTCTTACACAAATTTTGTCAAAATTCGCCTAATGGTTCTTAAGGTACTGCCATTTTCATGTTATGCTATTTTTAGTAATGGGGGATGGCAGCCATCTTGTATGGCCAATTTGCAAAAAAAAATAAACTAAGCTATATGCAAGGATCATTCTGACACAAAATTGTTCCAAATTCATTTAGGCATTCCTGAAATATAGTCGTTCTCATGTTTTTGCTATTTTCAGTAATGACAATGGTGGCCATCTTGGATAGTAAATTCCCATTAATATAAAAAAAGAGAGAAAAACTCCTTTCAAGAATCATTCTGATTAAATCTGAGCAAAATCAACTCAGTGTTTATCAATTAATAGGCATTCAAGCAAAATTCACAATTAATAGGCATTCAAGCAAAATTCAGACTTGTAAACCAAAAGTAGGTCACTGTGACCTAATTCCGCTACAGATTTTTTTCATATTCATAAAGAAGGTCCTATTGATGTTGCATGCAAAGTCTCAGCCAAACATACCCAGTGGTGCTAGAGAAAATGTTAATTATGTTGTTTTGCTATTTTTAATAACAGCAGCCATCTTGAATTCTCGACCAGGCTGAATTTCTGTAACCTGAAGCCCTGTAGTCTGATCATGGTCCATATGAAATTTAAGAACCATGGCTTCAGTGGTTTTGGAGAAATTCACTGTAAAATTCTTAACGCCAGGGTTGACGTAAATGTGAATGGACTGACGGACAGACAGACGGAGGGAAAACCGGACGCCTATTATATATCGCACCTTGCTAAAGCAGGTGTGACAAAAATTATCCCTGAATTATCCCTGTTACCTCTTCTTATCTGGACCACTGCCAGGAGATGTCAATAGCACAGGTAAAGCATGTCAATTTTTATTTTGTCATCACCAGCAAGAACTCAATCACAATAATGAAATGAATCAATTCACTGGCAGAGAACTATCATTTCTTCTTTCACCTAGAAAAATAGCTAATTCCATCTATGGGTCATTTAGTATCAATGTTCGTCGACAATTTCCTTAGATGAATCTATGCTAGGCTGACAATTTTCATACATCCTAAACAACATTTGTATACTGGACATTACACATAAGTGACGCAACAGATAATTCAAATAGTTGATTGACCAACGTAACTTTCGATATACATCATGTCATAGTGACGGCTGTTGAACGTCAAAACCAAACAGATTGGTGAATAACTATTCTTCATCCTTTCCTTGGTGTTTAATAAGTCAAAACGCCGTTTAATTAGTCAAAACTTCCAAATAAATAATACAAGAAATCCGCAGAAAGCGGTGTCACACCTGTGGGGGTTAAGTCACACGAGTTCTAATTGGTAGTGAAAACTATATCGCCCATGCTAACACAGGTGTGACAAAAGCAGGTGTGACAAAAATGACTATGTTAAACATGTGAAAAAAGTGGCAAAAATTATTCTGGGAATTATGTGCAAATAATGTGCACATCTTCAGACCATGACAAACACCTGTGAAGTTTCAAATGATTGATCTAAAAGTGTAAGAGGAGAGGTGCTCACAAGACACCCACTATGCAAGGTATTATGGTATGTGACACCCACTATGCAAGGTATTATGGTATGTAAAAACTTGACTAAGTTAAACATGTGAAAAAAGTGGCAAAATTTATTCTGGGAATTATGTGCAAACAATACTCACATCTACAGACCATGGCCAAAACATCTGTGAAGTTTCAAAATGATTGGACTAAAAAGGTATGAGGAGTTGTGCTCACAAGACACCCACTACGCAAGGTATTATGTAAAAAATTGACTACGTTAAACATGTGAAAAAAGTGGCCAAAATTAATCTGGGAATTATGTGCAAACAATATGCACATCTACAGACCATGGCCAAAACATCTTTGAAGTTTAAAAATGATTGGCCAAAAAGTGTAGGAGGAGTTGCGCTCACAAGACACTCACAATGGAAGGTATTGTGTAAAAAATTGACTCAGTTCAACATGTGAAAAAAGTGGTAAAAATTAATCTGGGAATTATGTGCAAACAACATGCACATCTACAGACCATGACCAAAACATCTGTGAAGTTTCAAAATGATTGGCCAAAAAGTGTAGGAGGAGTTGCGCTCACAAGACACCTAGTGCGAATTATTGACGGAAAGACAGACGGACTTGACTCAGTTCAACATGTGAAAAACACGGTAAAAATTAATCTGGGAATTATGTGTATACACAAATGCACATCTACAGACTATTGCCAAAACATCTGTGAAGTTTCAAAATGATTGGCTAACGCAGGTGCAACAAAAACTGATGTGAAAACATAGCTTAAGTATAAAAGATAGATTTCATTTTTTGGAAGCTCAAGGAAGTATGAACGCAATGGGTTCTGTGCAAAGTTTACGTGACACCCTTTGGGAATCATTTACTTTGCACCTAACCCATTGTGTTCATACTTCTATGAACATCCTAACAAGTTATTTCTTAACTAAACCAAACATGTCCAGGCAAATCTAGCCTCACCTTACAACAACTGAATTTGGTGTCCTCGCCAATCTGTCTACTTCCTCTATAGAAACCTGATCTATTTTGTTATATACCTGGAAAACACAAATGAGTCATGACATGACAAAACCAACAAAGTGGCATGTGCGCCCAGTAAAGACTCTGATCAACCTGGGCATCTGCCCAATTTGATCAGAATCACTGCTGATGGCATGAAGGTAGCTTGGACTCTAAGCTATCATTTAAGTGCACAGCGAAGACTCTGTACAGACTTGGTGGTTGCCCTGGCTGATCTAAGCCTCCGTGTGGCTCACAAGTCACTTTGTTGGTTTTGTCCTGTTGTGGCTCAAATAAAGAACAATAAAGACTCAGACCAGCCTGCAGATCTCTTGAAAATCTGGTGAGAACAGAAGGCATTTTGCTTGTCAGAGTAAATACATGCATTTTGCTTGTCAGAGTAAATACATGCATTTTGCTCATCAGAGTGACTACTGTAATGTGCGTAAATATTGGCATACCTAAAATTAATGAATTTTCCATTTGGGACAAATGGAAAATTTATTATTTTAGGTGTCACAATACACAGTTCCGAGAATAGCTGCTAAGCGCCGCCTACTTGGTTACTGTTACTACGTCTCACAAGCTTTGCACAAAGATGGCGGTAAACAAATGACAAATGCAAGTGTCTGCTATATGTTGGCGATCTATGGCGAAGAATCAGCCTCCTCATGACCTACACATGGAAGTTGGCGCAGCATGCATTTCCGATGCATTCTGTTCTTGCAAAGCAGGATAAGTTTATTGAAAGTGGTGTCAGTTTGTTTTCTTTAAACAGGTATACATCCCTCCATTAACTGTAAGTAAAATCACGGACTTATGTACAATATTGACCACGTGCGATTTGTTTGTGAGACTTTGTCACGTGCTAAGTTGTCCTTGCATTGGCCAGGTATACGCTATCACGTGATTTTGAGTGACATTCTGGGTGTGTCTCGGAACTGTGTATACTTAAGCACATTAGGGTATATACCTACTTTTAGCAATCAAGAGGCCATTACTCTAGTGTAAATAGTCAGACTTGAGTGGATTTCAAACTTGTTCGAGAATTTATCAGAATTATTAATGCATCTAAGTTCCATGAAGATCTTGTGAAAACTGAGGGCAGTATGCCTGTCATGGACAGATGAACGAAATGGACGGACAAGTTCCAGACCTAGTCCACTGTACCCCAAGAGCCTATGGGTCTGGTGTGCTACAAATGAAAAAGTAGTATAATGGACGATGTATCTTGATTTTGAAGTATTGTAAATATGTGCAATGAAAATAACAAATTCTAACAATCTATGACCTTGGTATTTTTTTAAGCAGACTTGCAACTCTGTCTGAAAACATTTGAGCCATGACACGACAAAAACAACAAAGTGGCATGTGCACCCAGTGAAGACTCTGATCAGCCTGGGCATCCACCCCATCAGATCAGACTCTTTGCTGAGCACTTAAAAGGTAGGTAAGGGTCTGAGCTAGCTCCATGCGGACAGCAAAGACACAGATCAGACTGGGTGGCTGCCCAGGCTGATCTGAGTCTTTGTGCTGGGCGCACATGCCACTTTGTTGGTTTTGTCGTGCCATGGCTCATTTGCTACATTTCAGAAGAAGAAGGAATTCATCTCCACATTTTTTCCGCCATTTTCACTATGGGTAACAATTCCTGTTTGCTTCCTCAGATGACAAGCCCTTCCAAAATAGGGTATACTCTTAAAGAAATGAATTTCTCCTGCAAAGGGAATTCTTTCTTTAAGATTTGACCCCTATTTAATTTTTTTAAAACTTAAGCCTACTACAACATTCAAAGAGCAAAGAGCAACACTGACGCCTACTCAGGGTGACAAAAATAGGGCTTCCTGTACTTTCGTACAAGCAAGCTAACAAAACCTGGCCATGTACAAAATAGCTCACCTCACTTAGCTTTGCCCATTACATAAAAAAACTTTACCAAAACAGCCAGTGCGGGCGCTAACACAGATGCTGATGCCAAGGTGACAACAATAGCTCTTCCTGTATTTTCATACAGGCAAGTTATAATTTGAAAAAAGTAGACACTGATCAGACTGCTCCTAGTCTAACCTGGATCTATACAATTTGCAAATACATATGAGCCGTGACATGAGAAAACCAACAAACTGGTTGTGCGCCCAGCACAAACTTAGATCAGCCTTGGCATCCCGCCATTCTGACCAGACTCTTTGCTAAGCGCTTAAAGGGAAGCTTAGGGTCTAAGCTACCTCCATGCGGACAGCAAAGACACTGATCAGACTGGGCAGATGCCCAAGCTGATCTTAATCTGCGCTAGGCGCAGAACCACTTTGTTGGTTTTCTCGTGTAGTAGCTCAATTATTTTTTTGCCTCAAGCAGGTCAAAGGTTAACTTACATATAAACAAGGCATATACACTCTGTTTCCTAATATCACATCAACAAACTCGTCTGAAGTACAGTCATCTCGGAACACAACTTCTGCATTGAAAATTTCTGATCACATTAAGGTAAATACTCCTCACAATGTAAAGTTTTCAGCTGCTGAAAGTACTGTATTTAATTGGTTATGAGATGGGAGCTTATCATTCCAAAATTAACGCAAATATGTCAATCAATCTTGTATAATTCAGCTATGAAATGGGGTTTTCTCTTCCAAAACAATGCCAAAGATCTAGATCTGTCTTATAAGATGGATCTAGATCATTGAGATTGTTTTGGAAAGGGAAAAAACCCATCTTATAATTGAAGAAATACAATACCTGGTAAATTCGTACTGATGAGCTAAAGGTAAAATTGGCTACATACTGTAACAACATTTGATGGATTAAATGGTAGCACTGACTTACATCATACTGTATTTGCAACGTCAGCCAGTTCCATTAAAACTGTGTTTGTTTTTCATTTGGTTGACACTATTTATGCCTTAAAATTGATAAATAGAAAACCATGTAAGTGTCTTTAGATATCAAATTTATAAGGCTCAACCAGAAACACGACAGACTGGCTTGGCAAGCCTCATCATTCCTACGCTGTTTCTTGTCTCGCTTGATAAACTTGATATAAAAATAAAAGCATCGTAAACGACTGCGTAATACCCCGCCACTGCGAACCAATCCCCTTATTTTACCTTTTTGTACATTTGTTACACGATTTTTATTATCATTTTATACATGTATATAGCCCCGGGGCAGGGGCAGATAACCTCTGGGGACAAAATTTTGATCATGACATGAAGCTCATATTACCTAGATAATGTGTTGCAAGTTTCAGGAAAATCCTGTTCATCTTTGATTTTATACAGATTTTTTTCATAATTTTATACATGTATATAGCCCCATGGCAGGGGCAGGTAACCCAGGTGGACTAAATTCTGCTTGTACAGAAAGCTTATGTCATTTCAATCATTTCCGTGGAATTTCATCAAGATATACCAAAAGTCTGATTTTATATAGGTTTTTTCATGATTTCATAAATGTATATAGCTTGTGTCAGGGGCAGGTAACCATTGGGGAACAATTGTTTTTATCAAGACGGAAAGCTTATATTAATATGATAATTTGTAAAAAGTTTCAGAAAAATCCCTTTCAACTCTGATGTTATACAACTTTTTTGTTATTTAATACATGTATATAGCTCCAGGGCAGGGGCAGATAACCCAGGTGGACAAAACTCTGCTTGTGACAGAAAGTTTATGTTAACTGAATCATTTCTGTGAAATTTTATCAAGATATTTGAAAGTGTAAAGGAACTACAGACCAAAACCTATTTTTAAGACCTTAACAAGGGCAATAACTCCATCAGAAGAAATCGTAATTTGCCCATTAACAATCCAAACTGAGATATTCTCAAGACCAAAGCACATGCCAAAGTTGAAGAAAATCCGTTAATAAATACTTAAGTTATCAAACGGAAACAAAGTGCTCATGTACGCACGACGGACGGACAGACACACGGACAGCCAGCAGGAAAACATAATACCCCGCCACTAACGTGTGGTGGGGTATAAAAACAAACATGGTATATATTATGTCTTGCCTGTCTGCTCACTGTCATAAAACAGAGCTAAACCAGAAAACTTAACAAATTTGCACCTCCGACAATACTGACAGCAAGAATGCCGGTAAAATAGTACCTATGTCTCGCTTCTGCTAGTTGCACAAATGACAACAAGGGCTTCGCAAGCGGCGCATAATACGCCCGTTTTAATGTCATAAAGGAATAATAGAATGAACAAGATTGTTTACAAAAGGACAGACAGGCAGACAAACAGGAGAAACCACACTTTAATTAATGACGGCAACATTATTTAAATATTTAACACATCAAATACTATTAGTATACCAAAAATCAGCTTCCAAGGTGAAGAGGCTCCTAAGTTGAGTAATGCCAAAGTCAAACAAGGGAGATAATTCATATACTAAATACACTAGATATACCATTCTTGGTTCTAATATATTCCCTTGACAATATACACATCTCGATAAAGTTGTGTTAAAATATTCTAAACAGTTAAGGAGTTACAGAGTAAACAGGAAATTTATGCATAGGCAGATAATCCAGTAAGCAAGGCAGAGTCATGGTTCTTGCTCAGGATTCATTGCCCCCATTATTACACACATTCCAACAAAGTTTCATTCTGATACTTCAAAGGGTTAAGGAGAGATGGAGTGAATGGAAATGCCCAAAAATAATGATCAAAGGGAGGTTACTCCAAAATTAAGAAAGGGGGAGCAACCATTCTTATAGTGACACATCATCTTGTGATCATGCACAGTGCTATAAAGTTTCATCTTGATATTTCAAACAGTTACTGAGTTAATGTATGCACAACATAAGTATACACAAAAATAGCCGAAAAGAACTAATAAAAGGGATGTAACTCAGTAACGAAGAAAGGGAGAGCATCCATTGTTGTACGCGATACATCGTTGGGACTTCAAACACATTTCTATGAAGTTTCATGAAGATATCCCAAACAGTTATCTAGTTATGGCGCGCACAAGACCTGCAGGGAAAAAAAAACAATCAAAGGGGCATAACTTGGAAACTAAGGAAGGAGGAGCAACCATTCTTGTATGAGATACATTCCCCCTACCTACTACATATGCCTACAAAATTTCATGAAGATATCCCAAATGGTTACTGAGTTATGGCGCACACAAGAATGTTAATGGACGGAGGAAAGGGAGTTAACTCCAAAATTAAGAAAGGGGGAGCAACCATTCTTATATGAGACATATTATCTTGTGATCATGCACATAGCTTTAAATTTTCATCATGATATTCCAAACAGTTACTGAGTAAATGTATGCACAACATAAGTATACACAAAAACAGCCGAAAAGAACTAATAAAAGGGATGTAACTCAGAAACGAAAAAAGGGAGAGCAACCATTGTTGTACCCGACACATCGTTGGGACTTCATACACATTGCTATGAAGTTTCATGAAGATATCCCAAACAGTTATCTAGTTCTGGCGCGCACAAGACCTGTAGGGTAAAAAACAATCAAAGGGGCATAACTTTGAAACCAAGGAAAGGGGAGCAACCATTCTTGTACGCGACACGTTCCCCCTACCTAATACATATGCCTCGACACGTTCCCCCTACCTAATACATATGCCTACAAAATTTCATGAAGATATCCCATACGGTTACTGAGTTATGGCGCGCACAAGAATGTTTACGGACGGACGGACAGACGGACGGACGGACAGCGCCATGACATAATATGTCCGTTTTTTCAAAACGGGCGTATAAAAACTAGGTCCTGTCCTCTCTTACCTCTACCTTTTAACCTTCCCTCATTCAAATCAGGTATGCATTTACTGCTGGGTCAATAGTGAGTTTTTTAGCCCCGGGTCCAGTGAGATTTGAACCTGCGACTTTCTGCATTGAAACCTGGTCCTCTTGCTACTTGACCATGGTACCTCTCTTGAGGAGTTTATAGCAAAAGCTGTCTCTCAAGTATATGTACTAAGTAATTTAAGTGTATAAATATGGTGTGTGTATGTGCATAGATCAGCAAAGGATACTCCACTCATGTAAAATCAACTGCACCATTTTCTCATTGGTCTTCGTTAATGGTAATGTTGAGTTAAAAGATAAGCCTCCTCCTTTCTTTTGCTGAAAAATAATAAATGATAATGGGCATTTCAACTTTAGCCTAATAGGACCAGTCATGTTGGTCAATCAATGGGTTAACAGGAATAATCTTTAAGAGGTCACTGATTTAAGGTGTATTGGTACACTTCCATGTTTTGTAATTTTCATAAACAGGCAAAACTTTTGTGACTTCCTGTTTGCTTCCCTGGAGGACAAAACCCTTCCAAAAGGGGTCTTCCCTGAATGGAAAGAATCTGCTCTTACAGGAGCAGACTTTCCTTGAAGAGCTGACCCCCTTTCGAGAAGGGAGGCGAAAAAAAAATTTAAATTAATTCAGCAACAAGAGGCCCAAATGGGCCTGACATCGCTCACCTGGCTATTGTGCAACGGGACCATTCTGATACAAAATTGGTCCAATTCCACTGAGAATTTCTCATTTTCACATTTTGCTACTTTTAGTAACAGAGGCCAACTTGCCTGGTCTTTATATATTTACTTTTGAAACACCTCAATGCAAGAATCATTTTGCCACAAATTTCATCAAAATCCATTCAGGGGTTACTGAGATATTGCCAGTTTCATGTTTTGTGCTATTTTTAGTAATGGCAGATGGCGGCCATCTTGGATTGCTGAAATGCAAAAAATCGAAAAGCCTTCATGCAAGGACCATTTTGACACAAATTTGGTCCAGTTCCATTGAGATTTTCTGATGTTCACATTTTTCTATTTTTAGTAACAGAGGCCAATATGACTGGTCTACAGTTAGATATTTTTGAAACATCTCAATGCAAGAATCATTTTGACACAAATTTCGTCAAAATCCATTCAGCGGTTACTGAGATATTGTCATTTTCATGTTTTGTGCTATTTTTAGTAACGGCAAATGGCGGCCATCTTGGAATGCCAAAATGCAAAAAATCGAAAAAGCTTAATTAAAGGACCATTCTGACACAAAATTAATCCAACTCCATTGAGATTTACTAATTTTCACATTTTTCTATTTTTAGTAACAGAGGCCAATATGACTGGTCTATAGTTAGATATTTTTGAAACATCTCAATGCAAGAATCATTTTGACACAAATTTCGTCAAAATCCATTCAGCGGTTACTGAGATATTGTCATTTTCATGTTTTGTGCTATTTTTAGTAACGGCAGATGGCGGCCATCTTGGAATGCCAAATTGCAATTAATCAAAACGACTTCATGTAAGGAACATTCTGACACAAAATTGGTCCAATTCCATTAAAGGGTTCTTGAGTAATTGTCATTTTTATGTTTGTGCTATTTTTAGTAACACCAGATGGCGGCCATCTTGGAATGCCAAATTGCAATTAATCGAAACAGCTTCATGCAAGGAACGTTCTGACACAAAATTGGTCCAATTCCATTCAAGGGTTCTTGAGTAATTGTCATTTTTATGTTTGTGCTATTTTTAGTAACGGCCCCCATGGTGGCCATCTTGGATAGTCAACTGGCACAAAATTGAAATAATTCTATTCAAGAACCATTTCTGACCAAATCTGGTCAGAATTGGTTGCATTTTCTTTAGATATTGACATTTGAGCAAAATCGGCCTTGTAAACGCTAAGTAGGTCACTGTGACCTAATTCCGCTATAGATTTTTTTTATTTTTACAATTTTTAATATCAAGGTCCCACTTATGTTCCATGCAAACTTTCAACCAAATATACCAAATGGTTCTGGAGAAGAAGTTGATTTTGTTGTTTTTGCTATTTTTAGTAACGGCGGCCATCTTGGATTTTCAACCTGACCCAATTCTACAATTCTGAGACCCTGGAGTCAGGTCATGCTCCATGTGAAATTTGAGAACCATGGGACCAGTAGTTTTAGAGAAGAAGTTGTTTGAAGTTGTTTAAATAGGTCATTTTTTGACATTGGCATTTGAGCAAAATTACACATGTAAACAGAAAGTAGGTCACTGTGACAAAACTCCGCTACAGATTTTTTTCATTTTTACAATTTTGAATACCAAGGTTTCACTGATGTTCCATGCCAAAATTCAGACAAATATACCCAGTGGTTCTGGAGAAGAAGTTTATTTTGTTGTTTTTGCTATTTTTAGTAATGGCGGCCATCTTGGATTTTCAACCTGACCCAATTTTACAATTCTGAGACCCTGGAGTCAGGTCATGCTCCATGTGAAATTTGAGAACCATGGGACCAGTAGTTTTACAGAAGAAGATGTTTGAATATTTGTTTTTAGGTGTTGACGGACAAATTCCGTGACGACGCACGACGCACGCCGGACGCATTGGTATGACAATAGCTCACTATGGCCCTTCGGGCCAGGTGAGCTAAAAATGATAAGTAGAAATGTGTCTATAGGACAAGGATGCCCCTGCCTAGTGTAAGATTGCACCTTGAATAAGGTATTGCCAGTTGTAGGATAACTAGGTTCACAGAGGCAGGCTTGTATAATATAAAAGGGAAAATCAAGGGACCATGAAATATAGGTAAAAGTGACTTACATTTATTCTGCAGTCAAACCTCAGACACATACATCACACAAACATGTTTTCATTATAGCCTATTCACACAGCTTAAGTGCGTACTGTGACCTTGATTGTTAAGCTAGTGACATGTTCCTTGTGTGCAGAAAATTGTCTTGCCAAATAGTTGTTAAATTCCACCATGCAGAACATGGATATGGGCCAGATACAAAAAGTGCAGACTGTGCCCTGATACAAGTTATTGGTAGGACATGAACATGTTTTCACTACAGCCTATGCAAAAAGTTTAAGTATGTAGTGTGACCTTGACCTTTCAGCAAGCGACAAAATTCTTCCATGCAACACATCGTTTTGTCATGATTATTTTTGCCAAATAATTATCATATCCCACCACGCATGATGAAGTTAAGGTCCAAACATGATTCTGGAACACGCAAACTCACAAACCCACAAACACATGCACACACGGACAGGGTAAACTCTATATGCCCTTCCTCCACTTCATTGCCGGGGCATAAAAATCCAGATCCCTCCTGTATGAATGAATAGGGTATGCAGAGATGTTGCTTAGCTAATCTGTAAACAGAGAAGTCTCAAACTAGTCTGTGCACCCACACACTCTGGCAAAAGCATTCGTATTGTGCTGGTAAATTCCCCAGAGTCAAAGCATATTGTGCACAAAGCCTTTTAAGTGTTGCACATTATTATTCAGGGAAGTTTTATTTTTGCAAAGCTTAATGTGACTGTGAAGTTCCACAAAAGTATAACAATTGTGAAATGGTTATGGTATACCTGCATGGTTTTCTATCATTTTTAAAAAGAAAGACAACTTTTGTGGCTTCCATGGAAGACACAGCACATTCATATGGGGTCTACTCTTAAAAGGAAGAATTTGCTCCTAGAGAAGCAAATTCTTCTATTTATGAGTTGACCCCTATTGAAAAGGGAGGAAAAGCTGAAAATGGCAGAGTTGCTTCCCTTGAAAGTGTACCCATTCATCTTAAATACAGAGAACCATTTTGAGATGTGTGTTGTTGTTGATTTACATCCAAGTAAACAATACTTCAGTCATGTCTAGACGCTGACTCAGAATCAGAAGGACTTTTACCCCACCTGAGATAAATGACACTCATGTCCTGCTGCAGATACAAGCAGCTCTGCTACAGACGCACCAGGCAGGCGACATTTGTGAATTCAATTCTTTTCATATATTTTCTTTAACTCAAATATGAGAAAATAAGAACTCATGAAAATTCTGCAGTTTACAGTGACTTACCTTAAAGTAAATGTTTGGTTTTGGTTTATTTAATCTAATGCCAACACTTTCCAATTCAGCAGTTAATAGTTCTCTGCAATAAGAAAAATAAACAGCCTGAAAAACTGAAAAAGATTTGAAAGCTGCAGACATGTGCACTAGAAATAAGTATTATACAGTTCCGAGCCGCACACAGAATGTCACTAAAAAGGCACCAGATAGCGTATACCTGGCCTATGCAACAACAACTTAGCACATGACAAAGGCTAACAAACAAATTTGCATGTGCTCAATGTCCCACATATGTCCATGATTTTACCTTACAGTTAATGGAGGGATGTATACCTGTATAAAGTAGGCATGGTTTTCCACACCCTGAATTATTTCAATAAAAAATTTGATAAGTAAAAATCAGCTTCATTATACATGTAATCTGAATGCTTACTAAACTACACCTGTATCAGTTAGTAACACCCACATACAACAGTTTGTGAAATCCAATAAATCCAAAATATGAGTATGTTATAAGACATAACGGAACAATTTGTTTATTGATTTGCAGTACCAAACAACACTGGTTTTGTATTGATGCAAAATATTAAAATATTTCAGTTAAGGTATATGATATGACTAATATTCTGCAAAACACTGTCTTTCTTCTGTCTGTCCATTGTCACTAAACATAGCTACACCAGAAAACTTGACAAAGGCTTTATGCCACTGCTTACATTGATGACAGTCCAGAAGATGTAATACCTATTTGTCCCTTCTGCTAGTCCCCTGGCAAGACAAAAATGATGGTGAGATATAACTGAGCCAAATTGTGTCAAAAGGAGCCATCCCAGTTTTATTACATGTATTTTGGACATATTCTATTTCTTTTTTTCATGTACCACACATACAAACATAGTAACTATAAAACTTGGATACTGGAAAGGAAGCTGACTGCTTACAGGATTCCTCTACCTATAGCATTATATACTGATAGTGAAACACTTTTAAATAACTGTTCTGAGACAAGTATGTAAATGATTCATACTTTTGTATATCTTTCTTTGTTGCATCTAACATCATTATAATCAGGTCAGCTGTTCTGGCTACTGCTATCACCTGCCGACCTCTACCCTTTCCTGAAAAACAAGAACAACCGTATTTGAAATGCTGTCAGAATGTAACTACTATATGAGCCCGATATTGCACTTATTAAATTCTTACATGGATGGACGGACGGATGGATGGATGGATGGATGGATGGGTTTTATGACTCCTTCAACAGCATTTCAGTCTTTTCAAGCTGATGGCAGAATGGGAAAAGATGTTGAAGAAGTATTAGACTTTGTGATAATGATATAATTCACAGACTATAGAACAACAATAGCTTTGTTAAGAGCTCCAGATAAGAATGGGTAGCAGAGATAATTTAGGGATAATTTTCCGTATGTCTTCATTAAAACGTATGTTGTGACCCCAAATTAGAACCGTCTCGCTGAGACGGTTCTAATGAGGGGTCACAACATATGTTTTTGTTGAGAAGAAATTTTTTTTTGAATTATCCTCAATACCCGCTCTTATCTGAAGCTCTGTTTTGTTAATACTTGAACCTGAGACAGAGAAACATGCAATTCATAAGGGAAATTAAGGTGTATGGGTACAACTGCATGTTTTTCCACCACTTTTACAAAGGGAAACAACTTATATGACATTCTGTTTGCTTCCCTGGATGATGAAGCCCTTCCAAAATGGGTTCTACTCTTACAGGAAAGAATTTGCAAATTCTTTAAAAGTTGACCCTGATATAGAAAAGAGGCAAAAATGAAAAGGGCAGACTTGCTTGCCTTGAAAATGTACCCATTCACTTTAAAGAAAAGGATAAAAATATCAGTAAGCTTCAATTACCTTGAGCTGCCCCTTGTATAATACCAGGTAAATCTAAGAGCTGGATATTGGCACCATTATACTGAAAGAATACCAGAAGATAAACCAGTTACACCTAAATCCCCTCAGCGGGTTTGTTTAGTCTTTTTTAATGCCAAATACAGGTTTATTTAGTCTTTTTTAATGCCAAATACAGTTTATTTATTCTTTTTTAATGCCAAATACAGGTTTATTTAGTCTTTTTTAATGCCAAATACAGGCTTATTTAGTCTTTTTTTAATGCCAAATACAGGTTTATTTAGTCTTTTTTAATGCCAAATACAGGTTTATTTAGTCTTTTTTAATGCCAAATACAGGTTTATTTAGTCTTTTTTAATGTCAGTGGCAAGAGAATCCTTTTGTGTCAGTTTCTATAGCAGGCGTAATGAAAACAGTACATGTTTTCTGATCACAGGCTTGGCGACATTTGTGAGACAAAATTAGTTTGGAAGCTTATTGTGATTCCTTTTCATCACAAATTACTGTATCTATTCAGCTATAAGACTGGATATTTTTTCTCCTCCAAAGCAACCCCAAAAATCTAGATCCATCATATTAAAGATGGATCTAGATTTTTGGGGGTGTTTTGGAGTGACAACCCCATCATACAGCTGAATAATGGTACACAAAGACTGGTTTAGATATAAGGGTCATTCTGAAGAGGAAAACCTCTCATCTTTTAGCCAAATATACTTAAGGTATGTCAATCTCAGAAAAGAATACTACAAGATTTTCATGTAGCCTTTTTAAGAAGTCTTTAATCAACAGGATGTATGGACAGTCTTTATTTAGTGATAAAACGGGGCTTTCCCCCTCTAAACAGACCTCAAATTGTATATTTCTGCAACGAGATGGGTTTTCCCCTTCCAAAACAATCCCAAAATTCTAGATCCATCTTAGATGGATCTAGATTTTTGGGGTTGTTTAGGGAGGATCCAGTTTAAAAGATGGATCTAGATTGTTAGGATGGTTTTGGAATGGGAAAACCCCAGTTTTACAACTGAATAACTAAGGTAAAAGTTTACCTCTATAACACCTGGTATACATGTGAGTGTTGTAAATTCATAGCTGGCACTTTCACTGTGAGTGGCTGTTAGCACATTCAGGAGTGTGGACTGAAATAGAGATATAGAACAAAATTGTTTTATCTGGTTTTCTTACCAACACAACTGAGCTGTTTTAGTTTTTGCAACCCAAAAAATGGTATACATGTATATAGTAATTGTTCTAAAATATCTTATCACTACATCCCGTATAAAAATCATGGACCATAATTGACCCATCAGTTGGGAGTTCTGCAGAAAGAGAATGGTGACTTATTTTCCATTATCTAATTTTCTGTCCTTTTACCCTATACGCAATAATTTTCACGGTGTTTCACTTTTCGCAGTATTTCACGGTAACTAAGAAACCGCGAATATTAGAATTGCGAAATAATTTCATGTTTCTTACAAAATATCTTCAGTAGACACAGTGCCTATATATTTGTTTCTGTTTGCTTTGGTGAATTCGGGTACTTTTCACTGGAGCCAGTTCTTTCATGAACATGCGGTAGGCCGCAGGTTGATGAAAGAACTGGCTCAACTGAAAAAAGAAGTAATTTTACTTTTCGCGCAGGTTCATAACCACGAAAATTAAAAATCGTGAAAATTAATGATTATGTTTTTGGCCCTAAACCGCAAAAATTACCCCGTATATGGTACTAGTATCTGTTTATATTTTCAGACTGACAACAGATTATGACAGCAGATATGCTCCATCAGGGCCTACACTGTTTTCAAAAGCTGAGAACTATGAAAACCTCATTTCCAATAACTTTAATTGCCTTAGAAACTAATGGCAGATTCTGTTCGAGCCCTGTCACAGGAAAATACCTCATAAATTGTATGTCAATGATTACTAGATGTTGTTAAGATAAACACGTCAGAGTTCATATGTAACCAAACACACAAACTTAACTTTTAGCTGTAGTATATAACCCGCAACACGAGAAAACCAACAAAGTGGTCGTGCACCCAGCTCAGACTCAGATCAGCCTGGGCATCCGCCCAGTCTGATCAGGGTCTTTGCTGTCCGCATGGAGCTAGTTTAGACCTTAGCTACCCTTTCAGCACTTAGCGAAGAGTCTGATAAACTTGTTGGATGCCCAGGCTGATCTGAGTCTGCACTGGGTACCAATTTGTCGGTTTTCTCGCATCGCGGCTCACATACATTTCAACAACAATTATTATAACAGGGAGAAATTCATCCTAACAATCTACACCATCAGAATGTGACATCTCCTGGAGGTTTATCATTCAGTCAAATTTTCAGAATCTTACTGTAAATCTTGTACATTTTAGTGTCTACAAAAAGCCAAAACACGTTTCACCTTATTTTGTGACATGGCCAAAGAGTTTGCTATGGCTACAGTGTTTCAGAAATTCCCATTATGGTGAAATATGAGTATACTCCTTGGTGCATGCACTTTTTCAACAAGTTATAAAACATAAAGAGAATTCACAGGTATTCTGAATAACGGTGTGATTCAATCAATGTGTCATATGCTAAATGACCTAAATTACATGCTGAATGACGTAGACTGATGGCCTTGAAATTGACTGATCATGAAAGTCAAAGTTTTACATATGTCTGTTATAACAGGCATGTCACTTTTTTGGGGACATTCCTAACAGTTTTAAATACAAAATTAAAGATCACAAATTGACAAGTTGAGTTTTCAAAATTCTAGTGGCTTATGTCTCTATAACAACAAGCATTGTGGCCCTCATTAGAACGTTCTTGAAAAGATGGTTCTACGGGGCAACAGCATGTTTTCAGAAGAAGTAGAGACCCAATCTACATACCTTTCCAACTGAGGGGAACCCAATCAATGCTACTCTGGCATCACCTGATTTCATAACATCAAAACCTTCTCCCTAGAAATACAATAAAGCCTCATTAAAATCAGTGTTCCAGGTAAGAAGGGGTACCAGGGATAATATAAGGATAATTTTCCTTATTTTTCTATGAAAATACATGTTGTGACCCCTCATAAGAACCGTCTAGGTTATATGTTGTGACCCTCATTAGAAACGTCTCCCCGAGACAGTTCTTATGAAGGGTCACAACATATGTCTTCATTGAGATATAAGAAAAACTATCTCTGAATTATATCTGTTACCCCTTCTTATCTGGAAAAGTGTCTGATTGTGTATTGAAGTAAGTGGTGCTGATTCGAAGAATACTTCAGCTTTCAGTTTTCTTTGTTTTATAAAGTAAGAATACCGGTACTTTGACTAAGACATTTGAGCATACTTCAGATACACTTGTGCAATGTGATCTGGCTGCAATGAAAGAGGAGTAGTAATGATTATATTTTTCAATTATTTCTTTGCTTTTTATAACAACTTTTATCATATGACGTCACTGTTAATTAGTGGATAATGTTGTGTCATAAAAATCATATGACCATACGTGTAATAACACTTTGGCGTGTAAACATAATGTCATTGACAACATCTATGTCAACAATGCTTTTCATATTAGTTAAGATGAATGGGTACAATTTCAGGGGAAGCCACTCTGCTATTTCAATTTTGCATCCCTTCTCAATGGAGACAAACTCTTAAAGTAAAATATTTGCTCCTGTAGGAGCAATGGTTTTCCTTTAAGAGTAGACCACTTTCTGGAAAAGTGTTGGCAACCAGGAAGCAAACTGGTCACAAAAGTTGTCTCCCTTTGAAAAAAATTGTGGAAACATGAAAGTAGTCATACACCTTAAGTTAATGACCATTTATGTAAAATGCTGGGACATCCAAATATAGACAGTGTTATGCTAAAGTCATTTGCAAACCTGGTCACTCCACTGGCAGAAGAACTGCTGGGAATAGCAAGGCTTAAAAACCAAGTTTTTACCTTATCCTTGTTAGTGCAGTATCCTGGCAAAAATAGCCAGGACAATGAAAGTAACACCATCTGTTATACACTGTCCCCAGGACCAGGGCCTTTTAAAGTGAATCTGTTCAGAAACTTATCTCCACAGTGCAGGGAGTCTACAGAGGCTCTGCGGAAAGAAAAGTCTGACAATGTCCATGTAGCCAGGACTGCAAGCAGAGTGGTGCATAGTCATTATGACAGGACTCTAACCCATATCTGGGGATGTTTTATAAAATAACCAAAAGAGCAGAACCTGCTCAAACTGCCCATTTAGAAGCAGCTAAAGAAGTCTGTTCTTGCACTAGTATTTCTGTCCATACCTTCTGGCCTGATTTCCCTGAGGGCTCCAGCAATTGTTGTCGGTACTTGGCGAGTTTTGCCTTCAGCAGACCAAGATGATACTCTGTCGCTGTAACATAAAAAAAAAACTTGTAGGTACTTGTAGATAACACAGAGCTCTAGATAAGAAGGAGTATTTGAGACGGTTCAGATAAGGAGTCACAACATATGTTTTTGTGCAGAATTAATAAAAATTATCCCTAATTATCACAAGATACTCCCTCTTATCTAGAGCTCTGTAACAGATGTAACAAGAGCCTTAGAGGGTTCCAACTTACTCGGATAGTTTGGCCAATGTCTGCTGAGGCGACTCTTGGAGCTGTTTCCACTATACTCCCTGGTAAGCTGTTCCATGTATCAACCACTCTATTGCTAAATACATTTTTATGGGTATTCTGTCTAGACTGCCATTTAAACAATTCATATTAGTGTCCTCTATTTCTTGATTCTGTATTAAAATAACTGCAAACGACTTATTTTTGTTAAAGGTATCTATACCTCTGAGGATCTTAAAGAACTAGACCATAACATTTCTCAAATGTGTATATTCTAATGGGGAATTCCGTTATCACAGTTGGCTGTCAACAGCAACTTTATGTTACATACTGATAAGAATACGTAAGTAAAGACTATATTACATATACTGAACACAGTCTCTCTTTTGCCTAAAAACCACAGCATGTAATTTACAATTATTGCTATGGCTAGCCCTGCACTGGGCCAGAAAATATTTAGAAACAAGATTCCATTTTCTAAATTAGAAACTTTGTTTCTGAAAGAATTTCAAGTCTGGTGCTGGACTACGATATGGTATGCTGCACATCCGGATAATATTGGTGTGGCAAATGATGCACCCTCTGCCAACCCCATGTACCTTAATAGAACAGTGAAGTGCTAACAATAAATAAAACCACAGGAACCTGGTTGCTAATACAATTGTTAAGCTAATATACAGTAGAACTTCAAAAGCTCGAACCCTGATCAGGCTTGTTCACCCTGCCTGGCTAGAACTATTTTCTTGGTCCCAAGAGGTCACTTTATATGGAAACTAGCCCTGGATGGCTAGAACTACCCTTGGCTGGAACTAATTTTCATGGTCCCAAGCCTGTTCGAGCCAATGAAGTTCTACTGTATGTTTCCTCTCTAAAATATAAATAAATATCAACAAGGATTGACAGCTGACATTTTATCCACAACATTCTGTGTATTGGTTCATGCTTTTCCAATAAAACACTGTACAATTCAAGAACCGATCCCATTACGTATTTGTAAATTTGTGACATTTAAATTTAAATTGAACGTCAGTGAACATTGTCTAGAAATTGGCATCAGTAATACATTTGTGGTTTTCCCTCTAACGTTTGTTGAAACTTGAATGTTTATTGGATTGGTTTTTAAATTGTACGGTGTTATAGCGAGCATTGCGAGTGGGCCCAAAGGGCTTGCTCGTCCGACGGCAAGCTCTTATGGTAGGACATTAGTCAATAGAAAATGTAGATTATGCTACTTACATTGCTTCAGAAAACCATCGTTTCGATTTCTCGACCAAAATTACCTCCATTTGGGGGCTGTCATTATGATTAAACAGGACATTTGAACAATTTATTTCAACAAAGTGTCTCTATCTATTTCATCTCTCACCACTGCTCATGGTGCAATTGGTTGTTATACTCCGTAGACACAAACAAAATCACGTTCTTTGGGGCCCCATGGAATTACCAAAAAGCACCAAAATACCAAAAAGCACAGAAATAACGAAAAGCATAGAATTACCAAAAAGCACCAACATGACAATAACTCGTGTATTCGATAGCGATTATAGCTGAAAACGACCAAATGTGTACTTCCGTTTTTATGTACATGAAATATTGACAACATGAAAATGCCGGAGAAAAAAAAAGGTTTATAAATCAAACTACCAAAATGGACGGGAACCAAGTTTACTTGGGTTACGAAGATTGAGATGGGGCAACAGCTTTGCGTTTTGTAAACTTTGCCAAGGCATTTTAGTGTTTCCCACGCCGGAAAAAAAAGATGTAAAAAAGCACGGTAGATCTTCACAGTCAGTCATTGAAAACGTCAAAACTTTTGAAATCGGTATCTGATTTTGTTGTTACCAAGACAGACCAAGATGTTATCAGAGCTGAAACTCTCTTTAGCAACTTCATTGCTGAACATAACTTGCCATTTTTGATAGCAGATTACTCTAACAATCGCAAAGTATAAAATTTTAGTAAAACAAGAGCTGTCGCCTGACAGCATAGCTCGCCTGAATTGGTGCTTGCCCATCACACAGCCGCTATGGTGGTGTGGACTGCCATGCATAAAACTTCAGGCAGGCATGTCCCAAAATAAAAATACATTTACAAACAAAAGC